>JAWWTY010000160.1:29288791-29341927 GCA_035222235.1 Margarornis squamiger
TTTTATTATCATCCCTGCCACTTTCCTGCTGCTGGACCTAGGAAAAGTTACTCCCCCATCTGTACTTTATTTTCCCCGTTTCTGAAAATGGAAAATCATCATTAATCAGTACAGCATTTGCAGTCCATTGACCAGGGGTGAAACAGTACCGTTGTTAATACTATAAAGCCGTATATGTTACTACATACCTAGTGCTCAACTGAGTTGTCCAAATAATCTGTCTTTTTTTTAGAACCAATTTCCTGAAATGCAACTGAGAAATCAGCGTGAGCCATCTTAAACCCTTAATGTCCTACTAATTAGGCAGTTACTTGTATTAAGAACTGTTCTTTAGAAGGAAAGGTTTATAGGACTAGGCTTTTATTGTAAGGAATAAAACATTGAAAGTATTTTTAATTATTCATGAAGGTTGTGACTACTTATAATAAATACATGTATATCTGTATCTAGACAAAATAATGCCATTTCTGAGAATCAACTGTATAGTTGCCTAAAAGCTGTTTCAGCCCTGCATGTTCAATCCCAGATGTACATTCATCTCAACTAGAAATTGCATCAGATGTACACAGCTGGGTTGCTAACAATCTGAGTACTACCCTTTTTCCAAGTGTTCCTTAAGAAATATTTTAGAAAAGTTATTGCATATGCTCTTACCTTAAATCTGCCCTGTATTTAACAGCAGAAATTTGTTTCACTCCCGATATTTGAAATATAATCTTTGCCCTTTGAGAACATGACTCATTACAATTTCAATGAAAAAGCATTTTATTTTCTGAGAATTTTCCTCACATTATCTCTTTTCAAAACTCTGGGTTACAGGGCCATATTTTTATCTTTTGTGTAATATCATCCCTGAAGAAATTTGATTGGATTTTACTTCAGATTCTGTGAAACTTGTATGTCTTGATGTTTCAGCCTGAAGACAAAGGTACCAACACTCCTTGGAAGAAGATTCAATTCTGAGGGCACTCAAGATTACATATCTATCAGAACTGAGATCAAAGGCAGAGTAAGTGATACTATCTGGAATTTTTCTCAGCTCTTGCAGAACACAATGGGACAGAACAACAAAAGGAGACTGGAAATTTCTTTTTCATTTGTTGCATCTCAGTGCATAAGCAGAATTTTAATTCTCATATATTTTTTGTTCAAGGCTAATTAGGAAATTTCCAGAAGTATTATTTTTTTCAGACTTAGCATTTAGGGAATCTCTTGTGTTAATATACTCCCTAAGTTGCCTAATTTGTGACTAAGAGAACAGGGTGTTTATTACAGTTTCTAAAATTCTACCAAATAAGCTTTATTACAGTTTTGTCTCAGGAAACCTTGTTCAAAGTCTGTAGAGATCACATTACATAATCAGAAAGGTCTTTGAGGGCTTTGCTGGCCCATGGAGTAAAATATCAAAATGAACACAGGAGCAGAGAAAAAATATGGGCTGTTATATAAGTTACTTAAGAATTATATTAAAAAGCAAAAAGCAAATCAAAACCAACTCAATAGATGAAGAAATGGCACTGAAAATCTTGAGTACATGCAAGACATTGTAATCTGCTCATTAGAAGGAAAGACATCATCAGTGACAATATCCAGGATCAGGATGCTGAGAGATCCTTCTTTGGAACTAATAATTTCTAATTAATGGGAAATCAAATGGAAGGAAAATTAAGTATTAGCTAGTTAGCCTAACTTCTGAATGACTTCACCCTCCTCCTTGTAGTGAAGCAGCAATTCAGAAAAACAGCAACAGAGAAATCAGAGACCAAATGATGAAATCCTCATTCCAGCACTATACAAGACATTATATATATATACAAAGCTTCATCACCAAGGAACAATCTCCAGCCTGGAGAGGAAAGGAGCCTGTGAAATGGTGAATATTACAAAGATACTCTTGGGGGTCTAGCAGGTGTTGATATCCACTGTCACAGATGTACTTGAAGTAATGAGAGCATTAAGACAGTGTATAAACAAACAGTACAGTACTCAAACCATAGGGAATTGATTGACCTTTAAGGCACAAGAAAATAGAATTTAAAAGGAAAAGAGTAAAACTACTTTCAGTCAGCGCTTTCCTACTGGAATCAAATCACATATGAATGAGAGCTGATGGTAATCATTATAAATCAGAGCTAGAAATTTCAGAAAAGCAGTAAAGAAAGCAAAAAGATGTGGACAGAAGTCTACAGGTAGCAGAATCAATGAATATAAGACATGGTTTTTATATATATATCAGGAACAATACAGTTGTAGCAATAACTCTGATCTACAAATAAAAGTGAATAAGAGAAATTTAAAAAAAAAGAAAAAAGAAGAGTGTACATATCTGTATCACAGGACAAAAATTAAATACTTTCCACGTAATAAAAAGGACAGAGCATGTTTAAAAACTGTAGTAAAATTTGTCATTTTAACAGCATATCCATATCTATTTTAAAGGAAAAAACTGCCTGAACTACAAATAATTTAAAATTGGTTAGGAAAGGACAGTTCTGAAGTAATTGGGCTGTCTGGAACAGCTCTTTGAATAATGAAGAACTGTTCTAGATGGGGACATACATCTGCCACTGGAAAACCGAACACCAAAATACGAGATCTTCCTCCAAATATATGCTCTAGTTTCTAAGAGAATTCAATTATTGAAGTCCTATTTGCATTTAAACAAAACCTGAGTACAGATGATTTTATCTGTTTATCTGTTTTATCTGAATTTATCTCCTCTGAGGAACATTTGTAACATTTTTTTAGCAGATCCAGAAGCTTAAACTGTGGATCATACTGCCATTGGAAAGAAATCTTAGGCTATCATGTTCA
The DNA here is from genome assembly GCA_035222235.1 of Margarornis squamiger. NCBI lineage: Eukaryota > Metazoa > Chordata > Aves > Passeriformes > Furnariidae > Margarornis > Margarornis squamiger. The sequence goes on from JAWWTY010000160.1 coordinate 29,291,606, forward strand.
AGTATCCAGTAACAGGTGGGCAACATGTACCAATGATCACTTTTAGGCAACCTTAGACCAAACTCTTGGTAGGTTGGAACTGTTTTTTTAGGGTCATCTTGATTGCAAAGAATTCTGCATGTCAAAGGTGTACTGGCTGCTCATTGTGAAAAACCAAATGTGCCTTTTCTGCTTCTCTGGGAGCTGCTTTTAGAAGTCAGGAGGAATCATGAGTCTACCTTACTGATCCACCCTGGTCTGATTAAAATGACTTGCAGGAAATCGCACAGTGATACAACAGCCAGACGAAACTGCTAATGAGTGATAACACCCCTGGGAGAACACTGCTAGTGCAAAGAGGAGAGGCAGGTGATTTACTGTGTTTCAGTAGCTCATTTACTTTGACTGAAATATCAGTTCATCAGTGTAGCAAAAAGAAATTTGCTTCTCAAAAGAATTGAGAGAAAACATGCCTTCTTTCTTTCTAAAATCACGTGGAATTTCAAGACAATATAAATGCTGTGAAATAAATGTACTCACAGTACTGGAACAAAGAAAATATTGCACTTCTCTGCCATGTTATTACCCTCCAACCTCTCAAGTGATAAGTCAAAATGTTAAACAGGAAACCAGTGCACAGACAGCAGAGCTGCCAAATTAGAGAGCAGCTGTTTGTTCACCCATGGTCTAGAAGTGAAAAAATCCTGTATGTTTGTGGTCAAGGAGAGACTGGAAATGGAGGGGTCCCACTGAGCATATGAAATCTCAGCCCTTCCCTGAAACAGCTCCCAGACTGCAGAAGTGAGACGAAAGATTAGGTGATCAGTAAAACTTGTAAATTATTTATTTTGAATTGAATTGATGTTCCCATGGTACAGTAGGCAAAATTTACTTGGGCTTTATCAGAGCAATTCCTAGAACATTGAGGTGGTAAATGTTTATTTTTTGCCTCCATGTTGAATCTGATTTGCTTCTCACCAAGCTAGAATCAGCTATGATCTGTGCATATTGATACACACATATTCTATTGTTACTTGCATGTTCAATTTAATTTTTTGGTTTTACTCTCCACATTAAACAAAAAATTGCCTCTTTTTTTTTCTTTTACAAAGAAGCTTTGAGTGTTTGCAGCATACAAGCCATATTTACAAACAGCCATCTGTAACTACACAGCAAATGTCTCCAGCTAAAAGTCTGAACTATTTGTGAATGGGATTTGCTTTTCTTGGCTGCTCATACTCCTGCCATCTCTTATATTTTCCACTTATCTATTAGAATCAGTTTTTTCAAGTAGGAAGCAAACCAGTATGTGGAAATGTTGATGGGAAGTTTTTACACACATAAGAAATTAATCAGATGAAAACTATTAAGACTTATCTTAAGCATTTGCTCTTCCTTGCATGATTTAATTATTGGTGCAAGTTCTGCAGTTTGAAGTGGGCTGCTAATTTCCAGTTTTTAAAAAGTGGATGACTGTATTTCATGTACCTATTAAATTAATACATTAAGTTTGCTGCTTTCACAGTCATGTGAAGGATTTTAATTTCCAAATTATTTTTCAGAAAAAGTCATTCTACACCAAACTAAAAAGATTTATGGGATATGAAAAAATCATTAAGCTTTTCCTTTTCTATAATACTTCCTGAATTTATCATTAGTAGCATTCAGCTCTGTAAACTCCCTGAACAACTGCCAGCAGGAGTCCAAAGTCAGATGGAGACAAAAACTTAAACTGCGTATGTGTGTGTGTGAGAATACAGAACTGCAAAAGCAGCTTCTGCCACCAAAATACTAACTGATCACTTTAGGCAGAAAACGTGGCTACTTTTAGTTGCTTTCTCGTTTTTCAGATGACCTATTTGCAGGATCAGAGTTTTAAGGAACTATTAGTAGTAGGTGTATGAGCACTGTGCATACTAAGTTTACCTCTGCAAACTATTGCAAGATTTTACAGCTGCTAAAATCTTCCTTTTAGATAGCTGGATCGAGGTTCTGCTGCTACGAACACTATTCTGAGATTCCACCTATGAATCAGCTCATTATCAAAGGTCAGTAAGAGGTCATAAGAGATGCTGTACCTCTACAGGGGCTCCAGAAACAAACTTCTCAAACTTTCAGAAGTTTTACTGACTCCCCATCCCTGAAATTGCTTTTTCTGTGAGGCTTGCAGTTTGTAATAGTGGAGGCACATAAGATGAGCTTGGAATGGCAAAAATGAGGATGAAGGAGACACTCGTCTCTTGGTGTGAAGTGCTAGCCTGTTGGGTACTGCTAGAAGTTCAGATGAGGTGTTATCAAAGTCACTGATAACATTGTTAATTGTCAGACCCTGCAAAAGGCTGAGCATCTGCTGGTCATCCCCAAAGACGAAAGAAAATGTTTTTCTGTTTAAAATCAAAGGTGTAACTCGTAAAATTCTCTGAAAGTCTTAGAAGATGCTGTAACAGCAAAAAATATTACAGCAGCAGCTGACATTCTTGCTTGAAAACAGGGTTCTACTGCATTCACGTTCCAGTTATTTGTACGTCTCTGCACTTTCTCTGTGTTGTTATTTACACTGTATCTGCCAAAGCAGGCATATTTCTTCACCTATAAGAGATGTTTTGGGATTGCTCTTTGTTTTGAAAATTTATTTTTGCAACAGATTATAGGAGTTCTGAGAATAATCTAGATCTCCTTGTTTTTGAATCTTTCGCTTCAGTAAAAAGCTAAAAGCACTCCTACATTACAATGACTCTCCAAAAAACCCCCCTAAAAAACCTCAAAAAAACCCCAACTGTATTTTGAGACAGAACTTAACTGCCACCTTATTTTACTTATTTTTATTTTATCCAACTTTGCAGATGTTTGCCTGAATCTCAACAAAGTAATAAGCAATAATACCAGAACATGCCACCAGGATACAATGCAAGTCATCTCAACCTCAAAATAAATTGCTTGTCATGAGAAAGGGACACGGCATAAGCTAAAGGGTGATGTATACAATACTGTTTTAGTGATGTGGTGTTTGGCACAGGGCAGCACACGAAATTCCATAAAGGAGGTTACAGGCACAACTCTACAATAGGAATCACAGAGTGGTGTGGAGGTGGCATGTAAATTTTGGCAGCTCAGGTGCAGTTTGTAAATCCAGGCAGTTATATTCTACCCCAACATTAGAGAGAAAACAAGTAAACATTCTTTGGGGGAGAACTGTGGCAACAGCATATACATGTAAACACCTCCTTAGATACAGCGAGCATTTAATTGTGAGCTTGTCATTTTGAACAAGCTGCAGCAGGTTATTCCTTCCCAGTATGTGTTTTTTCTTAAGTTCTCATCAAGGCAAGGAAAAATAGCTCTTTTGCTGCATATCAGTGAGCTATGCATTCTGTTCAGCTTCACACGTTTTTAGGCAACTGCGATGCTATAATAAGGCACTGACACAGCAGCACGCTCCGCATACCAATGGCTACATTTCTTATGCAGGCTCACTTCTGCCCAGTGGAACTTTCTTCAAAAGGAGAAATGCAAATTATTGCACTTGCTGCTGGGTTATATCACACAACTTCACAGAAATTAATAAGGGAAACAATAACATCTCTTCCTCAGCCTTTACAAAACTATCAGCACGCTGCCTGTCTTTTGTTTCAGGCCCTACAAATACACAGGTCAGTGCAGTTTGCCAGAGGAGGATACAGGATAGAGGATCTTTTTTCTTACATATTCCTTAGCTGAATGTGCCTTCTCATCTTGTATTTAGGTAGAGGAGAATACTCTTACATTGAGAAAGGAATAAACTTTTGTTTTCCATCAGTTCAACACAGTCAGAGTAGGAATAGCTGACTTGTTGCTTTAGTACACTTGTCCTAATAACTTTTTTGCACAATAGCACGACTTTGCACTCACTTTAGACAGATTTAGAAACTAACACAAGGCAAACGTGGTGATGTTTGTATGATGAACTTCCTCTGTCAAGGTGTAACTCAAGTTCACTCCCAAGGTCACATTCCTTAAAACCAGATAAGCTCAGTTGTGAAGTTATGCCATCAAAATAATGCACCTAGTCAGGCACCCGAGACAAAGGTGGTACTTCTGTGCTCTGCTGGAGGTCTCACACATGCCAGTACAGGGCCTGGCATGGATGTCTCCTTGTTGGAGGAGACATCCATCGTCTCATCTGGCAAATGGCAAACAAATCTAACCTTTCTTTTCCCATTTGAAGACAAATGTATTCCTGTCTAAAGAATAAGGGAAGTTATTGAAACTGGGGGGTTCTTATTTGCCAGAGAGAGGTGTTTTGGAGGCTGTCATCTCCCCAGGCTTCAAACTCCTTCAGATTCAAGGTCTGGATCCTGGACAATGCAGAGGGCAGCATAACCTTTACACTTTGTAAGAGACTTCAGTTTCATACGTGCATAATGGAATTTTAATAGGCAACATGATTTTTGCAGTGGCATCCCTTTATGACCAATGACTGCTACTCCCAAACGTGTCTATGAGGAAAAAGTAATAAGGAGCCTTGAGTCTGTTGTGAGATGTATTTTCCCAGTAGGTAACAATTTATATCTGAAAAAGCCTTTGCATTAAATGTGCAAAATGGTCTTTTAAGTTCAACCAAACTCACATTTTGTCAATGGCAGTCTCATTTATTGCAACAACAGCCAGTGCCACACGGGAAGGGTCGGAGGTTAAATGTAACGGAGTCAGCTCAGCTCAGATACAGGACTGTTGTTTACAAGCAGAAACAACAAAGCCACTCTAATAAGACTCTGGGGTGTAAATTAGAGATAAGAAGAAAAATCTCCCAATTAAAATTTTCCTAAAGCTTGAGGGCTTAAAGCCATTACACACTGTGGTCAGGTCTGGATGCAAAAACAAAACAGAACCCCCCAACCCTCTGTTGTGTTGAGGCTAAGAGAGAACAACAAGGGAGTGCATTCAGAGCCAGACAGACTATAGGCAATCTGTTCTAATAATAGGTATATGTCTAGACTTAAGGCCAAGTTCTGAGGAACTACTATGGTTGAAATCACCGAGAACTCTGCTGAGGAGAAAACTGAGCAAGGTACATCAGCATTTGGTCATTACATGTGAAACCCTGCACACACAGTAAAAATGCATAAAGATACCAAATGAATCCTCTTTCACAGAAAAAAAACCCCACTTCTGATTGATTTTTTTTTTTTGTACATTCCAAGTGATGCAGATTTGGGTCTTGCTTGTTCACATGTTAATTTTTGTTTGAAAACATGCAAGATTTATGCAAGGAGTAAAGAAAAATACATACCAGTCTCCCTGGAGGTAACAGTTACAGTAGTGGAAAATTCTGACAGTCTCTACAGAGTCTGGGCTAGGATTTGAGAGTTCTGGATTTCTTGTTTGACTCATTGACAGGAGGACAAGGACAGGATCTACTCCTCTGAGGACTGGATGCCCACCAAAATTTTACTTAGCTGTGGCCACGGGCACCTATTTTCCATTAACATTAACTGTCCAGTAGCATATAATGAAAAACATCAAATAAGATTCTGTATTTTATATTTTTCCTCTTCTGAACATGCAACGGATAGAGTGCCTAAGGGAGAGCTGAACAAATACAAAACTTCTTAATTTCTAGACCTCTCCAATTTTCAGGCTTTTATACAGCTCTTGGGAGGGGGAAGTTAACAGCTAACCTTACTAGACTGTAGAAATAGGATGTATAGCTGTACAGAAGTTCAGATAATACCAGGAAAATTTGAGCCCAATTCCATCTGCAGTGGACTAAAATGAAGCAGATGAAAATTTCCAGGCACATTAATATTAGTCCAGCTATTCTTTTGCTTTCTTAAAAGATATCCCATCCTTCACTTTAAAATTCTCCTCAGTTCACGTATCTTTCACATCTTTCTCATTAATTTCATCTATTATCTCAGTCAAGAAGTACTAGTAAAACTTTTCAAGTTCTTTGAACTGCACTAGAACACATACTACAAAAACCTTCTGAGAAGCTCAGGAACTACATATTTCATTTTTTTTTTTTTTAATGAAAAATTATTGTGAAAAAACAATGCCTTCATTTTTAAATTGCTGTGACTATGTCTATACACACAGTTTAACTTGCTATTGAAATCTAAAATGGACCTTCACATACCTAAAGTCCTCTGTCCTTTCAGAAATAGAAGAGCAGTATTCTAGAACAGAATGCTGGAATTTCCCCTCATGCCAACTGATCATAAAAATAATCAGGAGCCAATTCCTAACAGAAGCATCTTCTTCTTGTGCTCACCTGAACATCAGTGGTGTAAGCCAAAGCTGTAGCAATACAACTTTCCTTGTATCCTATCATCCCACCCCTTACAAGCATTTACAACTTTCTAAAGCAAGTCAAGTTTCCAGCTTCTTCAAACTTCCCAGTGTTTGTGATCTTTAGTGCTTCTTTTAAGTCTACCTGTCCTTCAGCTCACATACTTTGCAAGAAACTGTTTTTCTGCATTTACTTCTTTAAAGCAAAACCTAAAAATTCAGAGGTTATCTCTCCCAGTTGACAAACAGCTCATTGTTCATTTATATTAAGCCAGCATGTAAATCTATAAAAGGGGACCAGGGAAACTGGAAGCTTGCTGCCATCATAAATCTGCTCAAGTGCCTGCTGGAGGCATGGCGTGCTCTCTTGACATCTTTGTGCCCCTAATGATTACCAGGAGTGCGATAAAAAAAGCATTAAGAAACAGGAAAGAAGAATACAGTTTATGTTAATTTTGGCAAAAAATTCCTCAGGTCTTATTTTATGGTATTGTCAGGAAAGCTAAGGGAGATAAATAGCCTAGAAATCTTACATGATTATTAATGAAGATGATGTTTCTTGGTTTGGCTCCCTGTAAGTTACTGACAAAATTCTTATTTCCCTGGTGTTTTTATTCCACTCCCTCTTCCCTTTCTGTCAGTCACCATTTTTGTTTACTTTTGTTTGTATCAAAACAAAGAGCATCAGTATCTGCTGAAAGATTTCATCTGATGTCAGCCTGCCTTAGAGAAAGTCATGAACTTTGCTAACAGATTGTCTTCTGCCTGCCTTTATAACTTTATGCTTTCCAAGCCTGACTGAGACTGCGCTGCAATGCAGGGATCCATTTCATCATGTTTTCTCTCCTTCAGTAGCTTTGGGTAAGATTAAATGATGAACAAAGTCTGGGCAATCCCTGAGCTACACAGGCACTCGGCATCAAGATGTACCAATCAAAACAGCACTGTGGCTCTTAAGAGCAGTTACTTCCACATAATGTTTTTCTGAAAACTAGGATTTTCTTTATGCAGCAAGACATACACAGACGTGGAATATTTCAGAGGTCCAGCTGCAGAAGACATGGGGGTAAAGAGAAGTACAAACTAATCAGGATACCAGGAGTCCCAGGTGACTCAGCAAGCCTTCCCAAGTTAAATACAGCATCACTGAAGACTGCTGTGTTCTGACATCTATCTTTTTTATTGGTTGAGTAAGGCAGACCTATATAGGTATGTTGGGTGTGTTGGCAACTACATAATTTCTCTGTTTTACCCTCATATACATCCAAGTTATGGTTTCCCCAACTAATAAATTATTAGTTTTCTCAGATGTTCATTGACTGGCTTTGTATAACCAGTTATGAAACAAAACACACCTTCAGAGGAGATTATAGGTGTTTGTTTTTTTCCTTGAGAACATACCTGAAAGTAGCAGCTTTTGAAAAGAAAAATAATGAAATTTATCAATTATAATTGATACATGAACAAGAACAACCTTTCAAAACAAAAATGCTTTATGATTCAGAGGTGAAAATGGACAATGCCTGTTTGTATTGTGTCAGGATCTTTGGTGTCAGTAAATCTGAAGAATTTGCTAAAACAGTAAAGAGATAAAATCGCTTCACATGTGACTTAGCAGATCTTTAAATACCCAGTCAAACAGTAGATATTCGTGACCTGGTCACATCCCACTATTATAAAGCTGTAGATATTAAAACAAATCAGACATAAACCACATTATACAGAATATATTTTGATGTTCTGTCTTAGTTTGTTATTATTTTATTTTACATTTGAAATATAGATTTCATAAATTATGGTTTAAAACCTTGATCCAGATTCCTTTACTTTTGGCAATGAATTACCATAAAAGTAGAAAGGTTGCACATTTCCAAATTTGCATTCTAAACAGGGCTAGACTTTAGATTGAAGAGGACGTTTGGCTATTATATTATATTAGTAATCAATTGCATATTTTTTTTTGGAAAACAATAATAGTAGTAGTGTACTCCATTGTGGCTGCCATTAAAACTTTGAATATTGATAAAAACACCTCACAGGAAAACAAATCCCTTTCAAACAAACCCATTCCTATGTGTTTAAAAGACCCAAATTAGGCTTCTGGATGAAACTATGCATAATATTTTCATTCTGCAAACATACATATTACAATTTTGTGATATATACACAAAGCTATGCACATAAAAAAAGCTGTTGACCCCCACAAAAAAGGTGAAGGTACTAAAAGTGACAAATTGCTGCTGACTGCTGTTATTTTGGTAAACAGTGAATTATAAAGGCAGTATCAGGCTGAGATAGGTAGAAAAAGCAAAGTATGAGAATAAATTCTTATCTCAAGTGTTAGCACCAAATTTAGCATCTATAAGAGCTCACTCGAAGGCAAATTTAGACCCTATTAGGGCAGTTACAAACTCATCAGCAAGATGCTGCAGAAGAACAACTTTAAACGCCAAAAAGCCTTAAATATCGGAAGAGATGAAAAGATACAGTGAAGGGAGTAATTGCCTCCAGTCTTTTTGCATACAGAGGCTTACTTTTATGTTTATCATATGGCCTCCACACAAATATAAGGGATTTTAAATCAAGCTCTGGGGACTGAGTCAACCCCAACCCTGCTCAGATGAAAGTAATTGGTTCTGCTGAATGAATTGGAGAAATAATGGTCTATAGCAAACAGGTGGAAATTGCCTGCAAGAGCATAGGCTGCACTTGGTACTGTCAATTTGTTTGTGCCTTCGCTTCCAAATACAAACCACCTAAAGCTTGCGCTCAGCTGACAGAAAGATGTGCTTCCCAGAAGTGGCATCAGAATACAAATAAATTGGATACCACTTAGAGACTTGAAAGCCATTGAAAAATAGTGAGATGAAAGGCAAATGCCACTGAAAGTGACAGCAATATTTTCTTCCAGAGCACAGAAAACATAAAAAAGAGAACTCCTAATAGCATAAAGAGAAAAAGTGCTGTGTTTCAATAATCGAGTGCCATACATCTTCATGGAAATCAAGTAAATTCAAAATGGGGCACTTTAAACAGCACTACGTTCAAAAAACCCCTCTCTATTGTTTTCTTGATATAATGTGCAATACAGAAACACAAGAGGAACCAGCTGTGGATTGTAGTGTAGGCAGCTTTGTCTTCACCTGTGATTACCATTTTACCATAAAGTACTGAGACTAATATTTGAATTGAAACCACATTGTAAAATATTTCATTTTGCATAATTGTATTTTGTCTAATGTTTCCAAATGTCTCTTTTAATGCAACATTATTCCATGATACATTGCTATATTAAAATGTCTCATGACATTAGCTTTACATCAAAGTTTAAAATGCTGGCATTTCTCACATAATACTCAGCTTGCTGAACGTTTTTACATAAATGCACACTTTTTAACCAATCAGGCATGCCTTGTTCATTTTTCATAATATTATGGCATATTACATCTCAAAATAAAAGCTTAGACACTTGCTTTTCAGACACATGAATTTCCAATTGCTAGCAGAAATAATATAGCTGTTAAAACACAATGACTCAAATTTAGGTGATTTTTGGATTATTAAACTGCTTTTTGCAAAACACATGAAAGCAGGTGACAGTCTCATGTGCCTTTTGAAATAATTTTAAGTGTGGTTTGTTTTTTTGTCACAAAACACTTGTGTGCTTCATCTGCTGCATTGGAACTGTCAGTAACAAACTGTCCTTTCTCACTGCAGCACAACGAGGTGAGCACAGGGAACGTTATGTTTGTCACTGTGTAAGAAGTCAAACAACAGTGGTTGGAAGCAGAGGGAAAACAAAGTATGTGAATCAAAAAAATATATCAGGGATTTTGTTGCAGGTTAATGCAACTTGACAATTGTTTTGTGTGTGCAGATCTGTATAGGTGGAAAAAGATTGAAAGTGAAGGCATAATGATACCATAAAAGAGTGCCTGCTTACATAGAAAATGTGTTTAGAATGGTGACAGATAATTGCTGGAATATACACATAATGGGAAGCATAAAGTAAAGAAATATTCTTAGTTTTCATTTTACTTCTCTAACTGCAACTGTACTTTAAACAGATAGAGAGAACATGAAATTCAAGCAGTAAATGAATCAAAAGAAGCTCAGAAAGCAAATGTTCCACCTCTTACACTGTAAATCACAAGTTACATCCCATCAGTCTATATTAATAAAGGTTTTAATACTAAGCACAAATACTACAAGACTATCATGCACTAGAGGGAAAAAGATGGATGCATCAACTACCCTGCTACCATCTTCAGTTCCTGCAGCAGCAGGGGAAAAACGGAATTTATCAAATGTGCATATCCAAAACAAGCGCCTCCCTCTGTTGCTTCAGAGAAAGACATATTTTCCCTTCTCCAGATTTGGCAACAGTTTAGTGCTGAGCATGTCAGTACCTCACAGGTGGGCACATTCAGAGGTACCTCAATCCCACAAGATGATTTGCAAGTGCCACCAACCATTTTGGTTCCAGTTGTGACTGATCTCCCAAATGTTCAGATACCTATAAATTATTTTAGTAAAGTAACACACTTTATTAAACCCTGACCCACACCAAAAGTGTGTGCATGCATATGAATACATTACAGACACAAAAATACATCCAATTCCTCTTCCCCTCTCTTTCTTTGACATAAAACATTCACATATGCTGCTGACCTCTGAGTCCAATTTATCACTGCTTTGACCAGCCTATATCTGAAAATTATTCTGGGAAGCCTCTGGACCAAAAACCAAGTTTATGAAGAGTTTAATTTTAAACCCCCCAGAATTCATTGAAATTCTGTGGAGACAACAGTCTGCTTCATTTTTTTTCCTTCCTGTTATATTCTATTGGTAGACACACACATAAAAACTGTCTTAAAAGTATTTATTAGATTACTGAAGCAAAAGGCTGTCTCTGGAGATGTTTTATGGGCCTGCAAAGCTGCGTGATTGGAGGCTCAGTTCTATGTAGCTGGTGGCAGTAGAACACTAGAACTACAGACACACTTGCAGATAAAGACTGCGCTGGGTTAGGGCTGACTGCAGTTGCAAATCTGCTCTGCTATGCTAGAACAGATTTTATAACCACACAACTGAAAAGGAAAATGGTGGTCCTGGAGGGAATTGTTTCTTATATTGTAGGTCCCCATAATTATTATGAGCCTGAGATATACTGCCAGCAGAGACAGGTGAATCATCTAATACATTTCCAATATATACATTTAAAGTTTTAAATTATTTTACTCCAACCAGGCTCTCACGCCCTTGAATTTACTTCTGTGAACATTTGGAGCAATGAAATTTTGCTGGCGCAAGTTTAAAAGCATATGCATGATATTCATGGTAGCTACTCCTGGTGGACCACAGAATATTTAGGACTGAAAGTGCTCACATCTGATACCAGAGCTGCTGTCCCATTATGTTGGTCAGAATAAAAAGAGGCCAACTCCCATAATAGTTCCCATATTGCTGACAGGTGCAACTCTGCAGTTTCTGCTTCTTCCTTTGTTTTTATCTCCAGCTACTAATGACAGCAGCCAAGGCTTCATAGTTTCCTCCTGCATGCTCGTTGCCTAAAACTCCATCAAAATGAAAAGATAAAATGAAGTACACACTTCTCTTGATATCGATGCTATGTGGCCCAATCCTGGCAACAGGTGCGGTATGTTTAACTCTTTTGCCATGTTCTTGCTCATAAAAGGAAGCAGAGCTAATACTATAGGTATAAAGCAATACCAGCTGAACACTCTACTAGGCAGTAAACATAGGACACTAGAGCTGTTTTCCCCTTTAGACCAAGCCACCAGTGAGAAATGCTTCATTTTATCTATTCTTCAACAAGAAAAACACTAACATGGACAATTCAAGGAATGACTGCCTTGAGGAGCTGTGAAAGTCCAATTAGGTCTAGATGTAATTTCAGGTTTGATGAGTAACCACACAGAAACATAATGGATAAGAAAACATTATTAAATGTATTCTGCTCTTAACATACTGGTAAAAGTTAGGGAATGGCTCAATTAAGCACCTGTGCTACAGCATGCATATTAACTGCTTCTAAAATTACACTGAGTCCCTTTTTGTGAAATTAATCTCTCTGACCATAAAATGAGACCTTTACTTCTTTCTGCACTCATATTAATTGCATGGCACTTCACTGGCTCTTGGTGAACTGGAGCTGGAGAATTAGGCCACAGAAAGGTCACTTTCTTTCCTTTCTGCTTGCATGCTAATTAATGAGATCTAAACAGCAGCTTGTGTCTCAAAGCAGAGTGGATAAGATTGCATACAAGGAACTTTCCAAGCTGTGGAAATAGAAACAGGGCAAGACTATATGGTCTAGGCTGCAACTACAACACATTGAGCTCGACATCCTGTTTTATGAGTCACCTTCACAAGTGCCAGTAGGTGGTCATTATTTATAATCGTCCAAAAATTCTAAAGTTTTATTTATGAGCATCTAAAATTTTCCTTGTGTTAATTATTACGCAGAGAAAAAATATGCCCCCGCCCCACTAATAGCAAAGTTATAAAAAAAGAAATGTTTCTCCAGCTCAGCACAGAGAGCAGGAAAACAGACTTATACTTCCCTGTCCTATACCAAGTAATTTGTAAGTGAAAAAGCCTTATGAACTGTCATAGCCAGATTCTCCTGTGAGGGCCAATCATCCCCTCCGTAAATAAGGTTCTTTTCTACTCCAGTAAAGAGACTTGATCTTCCAGCTCTGTCTAGAACATCACTAAATGGGATCTCTAACAAAAAACATTACATTACAGTCTTTAACTAGCCCTTATAGAATATTTCCCTGCAAATTTAGACTTGTGTTATCAATCCTTGCTTTTATCCTGTCCACTGTTCCACTGACATGGGTACCCTGAGCAGCTGTACTTGGTTCAAACCTCTCTATTTCTGCACAGTGCTACCCTATCAAACCAGGGTGTGCTATTACGGCAAAATTCTTGCACAGGCAATCAGTATGGAAGAGAACACGCTGTGTAAACGTGGTTAAAGTGCTTTGGTATGGTGGATATAAGCCAAACTGAATCCTTGAATTCGAACTTCCTCTGTGTCAGTTCTGATATTTGTTTGGCGTCCTTGTTGCCACAGCTTATTGTGCTGCTAAAGCCAGGAAACTGTTTGACACGGTAACTGCAGCCAGGTGTTTCAATATACTTGAGAACTGTGCCTGGGCACTCAGTTATGGCTAACTTTTTATCCCTGAATGCACAATACGGACCTGATAAAATAATGTATCACATCAAAGTACTTTATAGCTCATTAAGTAGGTGACAAACATTCAACACCCAAATCCTTTCTATATATTAAAAATGGACTGAACAAGAGCAAACTAGTAAAATTCTCCAGTCACATCATAGTATGTAAAACTTGATGCACACCTTTCTTGAATAGATGCTGCATATAAGCAGTCAAATCTTTAAGCATTAGGGAGAAAAAGTATTTGTTAAGACCAAATTGCAAAAAAACCTTTTCTATGAAAAATGGTTAAGGATACAAGCCATTTAAAATTGTGGAACTGCAATATGTTAAAAGAAAAAAACATCAAATGTTCTTTGTTGGCTCCATACACATGATTTTGTCACTCATCGGTGCTGATAAAGGGCTGAGACATTTATGCGTAGGTGACTTTACAACACCTCATACCCATTTTTCAGTGGTCCATATTGTAAAGGTCAAAAGTGATCCATTCAGCGTATAAAACAGATACTTCTGTCTTGCTGTCTGCTTCCCCAAGAGACACAATGCCTACATTTTCAGTAACTTCCACCATTCAAAGTGACTTATACCAGTGTGCAATGCAGTGACAGCACCTTGCAACACCTGGAGCAGGTAGAAGTCTGTCCAATACGCAAGGCTGTAGGGAAGGTCGGGCTTATAGGATTTTTTTATATTGCAGCTGTTGGTTGCAGAAGCAGGAATATTGCACATATATGAATTTGATCAATAGTCTCTTTAGGCTGGTACCTTAATTCTGGTGGGGGCTTAATACAAAAGGCTTTGTGGGAAAGCTTTTACATGTAAGTTACTACTTTCTTATCTGCCACAAGTGAGATTGATGCAGAGTGCAGAAACCCACCATGGCTAACCACAACACAAAATACTGCAAAATTAATCCCTTTTATTACACCAACTATTACACTGAGTATTGCTTCACCATGGAAAGCAATTGCTTTCTGATCTCTGAGGTGATCTGTTTGCCCTGAAGCAAACGGACTAACAACCCTTGCAACTATCCAAGTCAAGAGAGAAGAGTATCTACTCAGCTAGCGTGTTTCTGTGTAGCAAGTCAAATTAGGCTTCACAAAATAATGGACTCTCTTAAATCAGAACATGAAAAACATAGCTAATAAGAAATATATTGTGCATAACATGGATAAAGCATTTAACAGATTGCTGGCTTCCTGACACTCACCCTCTGGGCTTATATGCCATGAATGAAAATTGCTACAGAGGTTTTCACATTTGTTCCTTACACACTGAAGCAGTCAGATTTAATTGGTGAAAAGAAATGACAGTGAGCTCTAAGCTGTAGAAAAGTTAGGTTTAATGTTATATTAAAAAAGGAAAAGCTAACCTTAATTCCAAAACCTGCAGGAAAACCTTGCATGGAGAGTAGAACAATATATGTATTTAAATAAATTACAATGTATGCGTATTTTTTTTAGATGAGAGTGGGCACTGACAGAGGCACTTTTCTGCCTCACAAATAAGTAATTTTTGAGTACATAAACTAAAAATATAATAAACTTAAACAAAAGTTGGAATGATTTTTTTGGTCCTTTTTTCCTTGTTAGAATTCTGCTTTGTTTAGCTCCTTCAAAAGTTGATTATAAGGTGCAGTATCAGCACTCTGCATGCAGGAGTTCTGCTGTCAGACATCACATTCAGGAATGGCTTGCATAGTCCACAGAAGTCACCCCAACATATGGTAAGGCAGCTGGAAAATAAAGTACAACTGGGGCACCCCCTCAGTCTCCCTCATTACTGCTGAAAGGACGGTTCCTCTCTAAACCCTGAAAATGTGGTGATGAGACTTAAAAGGAAAACTACTTTACTACTTTTTTTTTTTTTTTTACTGCTAGCTATTTCTTATCAGAAATACACGTGGTCACACGTGCCGAGGTCCCCCCTCCACACATATCTGAAAATTGATGTCCTAGTGGGTGAGAGGCAGAATCTGGAAATGCTCTTGGTGGGCTATGGTGTCCTAAGCAGCCTGTCAGGTAGCGATCCTGAAGGCAGAAGGACTTTATTAGAAGAGGGCATTTTGCAGAGAGAAGTGATTCATTTCCAGCACAATCTGCTGGACTTTTTGCCCTCCATGAAGATTCCTTTTGGTTGACAAAACCTTTGAGAAGTGCCTGGGAGGATGTCCTCACCCTCAGACAGCGGCCAATCTCCACACACACTTGCTACCCCTCTTTCTGTTGGGCCTTGCTGCCCGTGCTTTGCACATGAAAATCAATTTCATTTCAAGTTGTAGCCATCTTACAGCACACTGAAGACTGAAACATTTGAACAGCAAACTCTGCACAGGAAGCTTAACACGACCTGACCCTTGTCTACATGGCCTTAAATAAAGTAATTACTGACTATTCTCAATATGAATTCCTAGGACTGCAGCTGGTTCATTAACAATACTTAATGTTTTGAAGCATAAAATAAAACTTTAAGGAAAAGACCAGTTACTTCAATAATTTTGCATGTTTTCTAAATCCCACTGTACTTTTCTGAGTGAAAAAATCTATTTGCAGAAAAATGCAAGCAAATTTTCAATGATGTTTTACCTACCAGCAATTTAACATCTACATTCAATTCCCAAATGAAACTTGAAATAAAAACACTACAAGTAGGTTAATTTGAGGGCTCACTATTTTCATTTCAAAGGCTTTTTTTAACATTAATTTGTCCTGAGGCATAAATGAAATATAGACAAACCGTATTAGATTTTAATTTGCTAAAAGTAGATTACAGGTCTTCTCCACAGAGATGCTGAGCACTCAGTTCCCAAAGAAGTAAACTTTTCTTCCCCACAGTAAAGGCAGCAATAGCAGGTTCCTACTGAGAACTATAAAGGAGAGATTTTTCAAGGGGTTGACCTTTAAGGTGCAAGCATTCTGTCCCTGAGCCCACAAAATAAAGCCAGTACAGGAATATGCATTTAACAGAGCTGGACTAGACAGAAAAGTTTAATTAAATGCTTGAATTCAGAGAAAAACTATTTAAGCAATATTTAGCCTGAAAACATACCACCCCTCCAATCTTATTATTTTAGAGGTTTATCTTCTCCTATGGAGTGATATTACTCAAACCTGACCAACTCGAAGGGCAGACATGTATATGAATGCAGGGGGAAGATTTCAAGACCACTGCTGTCTCTAAATGACTGTTCTTAATAACATTAAAGGACAAGATATTAGGCTTTTTAAGGCTGGTAACAGATTAATGGTGCAGAAATCTTTGTATGGAAGGAGGCTTTGAAACCAGAAATGGTAAATTAAATAACCCTGGCTAGAAATCTAGAAGTCAAATAGCAGATCCAATACCTTCAAAGCTCTGGGTCTATGCTTTGGTTTCCTGCTGTTCATTTCAACTGCTAAGAATTTATTCTAATTGAAGGCAAAAATGACACCCAAAACTTATCTCAGAATTGCCCCAGAGGCCAGTTTGCCTGGGAAGAGTGGATCAGAAGAGATTTCTTTGCCTTTGGGCTCCCTCTGTACAAGAGTGGCTCCTAGAGGACCATAGTGTGAAGGACTCTCCTGTTGGCTCCTGTGTCTGAAAGGAGTTTCTCAAGTGATGTTTCTCGTGTCTGCTTTGAAGCAGGAAAGACTCAGAGAAGAAAAAGAACAAATCATTAGTCATTCTGATTTGCAATATCCATGAAGCAGCTCACATACAACCTCCAGCATTTTCCCCGTTATTATCTTCAGCCTTGTGGGGGCTTTCAAGGTCCCCAACAGGCTCAGGTGAATTACTCCACTCCCACACTGCCTTTGTGGGGTTCTGTATGAGTGCTAAGGAAAAAGACCACATTTATTATTAAGCATCAAGAGATTTCAAAACCCCTTACTCAGAATCCATGAGGGGATTACTTCCCCTTCCTTCCACTGTAAGTCAGTCTGAAACAAAATGAGTTTCTCAAAAATAAGCCCTCTAGTTTTGCCTGAACCACAAATAAGCTTTTATGTTTAGCTATTAAAAAACCCAAACGTTTTTCACATAACCAGTCCACTCACTGATGTACATCTTAGCCACAAAGCACTGAGTTTTATAGTAGTTCCTGCCTTTCTTCATTGCTGCCTTTTTTATCCCCTGACTGATTTCTTGTGATTCTTTTCTTCCTACTCTACTTGCTCTGAAATACAGTTCCTGAACTGCAGAGCATGGCAACACAAGGCTGTGAAGCAAAAACCGGAAGTCTCCTCCTTAAGTGAGCTGTTTCCAGTTTAGGTAAATGTATAATATTACTGTAGTACTCTCTGCTTTCCTGCGGTTAATCTGGAGAACGCCTGTTACATATGCTGGGGTCATTATTTGGTGATCCACGGCAAGGAACAGGTTGCTAAGGGTAACCACCTTACAATCAGTTCCTGGAATCACAAGTGATTAATGCAAAATCCTGATTAATAAAAACATTAAGCAATAAGCTGCTTTTATGAGTTCAGTATGAAAATCTCATAAAATGTCTTCCACAGAACGGAACAGGAAGGAATCTACTTTTTTTCTAGAAGGATTATTTGTTCATGTCTTTATATTTCATCCATGTTTTCAGATTTTAAAATCCTGCACTCCACCAGCTGCATCTGAAGCAATTCTCTTCTGGTGGAAGACTCTTTCTCACTGCCCTGCAGGGAGAGATCTATAAAAGCCTTATTTTCCTCATCATTTGAGGAATCAATGTTAGATAGAGGCAAGATGCATGCCTGGTTAGTAGAAAAGCACAATGGTATCATGCAATAAAGCAATAAATGAGCTAATAAACAGGCTACATCCAAAAAATAAAAAAGCCAGTAACAGAAAACAATTTTAAATACAGATAACCATAATTAGATAAGAGAAGTCCCTCCCTATCCTCTCAAGCAAGTATACAACCTCTTAAGAACTTCTTTTTAAACCTAAACCACCTTCAGTTGCAGTCAGTTTCCAGCACCTACATGCAATTGAAATCATACATATATATTAAGACCCTGAATAAATTTTCAAAACATGCCTAAATTAAGTACAGTTTAGACAACCCACCTGGGTTTTAGTGACAAAAGCATATGACCACAAGCACACCTATACTGCAGGCATTCTGCAGGGAGCTCTTCCTAGGGCATGGTCAGCACAAGGGCTGCTTCAGATTATATGGAGAAAGAGAAAACCTCCATTGTGCCCCAAAAGGAGGAAATTTTATCTCTGGCTTGCAGGAGTGATGGAATTGGAATAAATGCTGGCTCTAGGAAAGCCAGTTGTGGAAGACACAGAAAAGAAGACTAACATTGTGATGGCTGTATTTGCACTTTTGCCTTTGAGGAAACACATGCTACCAAGATTTCTAGAATCATCTCAGAGTGCAATACATTCTCTTCAGTAGAGTTTGAAGGAATTCTTTGTTCTTCCTTAATATGAAATGGGATTCTGCTAGAAAATACATTTTGTTCTTGGAGTATAGGAAACCACAATATCAAGAAAGGATGCTGTAAGAGCAAACAAGAAATCACTCCAGGCAAAACACCTTTTTTCCTGCCCCAGAAGCAAAATGAGAGGTTATAACATTTAAGTTATGCTGGTACATTTATTTCTCAGTTATGTTACCATCATGCTCGGGGCTGCGTTTGTTATGATTCAGGCATTTACATCAAACACCCGAGTTAAAAATCCAGTAAGAGAGACGAAAGGCACCAAAGCAACAAACACTGCAGGTCCAAGAAAGGCTATATCCCTGATCTTTTAAGTTATTTTATTTTAGCAAGATGAAAATTAGCAACATGTTGCTGATTTTCCTCTAATGCAACCTATTCTACATTCACATAAATCTCCCTGATCTTATTTGAGAAAGTCTATTCCAAAGCTCAGTAAAACCAGGAGGATCACTATGATCTCATCTGTCATATGGTACAAGTCCAAACTTTGTGTCACATTTTTTCCTAGAAAAAATACCCCAAAAATTCATCTGTGTAATTTCACAGTGACAATTAAAAAAAGACTAAGTTTTTCAAAAGTACCTAAAAGAGGTGGATTCCCACTAACTTAAAGGAAATTTTATAGGAGATAGTCATTCCACTCCCAGAGGTCTCTGAAAATCCTGATCAGAAGCCTTGATTCACCAGTCTTCTCTTTGCATATGCATTATAGTTTATTCATGTTTCTGTATATTTCCATCTACTTGCAGCCCCAATCACAGAATAAAGCTAAGAAAAACAATTTTATAATAACAGTGTGCACTGCATTTTTTACCTCTTCATTCCAGAACCCCAGAACTCTCCCAGTTGTGCATTTAATTTGAGTAAATTACTGAGGTCTGAAGCAACTGTTAAATTAATTTAGCACTGGAAAATAAAAGAGCTATCACCGTATAACAGCAGTAGGGAAAAGTTGCTTATTATTTACCTGTAATAATTTGAAAAATGCTTACAAGTTCTTGTTCAATTTCACTACCTTGCCTGAACATAACATAGTTAGCAATTGCTACTGAGGATAAGAAAGTTGAAACCGTAACAAGTGTGCTATTTTTAATTTACAAATTTAATTTAATACAGGTGTTGCAGACACAAATGTTAGAATATTGTAGGTTAGCGAGAATATTAGGAACACAAAGAGAAAATGATGCTAGAGTTACATGAATGGATATTGGGAAACTGGACTGACACTACTTATACTCCAGCATATTGGACATAAGGGAAAACTTCTAGGTATGCAAATGCATCAGGAAGAGTCCTCTGAACTCCAGATTAAATATTTCACTGGGACTTAGAACAGACTCTCTAGGAGAATGTTGTGGGAAATTGCATCAATGTCTCTAGTAAAGTCAAGGTAGGCAAGATCCACAGCCTTACCCTCAGCCACTAAGCAGGTCACCCCGTCACAAGATCAGGTTGATCAAGCAGGACCTGCCTTTCAGAAACCAATTCTGGCTGGGCCTGATCCTTGGGTTGTGCTGCAGGTGCCACATCATGACTGAAGTGATCAAAGTGACCTGTCCCATAACCTTTCCCTGGCACAGAGGTCAGACTGACCCTGCTAACCTGAACTTGCCAATGTAACACTGACTCAAATATTACACTCTGCTTTGTTATGACAGGTATTTTTGATTTTTGGAGGGAAACAGCTGGAATCAGGAAACAGATGAAATTCAAGACAATCTTCTCTTTCCTTTCAGTGCATAGGAATCTGTCAACATACACCAGGGGAGAGTTTGCAAGAAAGAAAAAGCCTTTGATTTCTGTTGTTGTTTTGGAAACACTTCAGAGGAAATCTTTGGGGAAATAACGGAACAGAAAAAAGAGACTTAAAGGACATACTATAGTGAAACAACTGAGACATGACCAGGAATAACTACACAATTATTATTTGATAGCAGCATTACATAGCTGTGTGAAGAGCAAGGAGCTGGGCTGGGCTCTATGATCCTTATGGGTCCATTTCCACTTGAGATATTCTATCATTCTATGATATGAATTATTTAAGATGAGCTGTATGACTGAGTCACACTTGCCTTTGACATGTATCTTGTTACTGGCAGTGTGCTCTAATGCACAAGTATTTCGATTTTCAGCACTGAGGACTGCACAAAAGTCAGGGCAACATAGATTCAGGCTCAGGTGTCTATAATCCTTTTCTTTTTTTTTTTTTTTTTTGTTTTGTTTGTTTTTTTTTTTTTTTTTGAGGAGAAAGAGAAATGAAGCAATAAGCTGAAACACTACTGCCATATATAATCTAGTAAGATTTTAGCTTTACTGCCTTTGTAGTCTCCAGTCCCTGTTTCTCAGTCCTTTTGCTCCTCCACTGACTGTATCAGTGAGAAAGTTCTGCTTAAGAGCTTTAGTACCTCAGAAAAAACAGATTCCTAAAATACCTCAAACAGCTCATAATATACTCCTTTTAGAGATGCAGCTCCATGAGTTCTATGTTTACAGTGACATACTGTAATACTGGAAAGCAAACCAACATATCAACTTTACCCAGGCCCTCAAAAGCTGTAATTATTTTACTTCAGATAGCAAACACAAGGGGGTGGTGGAGATTGCATCATGCTTTTTCTTGCTATTCTGGGACATATCTAAGATCTTACCAGTCCTTCTCATCTAACACACAGCCTCTTCTGACTCATCTGCTTCCTACTGTCTTTCCTTTGTATTAATATAACTCCTTCTTCATTTAGCTTAGTGTAAATTCCAGAAAATTGGTGTCCACAGAAGCCACCTGCCTCGACTGTTTTGTCAGATGAACACCTACTCCCTAACTCATGGCTTCCTGGGCTGCAGATGCAGTTTATTTACAGACTTGAAGACTCCAACCTGGGGATCATTAGCATAAGCCACTAATAAAACACATCTGTCAGAAACCACAATACAGAGAAACTGAAATTCAAGCTTCTTTTAACAACAGCTTCCCTGAAGCTCGGTGACTGAAAATAAAAAAGGCAACATGCCTTGGAGTCAGTTATGGATTACTAATGTGGCTGGAAGTAAAATTACAGTATATGGCCATAACAAGTTATAAATGTCTCTAAAATATGCACTCCTACATATAACTGTTATTAGGGAGTTTTCTTCCTATTACTGAAAGAAAGAGAAAGGATTCTATAACACAGAATGAGCTGGTAAAAAGAAAAAAAAGGCTTATTCATTGGAAACAGCTGTCACTCTGCACAGGCCTTTGGGATCTTCAGCAATATCAGACCCATAATATCCACATTCGCTTACGATAAAAAGCTTTCATATAATAATTGTTTCCAAGAAACTTTGTTTTCCATCTTTTAAACATTTACTTCATCAATATAAAACCTAAAATCCTTGAAAAGGAAGTTTCTTTAAGAAGTAGTTCCATCCTTCAGCATTACAGATCATCACATTAAAATGTGAAAGTAGTCCATGAATGGTATAATAAAGGTCAGCAGATGGGAACTGCTTTTAGTGAAAAAGCACATTCAGAACAAATAGTTAAACCATGGCTGCTTCTGCAAAACAGAAAAGATGGTAGAGAAAACAGCTTGTTCAGACAAAGCAGTTTCGAGTTCCTTGAAAAACACTTGTTAAGATCACTATCAGTACAGAAAAGGCTGTTGGGATATCTATAAGCCCTTACTTGTATTTTACATGTGGCTGATTAACTGTCTAATAGTAAAGAAACACATTAGACCAACAGAAACCTCTCCGAAAGCTTTTCATGATGCATGTGTGGGACTTTATCAGGCAGGTAAGAGCAACCAAGAGTAATGGTGAACAGAAGCTGCTCTTCAGGCAAATCGCTCCTTTACTGAAACAAGTGTTTATAACGATTTGCATTTACAAACAATTCATGCTACAAATGAGATAGGCACTGATTTATTGAAAAGAGAAATCAATAAGTTTTAAAGTTAATCTGGATTTGATCAACTTTTAATTGTTTTGGAAACTGCACTAGCTTTTCCTATTAAATAAACCTTACTTTTGCTGGGTATGAAGATATACCTTTCTGTTAGGGCAGTGGGCAACCACAGTGGGCATACAGTACTAGATACAAATACACTGTATTGCAATGCATAGGAAAAAGACGCTTTAAATCTACTCCCTTTTCTCAGCACTGCAACATGAGACCAATGTTTTGCTATTGTTGAACAGTGAAAGCTGCACTACTAAACATGGAACACTTGTCTTCAATTCCGTGTGAAAAGTACAGAACTGTGGCTTTGAAACACATTTAATTGTAGCCCGTTTAACAACATTAAACTTACAGTCTAACACAGTACTGTCAGAGTAATTAAAGACAACAAAAAAGTATTTTCAGTGATAACATGGGGAATCTGAAAGACATTTTTGGAAAAATTGTCACAGAATTGTGGGCTATAAACCATGGGGGTTTGAAATAACACCATCTTTAGCATGTCACACTGTGCCTGGACGTGATTTTTATTATAGAACTAAAGCTGATGAGTGTAGAATTTGCATGCAACATTAAAATCTATTTGTGATTTGTTGCAGTATTTTAAACAGTAAAAGAGCATCTCAAAGAAGGAAATGGAATGGAATATGCTGAGTTGGAAGGGATTCATCAGGACCATCGAGTCCAACAAACTTAAACATTTATTTAAGGAAACTGAAGGGAGGGGAGAAGATATGTTTATTATTTTTAATCTTTGAACTTCTATTTAGAAATAACTGAACATTCCTGTTTACCCATTGAATTAGATATACAACTATCCACTGATTTGATATACAAATTGTCTTTTGCATTTCAGAGAGACTCTAGTAAATTCCAGATTGTTTCGCCTTTTGACTCATCCCAAAACACATCTAGGTACTGAGGTTAGAACTTTCCTGAGTCTAAACACAGACTTGGGTGGGGTGCAAAAAATTCCAAACAAAACCAAACAACCAACCCCTAAAAAAACCCCCAAACCCTCAAACAAACAAACAAACAACCCATCCCCCACCCAAAAAAAACCCCAAAACAAAAAAACCAAACCAACCAACCAAAGAAAACCCAACAAACCCCAAAGCCAGGCAACTGTTGTGGTGCTTTCCAGAACTGAAACGATGAAAAGTACAAGTCAAGATCTAGATCACAGGGTGTTACAAATGCTATACCTGAAAGAGGTATTAAAACCTTACCACCAAGACATCACATATGGAGGAATCATGATTTCTATCACTGCAGGAAGAAAGAAATACCTTGCTGCTGTGTTTCAGGAGGCTATTAATTCTATGGCCATTTGCTTTGAGGAAAATTGCCCCATACAGCCCTGCTTACTTGGGCATGTAAAGACTAAGGCTTGAGTGGTCCACACAAGGAAGCAGAAATGTTTCTTACACAGTGTTTTAACTCTATCTAGACCATCAAACCTGTTATTTTCAGTGAATTACTATATATGCATAGCTAACTTAATATTCAATTCATAATGAAGGATACAAAGTTGAAAGTTTTCCTTTCACTTTTACTTTAAGAAATATAACCCCAAGAGGAATTTTAGATCTTCAGTTATCTTCTTCCACAATTCCAGCATCTTGGAACAGATTTATTTTTCTTTCTCATCAGGTATCTATATGTCAGAGCAATTATTTCTCCTCCAAATAACCATCTGTAAAATCATGTTAGTTATTTGTTCAGAAAAGATGATGCTAAAAAGCATACTCTTCTTCATTACATGTTCTGCAGCAGGAAATTGTTAGTCTAATATAAATAAAATACTTAGACTTTAAGCATAAGATTTTCAGACACTTTTTGTGTTGGCTTGACTCCATTTTTTCACTGTTTTCTCAGGAAACAGAACTATACTAAATGAAAATCTTAAGTAACATTGAGGAATTCAAAATTAAGATGTCTAAGAATACGAGAATTAAAACGGAGTCTTCTGTATATTGCAAACCATGTTCTTCCATACTACAATTCATTGATTCATTTTAATCCTGTCTATAGCCAGTACCAGTTTTAAGGGCATTCATAATATTAAGCACAGATTGGGAGATTTTACTGAACAAAAGTATGGACTTTTGAGAGAACGATTAAAGCCTTTACTGAATTTGCTTGCAGAACCAAATTTTATCTTAGTTCTGTTGAAAAAACAAAAATGTTATAGTTTGGTACAGGTATTTTAGCCTGTTTTTCTGCAGGTGTTTGCAGGTATTATTATAACAGAGGAATGAAGGGATAAACCAGTTTTCCCAGCCCACCATTTCCCAGCAATGCTCAAAACAAGCGATGTCCTCCAGGAGTCAGGTTCACCCCGGCTGAACCTTCTTTCTCGAAGATATTTTCACCTCCAAATATTATTCTTTTACTGGTATTGTGTCACGTGAATAATTGTTAATATCATGTCAAATAACTACGCCAGTCAGGGCTGTTCTTACAAGGTAAAAAGTGTGAATTCCTTCTTTTTTACCGTAGAGAGCTTTGCTTTGCATTAAAACCCCTCACAGAGTACTAGTCTGTTATTTTTTAAAACCAGGAAAGGAAAGACTTAATAGCACCGGCTTAGTCTTTTGCTCAACTGAGCTTGAAGGAGGAGCTGAAAATACACTACCAGCACCAAATCCATTTAACCCAAGACTCACTCAGCTTGAAATAAGTCAAGTCACTGCACAGACTCTAGTTCCAAAAAGATTTAAAAAAATAATCAAGTCTTTAAGAGTTTTTCATGTTAGCAATGAGTTGCAACGTGAGTGTTAGCAGGCTTTTAGAAGTGTTTCTTGGAGATAAAATTTGAATAATCGATGTGGTTTAATTTAAATAATTTATGCATAAAGCACTGCAGAGTTATAATTGTAATTATAATGTTCAACTCAGTAGCAATGAGGTGCATTTGAAGTTGGATTCTGATTGTGCTGTATATCTTATGCTCCAAATTTCATTTTGTTTTGAACAAATCCTTTTGAGCACAGGGAGATGGTTCAGAGCTTCACAAAAGTTCCTGAGTGAAGTTTTAGAGAGTTTCTTTCCTACACATTTTTTTATTATTATTTAAAGTCATAAATCCAATTTTCCATGCTTCTGTGTCATGGTGATAAAGTACAGGTGGCTGAAAAGTGCCCCTGGTCAGAGAGGAAGGACTTTTCTACTTTTTTCATG
This sequence comes from Margarornis squamiger, assembly GCA_035222235.1. Taxonomy (NCBI): domain Eukaryota; kingdom Metazoa; phylum Chordata; class Aves; order Passeriformes; family Furnariidae; genus Margarornis; species Margarornis squamiger. The sequence goes on from JAWWTY010000160.1 coordinate 29,317,620, forward strand.
AAGGAGCAGCTGTTCCTATCAATAATTTCCTGGAGCAATAGGCCTGGAGTATAAACAATATTTTATACGGGTGGCAGTGGAACAGAGTGCATTATTTCTGAAATTTTTGCACTTCACAGTGGAGAATGGATTAACCCTGTGTGACATAAATTCAAACGTTAGTTCCTTGAAATGTATTAAAGGGTTAAAGTACTCTAAAGAAAAAATAAACCTCTAAAACAAAATAGTGTTATGTCATCTTAGTAATTTGGTTCATAGGGAGAGAACACTGTGGGATTAGGAGCCCTTCAGAAAGTGCATATTGAAGCCTGAACAGACAAAAGGTTTATTCCTGCCACTCATATTAATACTGTTATTTCTGACCTTGTAAAATGTGTTTCTGAACTTGTAAAAAAATAGATAAGTGTAACAGGTAAATCCCTAATACAGATATTCACAATGTTGGGCTAGTATGGAGGGAATGGACAACTGATGTTTGTGTGCTCTTCCTAATTAAAAATCTACTACCAGCATTGGAGATCAAAGAACCATTGTTACAATCTAGTAGAGAGTACCTTCTTGTGTTATTTGCAGTAAGCACTAAATGGGTAAGTAATGTTCAATTTCAAAGAGTAACAAGGAGCTCAGAGGTTACCAGGATTTTAAATCTCTTGAGCAATACTCTCAGAGGCCAAGCAGCAGGCAAGAGAGCAAACCTCATGACCAGGTCTTGTAAGAAGCACACAGATACTCAGGCAGGCTTCAGGCAGAGACAGGCAGCTCCAAAGGTTGAATAAACAACTGTAAAATTTTCATGAGTGAATGTTGAATGTGTCCCTCAATGTCACAAAGAAGTAAAAGTTTATATCTTCATTTCTTTTCGCAGAGAAAATGCAACTCCACACCATATCCCGCTGCTTGAAAAGCAGCTCTGGGAGGGGATGACATGAATCACTGGCTTACTCTCTTTGCCAGTGCTGTAATTTGCTCTTTCCACTTTGTCCAGCATTATGTGTGACAATGGATGATCACACTCATCCCTCACCCACCCACATCGGTAACTGCAAGGTCAGTATACTTTTCCAAAATATGGAGTAATGAATAGTCTCTTTAAAATCTTGTACCTTCAGGATATTTCATTTGAAAGAGGCAAGCTAAATTGCCAAAGGAAAAAGCTTATGAGAGGAAGAAGCAGCTACATTTATTTCAGTAGCCTCCTAACAAGCTTATTTGAAAGTGTTAGAACTAGTTAAACCAAATGGCTCCAGAAGCTTAATATTTCACTTAAAGCGTTACAGAGTCACATATATTTCAAGACAAGAAAACAAGGTAAGTGCAAGATTCTTCTATGCTACTATCATAATGTGCTTCCAGCATGCATTAATAAAGGAGCTGTCATTATTCCAGCTTACTGCTACAATAGGTTTTTAATCAGAAATTAAAAAAAAATGGATTTTCTCTTTTCTTCAACAGCTACACACTACTGTAATTTTGTTTTACAACTGGAAGATAATCCATTCTTTGCATTAAATGAGTTCTTACAACAGTAACTCTGAATCTGAGCTTTTTTCTCCTCTATTTTGAACACCAGCATTTTCCTTAGATGGTGCAGGAAAGGCATTTTAGGCATCTAGAACAGACCCCAAACACTGAATGTCACAGGGACCTGTTGTGTTGGACTCCTTTAGCGATGACTCTGAGCAGGTAATGCAGTGTGCTGTAAAGTTTGCAGATGACACCAAGCTGGTGGCACCCTTTGACATGCTTGAAGGCAGGGCTGCTGTTTAGATAGACCTGAGAAGTGGGAGAAGAGGGACCTTGCAAACCTCAGCAAGGACAAAAGCATGTAATAGAATCATTTAGGCTGGAAAAGACCTTAAAGGTGATTGATTCCACCTATTAACTGAGCAGTGCCAAACTCACCATTAAACCTTGTCCTGAAGGGCCACATCTAGATGTCTTTAGCACACTTTCAGGGATGGTGACTTCACCGCTTCCTTGGGCAGTCTCATCCAATACTTGACTACCCTTTCTGTGGAGAAATCTTTCCCAAGATCCAATCTAAACCTTCCCCGGACAAGTTGAGGCCATTTCTTATTTTCTTATCATCCTATCACTTGTTGCCCAGGAGAAGAGACCAACACCTGCCTTGCTACAAACTCCTTTCAGCTAGTTGTAGAGAGTGACAAGGTCTTCCCTAAGCCTCCTTTTCTCCACTCTAAACACCCCCAACTTCCTCAGATGCTCCACTTAAGACACCAAAATGTTTTCTTGTAGTGAAGGGCCCAAAAATGAGCAAAGAATTTGAAGTGTGGTCTCATGATCACTGCCCTAGTCCTGCTGCCCACACTATCTGTGATACAAGTCAGGATGCTGGTGGCCTTCTTGGCTACCTGGGCACAGTGCTGACTCATATTCAGTCAGCTGTCACCCAGCATTCCAGGATGTCATGTTTTAGAAGAAAGTAGCTGGTAAACAAAGCCTGTTATTCCAAAATTAAAGTATTGTGAAGATCCAGATAATGAAACTGATAAACTCTCATTCCTAGAATTTAATAAATTGAAGCTGATAGATACTGTGATCTTGATCCAAGATAAGCAGCTTTATCAAAGCAGCCAGTTTGATAAACAAGCAATCTGTGAGAAGTTAAAAAAGGGATTAAGCAAGTGACACCTTCAGAAGCCATGCTTTGCTTCTTTAGTGGTCAGAATTACAGCTGCTGTAAGCTTTATAGCTTTAAGCTTCTTTCAAATCACTGTGAACACACACACACACTGGGTATTAACCAGTCATTTCAAAAAAATACAGCTCAATTTATAGATTAATTTTCATTAAGACTGAACCTACGTGTTCAGTTTTGCTAAAGAAACCCAGTACCAATCTGCAAATGCCAGCAAGTTGTGGTACACTGAGAAGACTGCCAGAGAGGGGAAAAAAACCAACCAAAAATCCCTGCTGCTTCAAAACCTGTGGTCCTTAGTTTGGAGTTCAAACTGATTGGCATCATGTTTTTCTGGCAATGGTTCAGGATTAATGGACAAAGAATCTAATAATGTCAAATTAGTGGGGGGGGGAAATGATTTGTTTCTCGATGCCATGGTTTACATTTAAAATTATACTTCTCATTTCCCAGCACAGGAATAGTTAAGGTTTAGAAACTGAAGATAAGTTAAAAACTAAGTGAAAGCAATTATATAAGATTTTGCAGCACTTTACCTCAATTGCTTTGTAAGCTTATTTAAATTTTAAATCTGCCTTAAAACCAGAGGCTGGCAAGTCCAAATCATTATCCCTGATTAAAAGGGCAGAGTATTTCCTCTCAAGACATATACATTATAGATTGTTTCAGAAAAAAAATGCCCCCAAAGAAAACCCCAAACTGCTCCAAACCCCAGTAACATGAGGTAAAGCCTGAGACAACTTGGTTACCTTCTCTGCAGAAAATCCAAGATACTGTTTCACAGAAGAGCTTGCATGCAGGGAGAAGTGTGCAAAATAAATCTCTAGAATGACATATGTGTGATAACCAACAAAGCTATTTCAAACTGCACGCTGGGTTTTCTTTCACTGCTCTGAAAAGGACACCACTCTTGCAGCCCATGATAACACAAGGATTCAGCTGTGACTCAGTGTCCACTGCCAGTCAAAGCTGCCATGGTCATTCAGCAATTTTACCAGCCTTCTGAGAAAGTGCCTGAAATAACATTCATGCTGTAACTAAACACTCAACAAACATACAAAACAACACAGCTTTAACTGGCTGCAGTAACCCATTAAACAGTCAAAATAGGGCACGACTACTCTGACATATTGGAATGTAAAGTTAAAAATAAAAGGAGGGGGGAGCATGCATACAGATTTATGCTGACACATCAACTACACATGAGAGACTGTCTGAGGCTCAGCTCACTCATCTGAATATTTCTGTCTGCCTGACCTAGTGTATTACATGTGTCAAAGCTGGGGCTGGTGGGATATGACATGATTAAAAATTATATTAAAGAACTTGACAACTGTGAAGAGGATATAAATTCAAGGGTTCAGATTACCTGTAGCATGACTCTCAGAACAAGGACCTTGGTTTTAATAGTATGTACACTATGTTCATCCCACAGCAGGCAGCTGTCTCTTATAACTGATGTCTAAGGGAACCCTGATTGATGCCATTTCTCCAATCATTTTCCAAACTTTCCTGTTTAACGAGGTGAGCTGCACAATGGCACTTTATTTACCTTCTGGCAACCCTTTTCTTTGAAGGGTCACTGCTCTTAATTATAGTGGCACCTGCGTGCTGCTTTGCTTTTAGGCCTGTCAAGGTTTCCATTAGAAACCCATTTTTAGATGTTTATTCTGTAATACCCTTCAAGTCCACTGTGGGTTGAAGCATGGCTCACAAGGTCTCAGCAAGTATTTTTCCAAGTAGTCATGGTTCTCTTGCTCCATCCACAATAACTCAGGAATGCCTCTTTCTGCTGCTTCTTTTTGGGAAGGTTATAGCTACTTTCTCTTAAGGAAACAAACATTTTACAAGTAGGAAAATCTTAAAAAGAGTAATCATATTAGAAAGTATAATAATCTTACAAGAAATACTGACCTGTACCCAAAATACTCAGAGTTTGAGATTTTGCCATCTCAAATTTATTGCATCAATTGGAAGGAGTTGCTTTTCTGTCTTGGCTCACCATCATTGCTATAGGATATTAACTATTCATTTTCTTCTTCACCTCGCTAGTCTATTAGCACAGGTGTGTTGCATTCTCTTTATCCTGAGGTCAGGTGACACTACTCCTGTTGGAGAGAAGCTACACTAAAGCATCTAAGTAGACTACATACTTTGTGTTTCAAATTATGTGTGTCTTGTAATATTGAAGACAATAGAATGGAAGGTAGCCTTTATGTTATGTCATCTGTAACAAGAGAAAAAATACCAACACTATTCACCTGCTGTTCAGTCATGGTAACATACATATAAAGACAGACCAGACTGTCACAATGACAGTGGTGTGACTGATCCACTGATTCAAGGAGGAGAAACCCAGCAGACAAGCAGTGAACAAAATAGCAAGTAGGCACTGGAAAGAGAGTCACTCACACAGTGCTACCCGTGGCTGCAAAACCAGTGGCATTAAAGGGTACTCACTGTTTTTTGTGGGAACATAAATTAAGCTTCAAGTGCCAGAGCTGCGAGCTGCAGGGTCCCGGCTACATGGGCCCATAACACACCAGAATCTTGCAGGACCAGAAGCAGTGAAACCACAAGCCCAGCTTGCTGGACAGTCAGGCAATTTACCTATCAGGTTCGTGAACCCTTATCAACTCTTGACACAATGAGCTGAGGTGGTTGAACTGCCTATCTGATGTGCCAGCCTACCAGCCTCTGATGTGGATGGATGCTCTTAAGGCAATGCAAAACCAAACAAGAAGTCCACAGAATAAACTCAGGCTTTGGAATGGAGTTCAGAGTTTCAGCTTTGTCATTAGGTGGTAGCTGCTGTGACAAGAGATACTGCAGCTGCAGGAACTCTTTTTTTGCAAGTAATTGCTGTGCACATTTACAGAGCAAAAGTGGAAGGGAAGAAAGTGTTTGTACTAGCATGGATAGTTACAGCTGGTGCACCCCGCTTTCCCTTCACAATGTTACATGTTTCTGTAATGCAGAAGTAGTTTTGCATTTTTCTAATTTACTCCTAGTCATGCACTTTCAAATCCCTAATGATTCTCCATTTTGATCACAGACAAAGGCAGCAAAAAGGACTGCATTGTGAAAGACGCTGTGTATTCCTTAGCACAGCTGCATAAAACCTTTTGTGTTAGCTGTGACCCTGTTTGAAAGGGTTATCCACTAGCTAGGAACAAAAATATTTTACCTTCAAAGTTTCCAACCTCTCCTGTATTCCTTTTGCTATGATCATTTGAATGACAGAATCTTGCTTTTGATTCAAAATGGGTAATAAATAAATGGGTAGTAAATCATTCCTATTCAAGTAAGTGGAACCACAGCAGCAGATTTAGAATAACAGTGACAAATACACAGAATTTCTGGACTTTGATTGCAAAGATGTTCAAATTAACCCTTCTCATATAGGAAGAGGTTTATATCTTCTGATATGTAAACAAAGTTAAACTTCAGGACCATCCAACCTCCAAAAACTTCACTATTTGAGAAGTGACTTACTAATTAATGTGACAACAAATTAAGCAGAAATCTTATGATTTAATTACTTCTTGGGCAGGTATTAGTTTCCCTTGGGCATTAGGAGTTTGTTGTTCCTGTTTGAATACTAAATGTCAGAAGCCTGAAATTCTGCTACTACAAACTCCTCTATACCTTATAAGCATTCAAAAAAGCAAACTGAAAAGGCACTAGATTTTAGTTCATGGAGAAGGAAAAGCCATCTAAATGCATGTGTTGTAAAAAAGTCGTAATTACTGGAGAGGTACTATAATACACTACATACCTTCCCTCACAGGGATACAGTCCTAGCCATAGTTCACATTTCAGTGTCAGTCTGAGTTAGAAGTACACTGGTAGACATTAAGACAGCAAAGTTAAGACACTTCTACCCACATTCAAATATGCACTGAATAGGTGGATGTGCCTGGAGGTCTGTTTGGCAGTGGTGTGACATGCCATTGCAGGTTCCCCAATCTTCACTCCAGACAGTTATTGTTCCAGGGCAGAGCCTGCAGAAAGGTCTGTCCCAGTGCTTCAGGTCACTCCTTTAACCTCATCTTACAAAAACTGAGGCTGAGAAGGAAAGATAAATAAAACCCTTTTTGTTGTATTGAAAACCCCTTAAACTCAAAAAATAATAAATAGAAGAGAAATAATCACCTCTATGCATTATTTTTAGCTGCCCAGCACAAATCATTGCCATGAGTCTGACTAACCTCCATGGTGCCTGTTTGTGTGGGTTGTTTGGGTTGGGTTCTTGGTGCATATGGTGGGTTCTTTTGGTTTAAGAGTTTTTTGGAGTTGTTTGTTTGTTTGTGTTTTCAGTTTTCTCTGCAGCTTACACACTGTAATCATTAATGAACACAGCTTTGTACATAAGTGAACCAATTGCATGCAACCACAAAGACTTGGCCATGTAAAGAAGACAGAACTGATTTTGCAGCTCTGATTAAATAAAGCATGCACAAATGTGTGTCTCCATGTAAGAGAGACAAAACATCTTCCAGGTTTAAACTGCATGTTTCTCAGTTTCAGTAGAGCACCAAAAGTTAACAAAAGAATTTTTGCCATATTCAAAATGCCATGGAGATTATTTAACACAGAGATAACTTTTTTGAGAATAGAGAATATCCTCTGCAAAAGGGGCACTGAAATTAAGACAGAATAAATGGCTTCTTGATCTCATGATCTTAGATTTGCAAGCAAAGGAAAAGGAAAGCATCTTCCTTTGATCTGAATTTAGCATTGCAGTCCCCTTTTATTTCATCTCAAGAGCAAGATGGGAAATTATTAATACCAAAGCTGAAATCTATATAGGAAAAGTAGCCAAAAAACCCCCTTAATACCCTAAAGGACTGATACACTGCAATAAATTTGCTTTGCTCTTAACTTTGAGGTGCTGCAATGCAGAATTTCCAAGTGTGACAGGATAATGAAAAAGTTATATGACACCCACTACCATACTTTTTACTACTTCAGATAAAAAACACTCCTTTCTTTTTCCCCTAGGACTGCCTGAGATACAAGGTGCCTGTTTTTAATTTGATGCCACTATCATCAAGCTTTCAATGATCTTGATGGTCTCAGTGGCTTTCTCTCAGCCCCGTATCACTTCTGGAGTTACTCTAGCACCATAAACTATAAATCACCTTTAACAGTGACCTCCAAAAGAAATAAATGAGCTTATTCCCTTTTACTACAGACTAAATAGTGAATAAAAAAAAAATTAAATGTTCTGAATTGGATATTTTCGCTCTGTTAAATTTATTCACCACTAGTTTTATCTTCCCTAATTTTCCCAAGTAACTTCCATAAGTTTTTTCCCCAATTTTTATGCCAACTTTAATTGCATTCAAATGGCAAGCGAGTTTCAGCAAATAAGTCCAATTTCTAGGGACAATTAGGGAGATGTGATGCAAATGTGAGACACAAACCCAAACAGATCCCCACCCTCCCCTCTCACTTGCTTTTTTAAGGTGAGCTAAAACAACTAATCCTCCCCAAGAAAAACTCCCTACTATTTTCTTCACTCAAGGTATCTCTAGATGAGACCAGGGAGACCTTACACTGGGATAGTAAGAGAGATGACCACTGAGCTGTGCAAGAGCAGAATCATACATATGCTACACTCAGTCACTGTAACTCAGCACTTGCTGTATTCATGTGAACTGATATGTGGAATTAGGGGTAGGAGAAAACACATTTAGAAGAAAGCAGTGTCTGTTCTGCATATACTCTTTCTTCCATTTAAACTATTGCTATTTAATTCAATTAAAAATCTCTTGGGGATAAAGCAAGTGATTACAAGGTCTTACCTCTAACTGCACTATACGAGAATTTTTTTTGTAAAAATCTTTATACTTTGCTAGTAATTAAGACAGATTTGATAGTGTTTCATGTACATATGTTTAATACTTGTGTTACATATTGCAATACCATTTAATTCAGTGGGTGCTATTTTTCTCATGTTGTCACATATCACCTTAATATCAGAGTTAACTGTGAGTACCTACATGCTTGTACCAACTTGTGTTTTAAAAGAGATGTAGAAGATTTTAAAAGAAAATCAGAAAAACAGGTAAGGTTTTTCATTCCTTTATCCTGTAGTTAAAGAAAATATATATTAAAAAAGTACTTACACACTATTGAGACTGATTATGTCATGTTACCCTTCACTACATTTTTCAGAGCGGTGCCATTTTAAAAATAATTTCTCCCATATACTTTACAATATAATCAAGTACTTCAAGAGATGGACTGAAGTTTTCCTGTTGACTTCAAAGGTGAATCAAGACCTATCATTATTTCTAATGGGGATGTCTCAAAGCCCTTCATTGTGGGAATATGAACATGTATGAGCAGAAAGGTTGTTGCTATAACACAAATATTAGCAAAAAAAAGAATACCTTTTTATAGTTGTTACAGTTAAAGGAACCAAGTACAATCACCACTGTCACCTCTGCCATTATGTTTCCAAAAAAACCCATGAAAAAGTAACAGCATAAGATTGTCCCTTGGTCAGGCTTTTTAAGAATGGCACCAGCATTGAGTCATTGCTTAATATTTATTTCTTTTTTGTTTCTTCCAAAGGAATTGCATTTCATCACCACAATTTGCAACAAGCAAATTGAGTCATGGAGGTGTCTGTAGGCAGCTGGCTGTGCTTTCAAAGTGTATATGTATATTTACTAGAAGATATGTATATTTACTGGAAGATATGATTTCCAAACAAACAAAAAGGCACAGGAAACTCACCAGCCCCAGCAGGTCCCTGTCAGTGCCACCGGAGTTCTGCCTTTCTCCTGCTGGGCTCCCCTCACCGGAGCTGCAGGTGCTTCAGCCGGCAGGGAGGGGGGCCCGCGCAGACCCAGCTTCCCTCAGCCTCAGGCAGGCAGCTCTCAGGGACCGCCATCCCAGGTGCAGCCAGAGGCACCCTCCTAACCTAAGGGATGAGGGCCCAGGAGGAGGAAATGAGTGTAGTGATCAAAGGCCTTTCCTCAGGCTGCGACTCTTTCATCCAGCGGGTCCCGGTGGGGGCGCTGGGAGGGGCTCTCTGCAGCTTACAGGGGCTCTCTGCAGCTTACAGGGGCTCTCTGCAGCTTACAGGGGCTCTCTGCAGCTTACAGGGGCTCTCTGCCTTTGACAGGGGCATCAGAGCTCCCTGACCTGCACGTGGTGAGTGTCTGTGCTGGTGGTAGCAGGCCCTCTCATTGCTGGAGAAGGCACAGTTGGAGGAAAGGACTAGAAGCCACGTCAGACGCTCCTGGTGTTTGCCTGAGGAGCTGTGCTGTCATTCCCCGGCAGGCCTCCCTGCGCCTCACAGATCTGGGCTGATTTCAAGCATCTGACAGAGGCAGAAACCTAAAAAAGGACTGAGTTCTTACAAGCATCACCAGAATTGGGGCATTTTTTTTTACTTTTTGGCATCTACCAGCACGTTTATAGCCTGAGCCAGCCATTGCATGTTGAGTGACAGCCCCTTGGATGTGCAGGGAAAGAGGCAGAGCATCTTTGCTGTCACTGTGGAAGGACTTAGGGATAAAGCCCCTGTGTTTGCCTCAAAACAAAGTAATTTAACAAGAGAAAAAACTTGTTACCTTATTTAGAATTTAAAAAAATTCAAGTCTTAAGGAGCTGATTGTGTAGAAAGATACTGCCATGGAAGGACGATGCCATACGGCGTGGAAGTGAGGATTGTGCTGCCTGCCTGGGTGCTTAGCAGGCTTTCTGGAAGGAGATTCCACCTGTCTGTGAGACAGACACTCCGTCAAGTCTGTTTTAACAGGGAGAGGGCCAAAACCTACTGTTCATTTACAGGCTGCCCTTGGTGAAAAATATTTGCCTTCAAGATTTAGAGTAAGTACTGGGACTCTGGTTAGCAGGGCCTGAATACTTTGCTGACTCATACTGTATATAATGAAAGCTTAATAAAATAGAATATATCTAGTTCATGAAGTCTCTTGGTACTGTGTTGTAATTTAGTCCACCAACAGCCTTTATTTAAAGTTGGATTCCATGAGCCTGTTATAATGAGCTAAAAAGTGCACAGATAAGCAGTTATTTCTGAAAATGTGGCTCCCTATCGATGTATATTTTGCACAGCCTGTATATCTTAATTGAATTGAAATGAGCATGGGACCCTAGGGTTTTTTAGGTCTAGTGAGGCATTAAATACTCCAAAAGCACAATAAAAATGAAAAAAACCCTCTACTTCTCAAAACTATTGAACCCTATTGCTTTAACTCTAGGCACAGCACACCTGCTATCTAGGAAGAACATACAAAAGCTTTGCTTACAGCCTTTCATCATCTATTCCTATAACCTTGATACCTGTAATCTTATCTCCTGCCTTTTTGATGCATCCATCTTTCTGTTTGAATTGTTCCTACATCCTCTTCAAGTTGCTTACCTGTGCTCATATTTTTTTCTTCTTTTCTTTATGAAGCCCCTCGTTCCAGGAGTACTCCTGCATTGATTGGAAAAAAGCACAGTTTTGGTCAGGGTGACAAACCATTGTCCTCTGTATTCAGGTGAGATTCTATTTTACTCATTCCTAGGGAAGTTTGTCTCCACTGGAGTTGAATTAAGGTCACCTAGACATGTGCTGTAAAATTTTTGAATTGTTTTGTGTATATGGCTATATATATCAACATGAAAACCAATGGTAACTGCTCTGTTCACTAAACACACAACAAATTGAGACTGGAATAATGATCTAGCTAAAAGTAGATAGCAGGAGTAAACCTCCTTTTTGAAAGTGAATCTTTAAAAAGCTTAAGAGATGTTAATTTTAAAAACTGGTTTTATTCATTATCATGCTTCCTGCCTGCTGCCTGCCACAGCAATCCTGAATGCTCTAAGCAAGCCACTGATCAACCTATTTTTGAATGAAATTTGAAGCTCCCAGTGGGTTAGGCACTTAGAAGAAAGATCTTAAGTCTTGGATGCTTACCTAAATGAAGCCAAGTCTTTGAATATTTTTGCTTGGCAATCACTCTTGGGTGATGCTATTTACATTGTCACAGAGGGGTTATTATTGATCACTTTCCACTACCATGACTGTTACAGTGTCTATCAAAAACAAGCAGCTTGCTAACATTCAGACTCCAGCTGTACAAATGTTCTCTTTTTGGGGCTCATTAATTTGCTCCTACTGGCATCTTTTCAGCCAGAAAAAAAAAACAAAACAAAAAAAACCAAAACAACACTGCTGTTTTCATTCAGTAAAAACAAAATTCTATAAAAATATTTTGCTAAACTTGAATCCCAATTAGTTACAGATTGGATTTTTTAAAAAATAATCAAAACCCCTCTTGTTTAGGCATTAGAACTACAAGTGAGACATTGTTAGGATGTATGGGTTTTATCCTCTGTTTTAGCATCTGGAACAAAGGTCATTGGTAGTGCGTGAAAATGCCCAGACTATGGAATAGGCTGGAAATCAAAGACTGAGAGATTTCATTATGATAGAAGGAGCTGCTGCCCACAAATTAAGTTACGTCAATTCAAGTACCAAGCAGAATACTTTGATGGATTGTAGTGTAGAACAGGACAAAGGAAAAAAATAAATGTTTACTACTGTTATGCATTGCCAAATTCATGTCACCTGTAAGGAAAAGAATATTGATTTCATTTATCTCAGTTGGGAGTATGACTGAGGAATAATTCAAATTTGGTGACATCAGCTGCACAGAAGATGGTACTGTAGCCAGAGGATGGCAAGAAAAGGTGATTCAAGAGTGATAAACATTAATTTCATCAGAAGAGACCAAACCAGTGTGTCCTTAAGAGAAGGTGGGTGGGATCTGTGGATTCTACTGCTCCTTAAGGCCATGATAATATTTTTTTAAGGTTAACCTTGTTTTAGTCAATGGTTGATTTTTCATGTACTTATACATAACTAGAACACACAAACCAAAACAGTGATAATGTGGGATGTTTACTCTGGATACCTGCTGGTAGAAATCAGGAGAAACTATATAAATCAAAGGAGTTAACAAAATTGTAATTAAGTGGTGAATTAGTTAATAGGTGAATAAATTGTTCATGCACTTTAGTAATATGGGCTTGATTCAATATCATATTGAAATAAATTTAAATATTTCCAAATTATATCAGTAAATTTTGGATTAAACTTCTATACCAAGTCACAGTGAAACAACATATATTTTTAAGTTTGTTTTTTTGTGAAGAATGTTTTTTATTTTTTGAATTTGAGATTTTGAAAAGTGGTTTTTTTTCCTGACCTTTCTTAAAGTAAAATATCTTCTTATTTTTTCCACTTGAGGACTCGGTGTGGGACAACTTAATCACATGAGTAGCCATCTTGAAGTTAATGAGATGATCTGTGTGTTAAAGCTCAACATTTCTGTGAATTGTCAAAATCACTTGAAATAAAAATTCAGATGCCAGCACAAATGACATGAAATTAATTCAGATGTTCATTGCACTTGATAACATCATAAATAGTTATGTCTCAAGGACACTAGAAACTCTGATCTCATCAACATATTCTGCTGAAGCTAAAATTTCTTACTTTGATGGTCTCAGTTTCATTTCAGTTGAGGATATGCAAGAAAGACTCACTATATTTCTCATAATCCAAAGCAGTTTTTATTTCACATGCTGTTTACATATTAGGTCTCTGAAGTAAAGCATTAGAGACCATTTTATGTAGTCTTATGTTGCTACAAAGGCAACCAGTAGAGTTTATCAGAATATGAATACATACATATGTAAAAGAAGGATTGACTACACAATGTCTTTGCTCGTGGTTGCCAAACAAACAGGCATGGGGAGGAATAAAGCAGAGGATAATCCTTTTAAGGAAATCCTGAATGCATTAAAATATATCTGAAATCGGAATGTTTTTCTCTTTCTTGTTTGTTTTGAAACAGCCTCTTAGAAGTAAAATTCCAGGGGTTTGTATTAGAAGCATCATTTTTGAATGAGTAAATATGAGGCAAATGTGTGAATTCAAACCAAAGTATGAGGGATTTTAGTCTCTGTTGTGTCAACAGGATTGGAATGAATCAATCCGGTACATAAAACCTTACGGGAGCACCAAACCCTCTACTGAAATATCTATTTACCTCAAAACATTTGCTTACATCCAAGTCCAATGTGTTGTTTCTTTTCTTGTCATTAGTAACAAAAAACCTTTTACACACTTTCTATCTCCTTGTGGATTTACATCGTGTTCCTTTCACAAATTTTTATGTTTCTTGTTGCAAATTTTCTTTATGTAGTAGTGAATCTCAGATGAAGTCTTCATATCCAGTACACATCCAGAAGGTAACACTTCTTTGGCTTAATTTTCAGACATTTAGGGTATCACAGAGCCTCAATGAACTAAGATATATTAGGTCAAGAAAGTAACAAGATTTGTCCCTAAATTGAGACATAAATTTAGTGTGAAACACCATTATGCCTTGTGCAATAGATTATTGGGAAAAGTCTAGCTGGGTGGATGGTCCCTTCTGTGGGATCCCATCCATACCTTAAATCTCTCTTTCATACAGAAGGTCATACTGATACATTTCGGAATCTAATCATGGTAGCAAGACTCCTTTACATTTCTAAATGTATTTTTACTCCAAAGCAATGAAGGCAGTGGCAACAAGAATACAACAAAAGGACTATGAAAAGTATTGTTTGTTCAAGGCACAAAATGGAGCTCTGATGTTTAGTCTCAGTATGCAAAATATCAGCAAGTATTTTCTGACTTCTATAACAGCAGCTAGGAAATAGTTTGGGTGCTATTAATATTTATAATCTGCAGTATTTTGTATTTGTGACAAAACTTTTAATTGCTTGATCTGGATCTGTAATCAGTGACAACAAAACAAATAAACCCTGATTTTGGTGCGAATGTTTTGCAGTTCTTCCTGCATGATAAATCAAATTACAAGATAACTAGCTCAGCTTGATGTTGGAGCTGGAATCCTTATCATTGTAACTGAGTCAGATATTAAATCTTACTTCAATATTTGTAAAAATGCAAAGTAATTTAAAAAATTATCTCTAGTAAATAAAATATACAGAGCACAGTAGGAATGAGAGAACTGAAGAAAAACAGAAAGAAGAATGAACAGGAGGGAGAGCTAAAGCTAAGCAAAGTACATTACTGTCCTGCTCTGCCAGAGAACAGAAAGGCACTTTCCATCCAGAGTTCTGTTCTTCCTTTTATTCAGAGCCGTGGCTGCAGTCGCTCTGCTGAACCAGCATGGCAGCTGTGCAAACTCCACTTTAAAACCTGGTATTTCATATGTTCACTTGGCTTTTGAGCTCCACGAGGTTCCTCTTCAGTCGGTTAATGCATACACCAAGCAGTTTTCTCTGAAATGGTAGAAGTCCAATAAATGTCAATCCTTATCTTCCTAGGTGTCATTAGATCAGAGCTAAAATCTCTAAGTCAAAGCTGATAAAGTTAGCGAAACTAAAATGTCATTTACTGCCCTTTTTGTTCACCACATCCCTAGAAAGCATTAAAAGAGTTAATATGTGCCAGAAGGATCCTGATCGTAAGTCTCTTTGTGGCAAAATCTTATCCCCCTTCCCCTCAAAGTATTTTTACTTCCAGAAATATGAAGAAAAGATAAAATGAACAGGCAACAGGGTGACTTTAAAAATGGGTTTCAGGTCATAGCTGCAAACATGTCAGTTCTGACCACCTCTTTGATTCCCAAGTCCATTCTCATATTCCACGTATTTTATTAGGTGCCATCATTTGATCAGTCTCTGAAGTTATGGGAAGAACCAAAGCAGTTCATAGCCTTCAATAGTATTTTAATTCCGTATTTTAAAGCACTATTCTGTAGCATGCTGCCTGTGTTTTCCATTGCACTGAAGTCTGTACTGGCTTGTAGTTAATTTTCAGCTTGGCTGACTGACTCTTGATGTTCCTTCTGAAAGTATCGGCATTGCTGCATTCTTCTGGGAGACTGACTATAGTGACTGCTTGTTTCATCTCTATTATCACACAATTCTGGCATCTATTATCTTATAAATATCTCCAGCACTTCTCTTACAGTTTACTGAGCTGCTTATCCTGGAAAAGCCAAAGTCACTGGGAGAAAGCATTTACACAGACAATGCATATTAATTTCAACAATGAGAGTCTCTGATTAACATAGCAGGACTGAGTTCTTTTGAATATTCTGCCTTCTGAAACCCAGTTGTCAAACACAGAGGTGCCAGTCCTGATTAAATCATGAGAAAGGCCTCTGTTGCTTTGCTGAGCAGGACCTGGGCAGTCAGCCTGTGACTGTCATCCAGCTGAACTTGCTAGACATTGGCAAAAGATAGAGCAGGCTAAAGAAAGTTTCTCAAGCCTATGAAAGAGTAATTTCCTTTCCATCTGCCATTGTGGAACATGATTTGCTTTTCCCAGCCAACAAATCTTGTCAATTCCTGGAAAAATTATGCCTTTATAGTATCACTTGACCTGTGGTTCTTCTGAGACCATTAGCAGCACATTTTTCAGGAGCTTTTAGTCCAACTACTTCCCTTGGAAATGCCATTGTGCCATAATTTTAGTGCCATTAGTTGTCCAGTATAGAAGGAAAAAGCCAGTGTAGTTATGTGTTATGTTATACTTATGTATTGGCTGTGATGCTGATTTGAGATGCTACTTTGAGTATTGCTCATGGTTTGCTCAGGAATGGGTGATCTAGTTTGAACAAACAGGAAGTTTTACTCTCGTATTTGAGCTGTTTCAATTAAAAGAAAAAGAATATTCTTTTATTTATTGTATTTTCATAGGGTCAGGATAAGAAGGACTGAAAAAATATGCTTTTAAAGTACAGTTAAATGAAAACTGACTGCAGAATTGTTTCTAACTAACTGCATCAGTGGATAAACACCAGGGAAACAGAATTGTTGCATTTGCTGAAGGCTGACTTTATACATGAGCAAATGGCCACAAATACATTTAGGAATACATTAAAAGAAGGTTTCTAATCTTCAGAGGCATCAGATGGGAGAACAGCTTTCTAATAAAGCTTTGTAATAAACCTAAGGTATTAATCTTGATCGGTTTATGATCATGGTTAATTATAATAGCTGAGAGTGACTTGATATTTTAGGCAGCCCCTTCCAGAATTGAATCCTGTATTAGAATCTCTACATGCTGAGGTCCTTGACAAAATGAAATTTCCAAACAAAAAATTATACAGGAAATTACATATGAAATCTTTTTGACTTTGCAAACTCAGATATGCAGATGCCTATGCATATGCAAGCCATATGTCTCTGTTCACATTTAACTGTCTGCTGTGGCAATAGAAATCAAGGCTAATTCTAGGCCTTCATGAAACCAGACATCCATCTCACACAATGGCCAACATGAGCTCTGAATTCTGTTCAAAGGTATCTCCAAAATGTCGTGCAATTACAAGAAAGATAGCAAAGATGTGAAATTTAGGGTCATAATCTCTGTGTTTCTGCAATACAGCTGCAGCAACCTTTGGGTTTAACACATCTAGGGTGGATTCCTGAATCCATGCTCTATGTGTGTTCTTAAAACTAGAAATATAAACACTTACAGGAAGATTCAACACTAACAGATATGTTAAAACTTTTTGTTAGGAACATGAAAGATTTTTAAAAATTCATTTTACTCCATCTGTATACTGCACTTGACCTCTAGCTGAGTTTTAAGTACTCATTCTTACCAGATTCAATAGCTAATATGTTTGAAAGTCCAGTCAATTTCTTAAGCTTAATATTAGCTTAGAATATTAGCTTAATGAGGCATGTGTGGGCCCACACTGTCTTTGAACTTATATACCAATTCTGTGATTAATACTAATTAATGACACATCAGTGCACATTTGAAGTGAATGATGAAGATGATCACCAAACCCTGACAATATGCTAAAGCAACACTCAAGCAAGATGTCAGAGAGGCAGAATCTAGATAAACATGCATCAGTTTTTTGCTGTGCTTAGTGGAAAGCCAACAATAATTGTTTTTATATTGTAAGGCCCCAAACAGATTTGACTGATTGCTTCTGCTTTCCCAGCTTGTTGTTTCTTCCCTTTTTTAAAGCTACTTCCTTAGTGATGTACAGTGTGGAAGCTGGCAGCGAGTAAAGGAACTAGAAAGATGGGAAATGCAGGTGATCACAGAGTCCATCAGAAAAGGGTATTCTACATCTGTCCATAGATCAGAACTTCAGAAACCACCTTAAAATCTTTTGAACCTTTCACTCTTTTGTCAAACTGATGATAAGAGAATGGGAGTACAGATTTGACAATATTTGATCAGCTGTGCAGTACAAGCCAGAAAGTGTTAACAGTATTTTAGGAAGAACAGTTTCTCTTCTGCCTTCTTATTGGATATTTTGTTGTGTCTGTTCTTGTACTGTTTCTCTGAACTGTGTTCATAGAAAAATAATAGAGACCATAACGTTACTCTGTGATTCAGTCAGCCATTTCAGGATCTCAAAGCATCACTCAAAGTTCCTAATTGTTACCAGGTATCCATCAGATGTGTTTATGTGGGTACCAAAGTATCAGGGAGTCCATTTTATACAGCCTGTCCTTTGCTACAAGTGCCTGCCTTCGTCATGGTGGAATGGTAGGGGAGTATTTGTCAGACACTTCATTTTCACACAAATAGGTGATTATTCAGGATATGAGGACCATTAGAGATATGTGCCTAAGCTTGATACAAGTAAGTGGGCTTGCCTTCCTTCTCAAGAGGAAGATGCCTATACTTTGTGGTACAGAAAATCTTTCTTTTATTTCCTGTTGAATTCTTAGTGTTAGGAAAAGTTTTTAACCTTACCATTTATTTTTCTGTCATTCTGTGTGTCTGAGAGAAGTCATGAGTTTTATAAACACAGGTGAGAGATGAATCCTGACCTTGGTAAGCAAGCAAGCAAGGGGGAGAATGGACTGAAAATGGGAAGGAATATGTACATTTTGACTGCATAGCTGTGCAGACAACAGTGGGAAGAAGCTATTGACAGTGATAAATAGTTATTTAGTGGAACAAATAGTCTCAAGCCTGGAAAGTTCTGTAACATTTTTTAAATGGAGTTGCACAATACCTATACTTTAAAAAAATGAAAAAAATAAAAGGCAAGCCTTAAGAGGGAAAACATTGATACTTTGAAGTCAGTAACAAAACTCTCTTTCAGGTTTTCACTTTGAAAAGATTGCAAATTGTTGGATAAAAGAGATTTAGGAAAAGAAAAATTCTTTACACTAAAATTTAACAGACTGCAATATAGTTGATATGAGAAACATCTGAAATGCTACTCCATGAGCTGATTAAAATTTTCGTGGACAAAGCAGTTGTGAATATATTGCTATGTGTTGGATGAAATAATAGGCCTTTTTCATCTTTTAACTTTTCCTACACTTCTATAATAAAGGACACAAAAATCAATTCTTTCCAGTGGTTCAAGGAATTATTTCGCTTTACAAAGCTAGAGATGTGTCTTTTCACTTGGCCGTGTCCCTTTATGATGACATTTTAGTAAAGTATGTTCATTATTCCAAGTTTGAAAACTTGTACTATCTTATTTCTGTATTCAAATAGTTTCACACTTTTTTGACACAATTAATCTCATTGTAATTTTGTTTCTTAACTGAGAGATAGCAGGTGTTTCTGGTTTTCTTTCTGGCTTTCTTGCAATAGTACCACAAAGCATATACACAAATTTATTGTACACAAATTTATTTTTATTTAATGTGATAATTACACTATCAGATTGAGACAGGAACCTTGCTTCTGTAAAGTCTTTCTTTTTCTTATACACTGTAAATGAAGAATTATGCTATCTTCTGCTTCTGGTGAATGGAAATTCAAAAGCAAACCTTTCAAAGAACTTAAGTTTAGATCAAATACGATTAAGCATCTCAAATGTTTACCAGAATGTGACTGGCAATGTGTTTTACATAGAAGAAAACTGAAGGAAATAATATTTTTCTGCTGTGAAGATGGCAGAGATCGTAAGTGAACTAGGAATGATCTCCGTGATGAATGAAGGGTTTATCTCAGTCTTAGCTGGGTTTATAACACTGATTATTCATTACAAATAAGGAAACTAACATTATCATGTCTGAATTAAAAGTGATTTAGCCAGCAGCAGGATTTTTAATATAAATTTAGCATGGTGGAAAATTCAGACACACTTTTAAGCAAATCATGTCTACAAACAGGGAGATGACTAAACCACGGGATAAAATGCTGGGGGGGGCTTTAGCAAACCACCTTCATACAAGTTTGGTGGAGCTCTGCACAGCCGTGTTCTTTCCAGACATCCTGGGAAGGACTGCAGCAGGCTCGTAATGTGGGCAGAGGGCAGGGGAATGGCTAGGGCTGATGCTGCCTCGCGTTGGCTGTACACTAGTCAGCCTTGTCAGTGCAGTGCTGGATTCAAGCTCACAGACCTTGGCTTTAATCATCTCCGACCTCAGGATTGCCTTGACTGAGCCAGCTTGTGTCTGCATAGTGAACAGCCTTGTGGAAAATGCCTGAAAGGCTTAACTTGCACAGCTTTGTGGAATCACAGTGCAGAGGACATGTGCATGGGATCTATAAGTTTTAGAGGGGAATCTTAGCACAATAACTGATACACACCTAAGCAAGGTGAGAAATGCGTCTCAAAAGGTGAAGTGTGAGTTCTAATACACATCTGGGAGAAACTGGGGGACAGAGAGACAACTTTTATGATTGGACTTGATAGGCTTAGGGAAGAGGATGAGTGTTATCTGTGTTTATTTTCAGACTTTGTGACTGTGAATGCCAAGACTGTTTCTGGTGAGGTCTCTTCTGACACTCTGATTTAAAAAGACTGTAAACATGAAGAGTTAACAGGGAAGGTGGGACAAATGACTTGCATGAAATCCTGACCCCAGTAAAATCAGTTCCAACTGCTGATTTGATGGAGCTAGGATTTCACCTTGACTAAACTGCAGAGATTCTCCTAAGTGTTTTTTTTGTCTGGCAACACAGAACACCTTGCAGCAGAAACACATATTAAAACATCAAACCCTTTATTTGCTTTGTGCCAGTTCAAGGTACATGGTGCAGTTCTAAACACTTTAGCATAACTTTCCCCTCCTAAGAGAGTGGTTTATTTTCTTCTGTAAAGAAGACCTAGTAGCATGCTCTCTGAAGATAGTGTCATGCTGTCCTAAGTTGTGTGTTCTTGCGATAAAATAGGCATTTTTCTAGCACAAAGAAAATGACTAATTAAATTTTAATTAACATATTGAATGCCTTGGATGTTTTCAAAGGAAGATGTACTTGAAAAGTAATGGCTTTTACTTAGATTTTCTAGTTTTTCTCCTTTACTGCCAAGAAAGAGCACTTAGGTAAGCTCAGTTAAAAAAAATCCTCCATACTATGTTTTATATATAAGGGAGAAAATGTAGTGAGAGGCAGTAAAAGAAAGAGCTGGAAGTATAAATGCCAATAAAACTTACAAAGCAATTTACTACAGTGTGAGGCCTGATTTCTGCATGGTTAGGTCCTTAGTTTTATGCTCTCTCATGCTGAATGCCATGCAGGGCTGAGGTGTGTGCCTAAATCCTCCTGGTTTCACTGGGACACACACAGTATTGGAAAGCTGGCAGGTGCCATCAGGACTAAGGATGGACTAAATTAATGGGTTTGAAGATGTGTTAATTCACATATGTTAAAGCCCTTTAGCTTTTCTTCTACCACAACAGGAAAATAAATTCTTCCTCCTGTGTTTCTAAGTCACTTCCATATTTAGCAGAGGTAAAGCCAATTTCTTATTACATTTTAGTTAATTCCCATACCAGACCTCCCAAAAATACCTGCTGTTTTATCTGGAGATGATATTCACGTGCCATGGACCAACAAAGGCAAATATAGCCAGGTCTCTGATGCTGTCTTCTGTGTCTCAAGCTCGGTGTGGAAAGTCCACTACTGTGTCTTCAAAAGTAATTTCAAAATGCAAATGCACTGGCTAAGAGATTCTTGTCTCAGAAAGATAGGCAATTTCCCTGCCCTGTGCTCATTTATTTTTCATAAAGAATGAAGTATAGGGCAGAATTTTATTTGTTGACAGTTATCAGCAGTAACTCAGACTCAACACTGACCTAAATTCTTCCTGCTCAGAGCACTGAAGTGGAAAATAATGAAGGCAGTGTTGTTTCTCAAATGAAAACCTTGAAATTACTGGTCTGGCTGCAAGTTCAAGGCCTCCAGTTTTACTGTTCAATTCCTTGTAGTAAATGCCTATGTAGAAAATTTTACCTATTTGCTATCTATTCCTGTACTGAACGATAGCCTAATATAATAGTCTCTCCTGTCTTCCCCCCACCCCAAACCCCTTTTTATTAAAAAGATTGTGAATATCATTTATGGTGGAAGGACAATCCACAATTTTATGCCCAGCTGTATACTTTTTATTTTCATGCACATGTGGAATTTAGTGCTGAAGCACAACATTATGGAATATCTGCAAAGAGTTGAAATGATGATTATATCTTGTGTGTTGTTGTTTGAATGTAATCATTTTGCAAAAGTAAATGTTTGGAACTTAAATGCCTTGGTCTTCCTCTACCTTCTTTACAAGAGTGAATATTTTTATGACAGAGAGGATTCTTGTTTATGTGTTTGGTAGTTTTCTAATGATGCATCATTTTAAGGAACGTTTCTTTGAGAAACAACCAAATGACCTCATTAAAACCTGTGTTAGCATGTGTCAGCGCTCCTAACAATCATCACATCAGCAATGGCAGTTCTGATCACCGACATTTTTATTTTACTGGAATAAATTACCCCAGCTAATGGTAATTACAGCTCTATGCACAGCTTTGGTTGTCTCAGCAGGAAATCTCACCTTTCAGCTGAGAAGTTTTGGGCTAAGATACAGATAATATGGCAACCTCCCAGTACCCATTGCACCCTCAAGTGGATTGGTAGGCAGCCAATTGTCTCATGTACTGTCTCTGAATGCAAATTTATCTCAAATGTCTTTCTTTTGCTATTTCTCTTACTTCACTGCATTGAGTGTAGTTGGTCAACTACTGATTTCCCTGTGACATTAGGAATTTCTTTTTATACACAGGGAGCTGTCTACCTGTCAAAGATTTCCTTTCAGTCCCCAGGGGTGAGAGGAGCTGAACAGCATGGCTGGAGAAAATAAATTGCTCAGGAGTGTTCCCCACTGTGCTGAATCCAATACAGAAATATAAATGAGAGCAAATAGTGTAGCCAAAGACTGCCAATGCTGTGCTGCATGGAATGTCTCTGCACAGAAGGAGGGGGAGACTTGATCTCCCTGATGTCCATAAAGGCCAGGGACAACCCATCCTGTCAAGTGTTGTTGCTGATTTAAGGTATGCTACTGCAATGTTCCTCTTGGAAGAAAACAATACACGCTGTACCTTTAGTTTCACTTCCTGATACATCTGAAGAATTTTATTGGTGTGTTGGTTTTTTTTCCTTTGCAACCTAATTTTAGGGGATTTTGAAGGACTGCATGTCAGGTAAAACAACACTGTTTCTCTTTGAAAAGGGTAATTCTGGATACAATAGGAATGAACTTTGTGCAGCCTTGTTTACGTGAAGGATTTTTGTCCATGGGTACTTTTGTGTAGTTGATTCTACTGTGGTTCTTTAAAAGCAAAGAGACAAAAAGAAAGGAAATGTTAGGAAATAGACTGTTATTGCTGGGGTTGGTAATGGTCCCTTTGGTAGTGTGCAAGTGAGGCAAAGTCTGTGTTCCTTGATCTGAATACCTAGTGGAGTTATTCTGCTTCACAGATTCATGGTTACATTTTCTCTATGGTTTAAGAAATGGGTGATAAAGACTCTTTAAGAAAATGCACCATATAAAATTTTGCCTGGAAATAGGTCTGAACAATATCTTTTGTTTTCTCTAGACAATTTGAAGAGGCCACATGGCTTTTCTATGCCTCACTATGTGCATCACTATGTGTAGCCTGTGCATATTTCGTTTCCCACCGACATGTTCCTCTCAGCTGTGATAAGATGATGGTGTGGCCCTGAGAGGTTCCTTGTGCTGCTTCTGCCTTGTACTGGTGCTGTTCCTGCCTTGTACTGGTGCTGCTCAGCGCTAAAGCCCCGCCCGGGCTCTGTATGGGGAGGGTCTGTGCAGCCACACTCTGTGGTCAGCTCTGAAGAAAAAGAACAAAGGTGGAGGTTTAGCATTCTGCTAATATGGCTTTTTACTGCCTCTGAAGCATTCTGGTTCACATGAAAATAGCTACTTTACCATGATGTATTTTAGTATTTGGGAAATTTAGAAGAGCCTGGGTGTGTTCCATAAAGTCGGTGGATTCATATACCGTAGGATATTCTACTAATAGAAGATGTCACTTTACTAATGTAATTTTGTATTATTCATACTTGCATATTGAATTTTCACTTTTCATATTGCAATTTGTATTTGATCTCATTATTATGCTTTCCTAGACTGCCATACTGCACTGGGGAGTTGTTAGGTTGAGTATTTGGTCTACTTTTATTTTCTTATTCCTGCTGTTCACTTTAGAGGTGTCATTAACATGAGAATTTGATGTTCTATACTTTTAATCATTTTTGTATCTCTGAGGGCTCATTAGACTTTGTTATTTGAAAGAGTCTGTGTATTTAGAGGCTGGCAGATAGGATAGATAGATGGATAGATAGATAGATAGA
>JAWWTY010000160.1:29342027-29397103 GCA_035222235.1 Margarornis squamiger
GACTTTGTTATTTGAAAGAGTCTGTGTATTTAGAGGCTGGCAGATAGGATAGATAGATGGATAGATAGATAGATAGACAGACAAACAGATAGATAGATATACATACATGCATATATATTTTGGTATGTGTTGCTGTGTTTGAGGAGGGAAGTCACTGACTGGAGCCCTGCATGTAAAGCAAGGAACTTAAATATGTCATTGTCATTTAGTTAATGTTGAAATAAGAATGAGCTTATATGCTGAGTTCCTTTGAAAATCTGGCTACTTATGCTAAGATAAGTATGGCTTGAAGTCTTTAACTGCAGATTCTTATGCCTGAGTGTAGTACTAGTCTAAATGTAGGTACGTGTGTATATTGGAAGTTGAATGACTGTGTAAACATTTCCACTTCATAGTATGTCAAATTTATACAAGACCTGTTCTAGGATGTTATTGAATATCGGAAAAGGATGTCCCTCGAAACAATGCAATTTATATTTTGAAAGTTGTCTAAATCAACATTGAGACAATAATATTCTTGTTGCTGTAATTACTATTATTATTTATTACTTTTATTATTATTATTATTTTATTAATATTATTACTATTAATGTGTCTGGAACATTGGGAAATCTGGACTTTGCAATCCATCATCATTTCATCATTACAATCATAAAGTAGACAAACTACTTTTTTCTCCCCCGTGTTTCTTTTTTTTTCATACTCTTTTTGGGTAATAATTATTGTCTGTTCTGTTCACTTCTTTCCTTGGTAATACATAGAGCATACTTGTTAAATTAGACATCTGTACACTACTACCTGTGTGCTTCAATACTTTTTTCCCCCCCTTTTTTTTTAAAAAAAAATTATTATTTCCTTCCTCATCCGTGCCATTGCAGGGCCAAAAGTTTAGATCAACTTTAACAGAAGATAAGTTGAGTTCATTTATTGTTCCTTGTGGCTTTTTGAGTTTGTAGTTCTGTTTCCTTGTCAGGAAGACTTCTGGAAAGCCTGAGGTGAGCCTGAGTTCTAATTACACTGAAAAAGCAGCATTTTCATTCAAAGAAATTAATTCCATGGCAAACGATACATTATTTTTCACTACAGGGCTTTCTTGTTGTGATAAAAATGGCCCTTTAAGTGGCACAGTTCCCCTGTGAACAAAATGAGAAATCTCTAAGGAGTACTTCTTATATGAAAATAGACCATTTATTTTAGACACTTTGTAACTGTGAAAGAAAGACACCCTGCAGTCAGGCATTTAATCAGTAAACCTCCAAACTTACATGGAAGGCACTATTCCTTTTTCTTGGCTAAGTAAATGTGGGTGTTCTGGTGCACTTTGAGCTTCTAAGATCAGTTTGGATGAGGGAAAAGTCACCTGCTCCGAGGAGTGGTGTTCTGCTGCCTTGCTTTCCTTCTACAGGAAGGAAACAAGCAGATCAGCTTCCATCTATTTTTTGATCTTCTGCCACAGCAGAAATTTCATAGGAATGAAATATGCACGTGGGAAAGACAGTGTAATCAACGCAGATTACATTGCAAGAAAGACATTTTCCTCCATCACTGAAAATATATTTCTTGTGCAAGTCACTGGAACTCAAATGTAAATAGTTCATTTCTTGAACTTCAGTGTTAGCCAGCCTACAGGTGTCTGTCATCTCTGTTTGCTCTCTGCTGTAAAGATGCATTTGCTCATTTGTGCCACAGAGACAAGCATGTTTTCATATCCTTTGTAGACAGCTTTTGACACTATTGGCATGAGCTCTCGTCACCAGATTGCCCATGGGCTGTTTATGAGTGCTCTCCAGCAGCTGCCAATGGTTGGATGTGTCTCCCCTGTTGAGGCATAGCATGATGCTCAGGACAAGGAAACCAGGAAATACATGATGTTTGGAGGTAGCTTGAGATCAAAATCGGGTGACTGTTGCTCTCTGCATGGGAATGTTAGCTCTGCAGCACATCTGATGTATGAGTGTTTGTGTCTCAGTATTGCCAGGTGGGTATAAATCAGGGCTCTCAGGATCTGGACTGCTAAATTTGTCAAGATGGCATTGTGAGAGTATTAGCTGCTAGCTGCTGAACTCTGCTCACCAGAAGGCTGCTCTTGACGCTTCCTGATAAGCTGTGTGAGATGTTTGTAGTTTTTCTTTTTCTTTTTTCCCCCCCCGAAAAAAATTTCTATCCATTGTTTATCTTGCCCAGGATTTAAAACTACATTTGTTTTAAGCTATGTGAAATAACATGTAAGTAAACAACATAAAAACCAACTTGGCAATTCAAATATTTTCACCAATTAAAACTGTCTCCACATTTTCCCACTGCTATTATACATTTTTTAATATCTATGGTCTTTTAAGGAAAAATCATATCAGTGTATTAATTTTTATTTCTAGTCCTTGAATATAAGACTTAGCTGTAAGTATCCTGCAAAGTCAGGCAAATATACTCCCCCATGCTACTTATACCAGGATGTACAGTACTATCAATTGGTTTATTACCTCTGTTCTTTCCGAGCTTTTGATTACAGTCATAAACCCCAAAAGGACTCATTAAGCTTTTTTCACTTTTATTTTCATGTGCTTGGAGCACATTTAAAAAATAAAAGTTTTAACCTAAGTGAAACTATTCTGAACATGTTTTAAAAATCAGACCAGGTCCTAGCTCAGCAGAAAGAATTTGTGGTCTTTCAAAAAGTGCTTGGGTCTGCACACAAACTGTTATGTACTGTAGGTTCTCACAATAAGGGATAAGGTACAGCATTCAACAAACAAGCAAGGATAGCTCTAATCAAAGAGGAACTAAAAAGAGAAATGAAACCCAAAACTTAAATTAGAAGATGGAATGCACAGTCTGGAGAAGTTTTGTGACAAATAATAATTTCTGCAGATGAGAATAATTTGATGAATAAGAGGAAGAAACATTATCTTGCATGCATTCTGTAGGATGACAGGAGCATACCTATGATGATTGCACTTCCTTTTTTTATGTACCCCGCTGAAGTATTGTGTTTCTAAGTGTCTTATTTCCCAATAAACAATACATGTTTGTTTGGAAAGCCAGTTAATGTGAAGTGGAATAGTTCAATTGAGATGGACATTTATACTATTTTGTACCAGTTCAGGACTATCCTCCTGTATCAAGGCTATGCAGCCTTTTGTAAAATGACTGCAATTTTTTGTGTAATAACAGAATGTTTTTATTTGGGCTATGGAAAACAACTCAAGCTTCATACAACATTATGCTCAGGAAAAATATTTGGCATAGAGGTGATGGTGTTGATTTCCCCTACCATGAAAGCAGTCTTACTTCCATAACAGCTTAAATAAATTCTCGTTAACGTTTACAGCTGTTAACTTACTCATCCCATCACAACCGATCAGTGTCAACAGAAGTGAAAATTGTGTTAAAGCAACTGGATTTAACAAGACAGAAAAAAATAGTTATGGGAAGTTGAAACATTTAATTACGTTCTGTTTCCTGGGAATGAACCACTTTCCTTGGCATGGTGGTCCAATGACTTTCCCTAGGTTCTGGGTGAGCACACAGATCTGCCTGTACATTGTTGCTCTAACAGTAAGACAGCTTTAGAAATAACTTGATCTTGGTTGTGAATGGCCTGTGTAAAGAGGTGTGCAGACATCCTCAGAGGGGCATTTGAATCCCCGTTGCTGTCTTTTGACTCTGGCATAGAACAGGGTAACAAAGGGATGAAACTTTCAATCTGGTTCCTTTTCAGAGAGTCTTTGCTTTGAAGTTAAAATTCGTGTTAAAGTGGAAGAATTTTCCCGAATAATGTATGTGGATTGGTCAAAATTCTTGCTTATTTTATTGCTGAAATTTTACAGGAACAGGAAAAGTATTCTTTTTATTCACTGTTTAGGAGAGAGAGTATATAAAATCCAGGGTATTTGGCCACATTATCTCTGTAATTCACCTCAGAGAGAATGGGTTTCAGGTTACTCACTGACTTCAAGAAAGGAAGGGCCTAATCTGTGGACTTTTCTCTAGTTAAATGCATGGTACATAGTTTACTCATTTGGGGGTTCACCAGGTAGAATCTTTGGCTAAAAAACCCCAAAACATTAACTCGTTTTAATTTTTCTGGGGAGATAGTTTGATTAGTGTTTAATGAAAGTAAGGGAGTTAAAATAAAATAAAATAAAATAAAATAAAATAAAATAAAATAACATTCATCTGGAAAGCTGTAGTGGCCAAGCAGGGAGCCTGGTAGACAAGACGTGGAACTGAAATTCTGGAAACTCAACATCATTTGTCCTCCTAGGTTCAAGGTTTTTAGCTCAGGCAGAATTCCCTTGTTACCCCTGCTTAAGCCAAACCTATATTCTTCCAACATACAATACCTGTTGATCAACTAAGATGTTTAAGAAAAAGAATCAAATAAGATATTTGAAATCATAAGGATACATAGGTAATGTCTTCATTGTTTTTCCCCATGAAAATGTAAGACAAAGTTTCCACTTTTCAGAGTACATAATATATAATATACTGAAATTGGTAGGATGATATGGGGTCATAATATAAATAATACAAATAATAATGAAATCATTAAATAAAATCTGGAAATCTGTAATAATACCACCCTGTAAATAATCCCTATTTTTCTAGAGCCTGAGGCAAACAAAACAAATCTAGGCTTCTGTACTACAGAGAAAGCCTGATATTTAGAACTCTAGCCAAGATACTGGAAATACTGTCTTTCCTTCCCATTTCTTTGGATGAAACTAGAATTTTTTGAGCTAAGGGTTCTAAAACTCCTCTCCTTTTCCTTGTCTCTTAGGAAAGGTTAATGCATAGAGGTCTGGTATTGGGCTGTCAGGATCTGGCAAATGGCCCACTATGATGGTGAGAATAGGCCAGTTATTGACAAAGCCTTGGTATAAGAATTTGTTACTCTGCTGTTTTTTAATTGAGATGAAATGCCTAGGATCTGATCAAAATAAGGAAGCGACTATTTGATGATAGTGCCAGTGGAGTACAGTGCATTTTTAATCTCAGATATACTTAACTGCTCAAATTATTGATCTTAATGAAATACAAAACAAATGCTAATGCTGATTCAATGTCATTGCTTTTTTTTTGTGGGGTCTCCATCTATGAACACTGTTCCAAATGTTATGAATACTGTTCCAAATGTTATGAATACTGTTCCAAATATAACAGGTGGTTCTACTATATTTAACTAGAAACAGTTTTCGGGCTGCTTTATTAAAATAGAAAGGAAAGCAAGCATGGCTTCAATTTTGTCAATACAAATTAAAAATAGGTTAACAAAAAAGTCCTGATGTCGGTAATGGCCTAATATAACAAGGTTATAAATAAATTCCTCACAGTTCTCATGTATTTTTAGTAAATGGATTTGGGAATATCACAACAAATCCCCAATGCCCAATTAAAGTCTCTTAACTAATTTAACAAATGCATTGTAAATGGGTAGCTGGAGATACTTTAAGTAAACATACATTTCACAGAGGAACTTTAATAGCCAAACAAATAGAAAATCAGTTCAAATGCTTTAGCTTTCTCAATTGTCCTTAATAAATTAGTCATAAGAAAACAAACACAATTAGCAAACACAATCATCAAACTTTTTTTTAAAAGTTGCATAGCATTTTGCTATCTGTGTCTTTCAAGAATGTCTTAACTGAGAAGCAACTTATAAGGTGATAAAAGCCTCAGTGGAGTTCTTTTTTTTTTTTTTACGCAGGGTTGCAATTATTCTGATGGGCTTTTTTTGTTTTGCTTTCAAATTCTTTCCAAATGAATGCTGAAAAAAAACAAT
This sequence comes from Margarornis squamiger, assembly GCA_035222235.1. Lineage (NCBI taxonomy): Eukaryota > Metazoa > Chordata > Aves > Passeriformes > Furnariidae > Margarornis > Margarornis squamiger. Next base: position 29,347,810 of record JAWWTY010000160.1, read on the forward strand.
TCACTTCAAAATCTGAGGCATTTAACTTAGTAGTGAATTAACTCTGTGCCTGATTTGAGGAAAAGGCACAGATCTCTTTTTCTCCCTTGGTAGGACCATGCCAGCCAGCCAACTGATGAAATGAAACATCTGGCTTTCCAGTGAAGATTGCTCTGGCATTTTGCGCAAATTTCGTCCCTGTGAAATCCCTGTAAAGAGTGCAAACTGTGCATCAGTTAAAGAAGACTGAAGGACACAGAGAGCCGCTGAGCAGCATGTGTGCTGGGACTGCACGTGGTGGGATGGTATCAAGCAGGAAGAGCAAGTGTAAGGAGATACAGCTGTGGAAAATCTACTCAAGAGCAAATGGTTAACAAACTGAGAAGCAGAAAACAACAGTCTTGTTTTTCTGGAGCACTTAATATCCAGAAATTAGGTCATGGATGGTGGCGAAGTCTTTCCCTCTCCTTTCCTCTTTATTTTTAATGAAAAAAACTAAATTTAGAAATATCCTTATCAATCAGATGTATTCCTTGCATGGTAAGTCAGTCAAACAACATTAACATAAATTAAAGAACAGGATTTTCTCCCTTCATTTGAAAACTTATCAGACTGGATGTTCATAGGAACAACCAAACACGACACATGGTCTGTTTGTCCAGGTATCATAAAGTAGTAGTCAGGAAGTCTGGGTCTACAGAAGAATGTAGTATTTCACTCTGAGTGACATTCTGGTTTATGCAATATGGAAAAAGAAAAATAAAAGCAAAACTTGACTTAATAACTTGGAAAAGATTGGTCTTACACAGCATTGGTGACTCAGACCCTGAAATACCTGGTTGTGATCAAAACTTCAAACTCTTATATATTGCTAAAAAATAGCAGGAGAGAAAAAGAACTCCAAAAATGGTCCTGAAAGCTATGAAAATACCTTATGACGCCAAACACAAAAGATTGTTGAAGTGAGTTGGTGAAAAGAATGAAAAACCACTTGATCAAGCTCAAAGACAATATTCTCGACAATTTCACAATCTAACCCAAAAGAATTAGACTTTGTAGTAAGAAGTATGTAATTCTCATAACTTGAAAAGTGAGATTTGACATAAAGTGTATGGCAGAAATGAAATTGTGAATGCATCTGGGAATAGTTTTCTCCAAGAAAGAGCAAACTGAAACACCTACCAGGATTTTTTCAGGCCACATGCAGACACAGTTCTTTAGGCACTTCTTGACTTAAAGAACATCATTAGTTAAAGTGAAGTTTGTTAGGTTACATTTACATATTAATGTAAGGCATAACAGTCTGCTATTTCAGATTTATGCATATACATAAGTGAACTTCAAATACCTTTATGCTAATATTAAAAGAAAAATCACTAAACTTTAGTGAAGTAAATGTGACAGTGCCTTGACTATGTCCTAAAAGCTGTTTCTGATGTAGCTTGTGCTTATCTAGAATTGCTGAAAGTGTTTATTTAATCGGCATTGCTAAACTGGATTTGTTGATCAGATGCTGAAGACGAGATTCTCTTGGAAGAAACTGCAATTGCAGCAACAGCAGCAAAATCTCATTTATTTCCAACACAGCTTTGGGCATCACGAGGAGAACAAGAAAGAGACCAACTGGGAAGCTGGGCAGATGGGTTGCTGCTCTTTATCTGAAACAGTTCTCACACTGTTATATGAACTTCCAAGATTTCCAAGCAAAGTTCTATACCACTGGCAATATTACTGAGGGAAAGCACAGTCTTTTCTGCAGAAATGGGAAAAGTCTCTGATACTGACAGGGAATTGTTGACAAGTCAGTTAAGATTTTCGGCTTTCAGCAAAGTTCAATTTAAAAAATGCATGGGTTGGGCTTATGTCACAAGTCTGTATTTGAAGGAGCTAATCCAGCACTAAAGAGAGATGCATTTGAATATTCAGACTGAGAAATATGAACAAGGGAATGCAACCCATAGGATCATTTTCTAAACTTCCTCTCCAGTGGCATCATGAAATGTGTTTTCCCAGACCAACCTGAGAAGGTACCTCTGGGAACAGTTTTATCTTTAGCTGTCAGATCCAAAAGCCTGCCAAGCTTAAACTGGTCAGTCTGTTGCTAATTGTTTTATGTTCCCATTAATGTCTAATTAAGGAAGCCACTACAACTCAATATTGTTAATGAGAGGATCTAACAAAATGTAATAAAATTATTTCCATTAGATTAACATTTTGAAAATTTACTACTTCATATTAATGGGGCAGACTTATTAAAGGGAGTTTTACACAAATGGAACCCAAGCCTTAAACCAACAATGGATTTTACTGGCCCCTCCCACCACACAACCATTTTCCCTTGCCATTTTTCATGCTCTTGTTTTCATGTGCAGCTACAAGGAGCTCTGAGCAGGTGAATTTTGTCCTTTTTCCACACGAGAGAAAGAAAGTCTTCATTCCTTTCTCTGTTTCCAGTTTGTTTGGGTTTATTTGCTGCACAACTCATTAATTAAAATGCACTAGCTGTGGAGAATGAATTGATATATTTGCACGTGAGCACATTGGGAGGAGAGAAAGCTTTCCCCTGCTGCTTCTATTGTGACCTATAGGAATCACCATGAGACAATTCCATCTCATTTTTTTTTTTTGGCCTTTGTCTTTCCTTGGGCTGTCAGCATGGCACTTTATTCAGTTGTGAAAGTGAGTTTGTAATATGGACCAGACTCAACCCTGACAGAATATAGCCCAGCACACTGTGAGAATCTTACCCCTCCAGAATATTTATCTTAGGTGACTCATTCTCTAAAAGGCATCCAATCAACCCAGTTAATGTGAGTCGCTGTTAGCAGTTGACCCAAATGCCTTTCAGAAATCCTGAGCAGAGAAGGGTTTGAAGCAGAGCTGTTCTGTCTCCCAGCTGCAGTGCAGTGCTAAGATCAGGCTGTTCTCTTCTGTGCCTCGCAAGACAAAGCTTAATGATGTTGGATGGCTGCTTAATTAGTTTGGGGATTTTCTCTGGATCTCCTCTACAGAAAATCCAGGCACCAAGGGAGGAATTAGAGATCTGTATGTCTCTTGTGGCAAGCACCTTTGTGATATCTACCACATCCTCATGCAGAAAACATTTGAATACTCCATGCTTTCAAAAGATTTCCTCCGGCACAATATTTCATAAAAATTAATAGATTAAGGTGTGTTATTTGCTTCCCAGTTCTTCTGAGGGGCAAAAAAATATGAAATGAAAGAGCTGATTTAGGCTGAGCCTGAGGAATTTGGCATTCTTGTTGTTTAAGCAGACACATTGTTGTGTTTTCGATACTGCTTTCAACTTTAGACATTAGAAAACACACTCTGGCTACTGCAAAGAAAGGGACACAATTCAGCTCTCACATTCTGTAGAACAAGGAAGTATCTCATGCTGTCAAGAAGACTGTGGTGTATAATTGAATGGAGTGTGGCTTTAGTAACAACTGCATTGTAAAAGGAAAACCATGAGAGCAGACAGCCATGAACCATTTAGGGAAAAAAACAGCAGTTTATTTTGGTTTTCATTATACTGAATAACAGAAATTTTACACTGAGGTAGTATGGATGGCATGTTTACCTCTCGTACATCAAAATTTTATAATTTTGTATATTTAAACGTATTCTGTTTTATTTGGAACCAAAAGATGATTTAGAGTAATACCTTTTCACTGAAGAGGACATAGAATTTGACCCATCTGACCTGTAAATAGCTCATTTCTGATTGAACTGTTTTAGAGGGGGAGGAAGGACAAATTTTCTTGCTAATTTATCCAAATCATAACTGCTCTGGGCTACTAAGAGAGCAGAGCGCTTCTCGTTTGAACTGCTTGAATTTCATGTGACTTTGGCTGGTAGGATGAGAAAAACTTGGATATTCTGTTTGTCATACAAGGCATCTTCTGTGCTTAGTAAAGAAATAGGTATAAGTTGACTTTAAGGAGCTCACAGGATTCTAGAAGTGGCCTTAAATGTTCATTGTAGTTTCAGAGCAGTAGGAGCGTGGCATTTCATGCGACCCTGCAGGGTTTATGCTTGCCATAACTTACTGAAGTACGTATCTAAGAGGATAATTGTATGTAGGGAAAAATACAGCACTTGCAAAGGGCAAACTGCACCAACGTATATCCTTGCATGGAAGTACTACTTGGAAAAAAAGAAGGTGCATTTACTTGTGCAATATTTCTGAATTAGTACTACTCTGTCTTTTTTCTTTTTTTAATTCTAGCCCTTTCTCTCAAAGGCAAATAGTGAGCAGTCTTTACTTGCACATGTAAGGAAGCAAATAATTTTAATTTATTGGAAGTCTATAAACACTGAGAAATTAATCACCGTGATCCACAAGATATTTCTCTGCACTTCTTCACCTGAGTCTTTAGCCAGCTACCCTTGCTCAAATTCACAGCCATTGATAGATACCTATTTCTCTCCCAGGCAGGATCCTAAATCTGAAATATGTGTTTTGTTGGAATGGATATGCTTGGGAATCATGCCATGCTTTTTAATTCATCTTCAGACTTACGTGCAAGTCATGATAATAGTAGATTCATGGTTAGTAGGAAGGAAGGAATAAAGGGGGAAGAAAAAAGCAAACCTTCCTGACAATTAAACTCAGTCCTTCTCAACGTATGGTCAGCCGAATACTTTTTCCAAACTTGAGGTGGGAGTCTCATGAGAACTGTGTGCCTATACTTCCTACTCCTTTTTAGGATGAAAATGACAGTTCATTTCTTTATGTCAGCTCTGATAAGAGCACATCTCTGCATAAAGACAGTTATTCTTTTTTCTGCTCAGGTTTCATATCTCTCCCTCCTGTTTGAGAGAGGAGAGGATAAAGGAAATAAGAACTGGAAAAGACCTAATCTCTATATCTATCTGAAACATCACAGAGGGTTGTAGGATTTTGGTACTGTTTTAAAACCACTGTTTTAAATTCTGTTAGCTGTGGCTTTTGTTTTTAAACATGCTGTTTCCCTATGCAATATGGCATTTCTGTACTACTTAATCAATTAAATGATGAACTTCTGTAAAAGTGGGTTTTTTTGACCATATTATTAAAATTCCCAGATGCATGCAACAAAAGATTAATTTTCCTTTTGGCTCTCTGTAGGGAGGAGATATGATTATACCACATAGTTCCAGCTCTGTTTCTCGTCCCTATTTTACACATGCTGATGCTTTTGTTTATATTAGGTTATTATGAAAGGTGCTATGGGAAATTTATGGTAATCAGCTAATGAAGGGTTCAGAAATAGAAGGGCAATTGCCTAAAAACCACTGGAAAAGAAAGAACAACATCATCTCAATGTTGTGTTGGTGAAGCAGAAATACCAGATTCCTACAACTGCAATATCAGGTGCTGTGGAGAGGGTCAAACCTTCCTGCATTATCATCATTCTCAGTCAAAGGAAGATCATACATGAACAGTACCTGCACTAGCCTCTCTGTACCATCTGGCCTGAAGCTTTATTTCAGGCAGGTTTTAAGGCTCTGGGCAGTACTTGCTTAGGATTAGAGAGCACTGTGCATTTGCTAAAGGCAGCCACTGCATCCCTGCTCTTGAGACCATTCCTTTAGTCTGCACACACTTGGTTTCTCAGTATCTTCTTCCTTTTCCTACACACCCTAGCCCCAAAGAAACCTTTATTAGTACTATATTTATCTTTTCTCCTATAGTTTTAATTTTCTGTTTTTCTTTCTTTTCTCCCCCCAACCCTCCATTATAGTTTATAGTATTTACCTCTACATCCCTCTCCTTTACTGATGTTTTCAACTTTATTTTATGAATCCCTACCAGGATTTGTCATTGTCTTTCTCAGTTTTCCAGGTCTTCTCTCATTCCCTCATCTCTTCCTTCACATTTCTCTCTTATCTCCTCTACTTATTTCTCTTTATAGTTCTGTGTCTCATTCCACAAGAGAATGTTGCTCTTCCCTCTCCCTCCTAACTAACTGCCACTGTGAAGAGCTTCATGAGGAAATATGAATCTCCTGAAAAGCAGCACTTCTGAGGGCTCTAATACATGTCTGCTTTCTATAAACTTGAGAGAGAGAAAGCAACACAGAAATGTTGCATAGAAAATTGTTAGCCATTTTCTCAACAGGGGAAAATTCACAGCAGAGACTTAGACCTCCTGTTTTGACATATCCTCCCACAAGGTAGATACCATGTCAAGATATTGGAGCCTGATATTACCATGTACACTCTCTCTTGTAAAAGAGACCTTGGAATAAGATGGGAACAATTATGATCCAGGCAACGCCTTCTACCACGTTAGAAGAAAAGTACCTGTTCTGGAACTGCATTGCATGATTTCCCAAGCGCAGATGAAGATAAGAGCAAAGCATTTTATATCTGCTTCTTTTCCCTTCTCTGCACCACACACTGTGAAAATGAAATGATATTTGGAATTGGTCTATTAATCTGAGATCTGCTGTGGCTATGTGTCTGTGGGAACACACAATAGGCAGTCCTACAAGAGGGAAAGAATTCAGATGGGATTAAATGACTATATGGTCAAAGTCAGAGAGAATGGGCAATGGCATCGCTTGAAGATCACCTGAGCAAGCACCAAAACGAGCAGGGCTGCCATGAAGGCAGTATGCTCATCTGTTACAGCCCCCTGCTGCTTTAATGTGCAAACATGTCACTTATGTCTGAACTGCACTTGTTTTTATTCATTATGCAGGTGTAAATCCATGTAAGAATAATGCATGTGCCACTGGCAGTGCTGCCATCAAACGTTTACGAGGTGGCTGCTGTGCAACCACAAGGCACACTTGCTGTCAGCAGAGGGGGGTGCACGGAGCAGGGGTGCAGGGGGCCTGCAAGGCACTGCCCCTGCTTGAGCAAAGGTAAAAGGGAGCACCACCACTGAGACTGCATGTTCCTGCTAACATCAATTACTACTCTGCAAGGAGACTCTTTGGGGACAGCAAACAGTCCAAAATGGCAGTGGAAATAAAGTATGCTGCCTGCTGACTTACACCCTAAAAAATCTAGGGCCTCCAGTTAATATTTCTTATTAATGCTTTAGTTTTGAAGTACAATACACTACAAAGTGAAAGTGCTTGTAAAACATACTGAAAACATTCTGTAAACCATTGTATACTCTCAGGTCTAACTCAGTACATTGAACATTTCTCTGTCTATAATGCAGGATTGTCTGTATATTGAACATCTCCAAATATTTTTTGACAATCTTGTGAACAAAGATGCAGGGTGGATGACATTTGTTAAGACTGAGGTTCAGAATGATGCTAATGGCCGAATCATCAATCACTCCTCATGGAAAAATGCATAGAAACTTCTTGTAAGGAGAAGAAACAAGTGTGGTTTATTTTCTGGTCTGTCTGTTTATCTTTTTTTTTCCTAATAATAGAGAACAACTGCTATGTTTTCTGCTATTCAAGACTTAGGAAAGTGAATCTATCTACTAATCTATAATTATTTCTGGATTTGACTTTAATATTTTTCTTGTGCATAAGCCTGAAGGCATTTTACAAAAGAAGACCGAATTAGTGCCCCTCTTTTGCAGATAGAGAAATGAAATTATAAATAAATGAAATACCATGAAGAAGAGCACATGAAAATCAGCTTGGTGACAGAACTAGACCAGTGGCTGTTTTGGCATACCTTAAGCATACCAAGGCCTATGGACTCTCCCAGTTCAGTGGAGCAGCTTCTGAAGTGATATCTAGCTAGGAAACACTGAGCTTTTAGCCTTGCTAAATGAATTCTCAGCTCTAAATTCTCAAGATATATCATATCTTTGAATACAAACTTCTGCTTAAACAATTGTCCAGGCAGTGAGAGTTATGAGAATTAATATATTAGGACACACAGGTATTTATTAAGGTTAAAGTAATGAATCCATTTACTCTTATTTGACAGTTTGCAACATTTGTGAAATGTTCTGTGATTTCTTCTTCACAGTGGTTGATGAGAACGGAGTATTTAAACTAACATTTGAGAAACAACACATGGCAGAGTTGATTTTCCCATGCTGAACTTCTATTAGTACTTGCTCATTTTCATTTAGATTTAACAGTTGACACTAGAATAAAGGTAGTGAGGCAGCCTGAAGAAAAATATTCAGAGTAGGTCTTGAAAATATGCCCTTACAGTTTTATTTTTGCATAATAAATATCACAATTGTATTAATATTGTGTTGAAATTAATTGCTTGAGAAAGGTAATTGTAAACATTTTAGTGCTTTCATAGACAGCGAGTATTAATATCACTTCATTACAACTCCATTAAAATCTAAGAGATCTCAATAAGTGTCTTGGACGGGAATGTTGTGCTGTGCTAGCTAACTGCCTTTCAATAGTTTTATAATTGTTTATAATTGTATCAGAGAGGGTTGTCAAATATGAGAATTTATTTTGGGCCCTTTAGTGTTTGTGTCTCAAATTTCATTTGCATTGGAGCACTTATTTTCAAAATATGAGTATTCTGCATTTCTGAAGAATCACACATTAAGAAAACAGCACACTTTATTGAGTTTGAGCATCAAAACCCCACAAAAGTAGTTTTTAAAATGCTGAGACATTTAAAAAGTCTTGGCTATTTCCTGGGTTGGTTGGAAGTAACTCAGAAGTGTTATTAGCACTCTGGAACTCGTACATTCAATTGCTAAAGAATTATGCTGGAAAGAGACTTAAAGAGTGTTATTCCAATGATTTGAGCAATTTTCTGAGGAATGGCTTCCCTGTCTCTCACTCTGTTTTTAAATGACTTGTTTAATGAACCTCTTTCCATTACTGGTGAGACTCTTCCTCTAAATAACAGTGAAAAAAAGACAACTGAAACCAGTTAAGAAGTAGTCAAATTTGGGAAAAGAACCTGACTGAATCCATCCTCCTGCCACATCAGCATGTGGCACTGGTGATCACTGTGCAGTAGGTGTCCAGACTGTTTTCTGATTCTGCAACAAAACTAATTTCTGGATAATAATAAATTAATACCCTGCTGTTTTATAATTTGGTTTGCAAAGGAGTACTCTGCCTCATTGAAGTCAAATCACTTCAGATTTAGAGGGTAAGAGAACCATGAAATTCTAGCTGTACTGATAGTAAATCATGCTAGACAAATGATATTGCAGTTCTTGAAAAAAAAATGGAATCAGCACGTGAAAGAACCACCAGAGAGATGTACATAGATTTCAGCAAAACACTTGATAGTGATTCTCATGAAAACAGATGTGGAAAGTTATTTTACTTTGTTTAAAATATAAACAATGCTGTGTGGGCCAAGGAAAAACACATATAAAGCATCATAATTGAAGGAAATAAAGAGGGCTGTAGATGTCCTTGGAGAGGTTCCACCTTAACTAATATTTTCATGAATGCTGTGGAAGGAGAATTAGGCAATGTAGGAATGGAACAGTAAATGACTTTAAATTATGAGCATTCAGGACAAGGAATCAAAAAGAAGCAAAAAATCCACAACAAAAGAAATTGTAAAGAGGAGCAGAGGATCAGAAAATGAGACCTGGACTGGCAAATGTAAAATGAGCAATTTGTGATAAATGTGCAATACGGCCAACTGGGGAAGAAAAAGGAAAGCTCTCCAATTGATGCAATATGGTTTTTAATGTCATAATGCATTTGAAAAAAGTCAGACATTTTGGAGCATTTGTACAAAGACATGATGTCACATGGAGGGCCATTGCTAGCCAGGGCTTTTGCAGAAAGACATCCTCTAACAGACAGGTGTAAATGGCTTGTGCTGGGAAGGTGGGAACTCACTTTTGGGCTCATATCCTCAACCTGGGTGGTAGCTGTAGGCCAAAACTATGTGAATGAGTAGCAAACCAGATTTGAACTCAACTTTTCAGAATATTTTGTTTGTCCCAATATCAGTGACTGATTTTTTTTGGGGAAGTAAACCATCTCCACTCAGAATGTTTATTTATGTAGGAGAGAGAAAAGGAAATAAAATCCTGGATCCAATTTGGGATCAGATCTAGAACTAATAAATGGAATATTAATTATTACATAGGATTAATAGATGTCTGGGGTAGTGCCCACTTCAAGATAGCTAGCTGGGTTTTCCTCTAATGAAGGTACAGATTTTGCCTGCATGATTTTGTCTGACTTTGTCAGACTTGCCTCACTTGCTCTGTCATCATGAGTGTAAGTGAAAGATAATTTGATCCCTTGAATATCACTAATTTTCAACTGTCCAAGGATAGAAATGTCCATTGTACTTTAAAAACAAAATTTAAAAATAAAAAACAAAATCAGCATTTATGCATGTAAGAGCCAAATCTGTTGGTGTTACAATGCTGAGATTTACAGGGAAGTGCACAGCAAAAAGTTTCATACTATTTCCCATCCCATTTTACTGAAGTGCAGGGGTCTGTATTCCCATAAAGGGGTGTTATCAGTTGCCACAGATGTGCCCACCTAGCGGGAGACTGCAAGTGGTAGTAGGCAATTAGATGCATTTGTTTGTGCCTTCACATGCAATTGCTCGTTTTTCATGAGGTGATGCAATAAACTGTTCATCGACTCCTGAAGACATTTTAGTTTTTCTTTTAGAATTGGGTTTGTTACCTCAGAAAATATTGGCTTTCAGCTCACAAAAACTTTCAACATTACATGGTCTTTTAAAATCGAGCCTTACTTGCTTTCTCAGCTATATCTCTTTTTATTTCTGACAGGCTGCTGGCAATATAGCCAGGATGACACACACTGTTTGATATCCCATGACTAAAGCACGTGCAGAATTCAGAAACTGGGCTAAATTTGGCTAACAATTTTTAATGAATTTTGAATTATGCAGTTAATCTATTTGTGAGTTTTACAACTCTTTCATTCTGAAAGAAAAAAAAGGGAAGAAATGCAAACAGACAGTCAAAAAATGATATCTAGTTATTGGGCCACATGTGGTAGAATGCTGAGGTTTTATTTTCTTCTGGAAATACTACCTCTTATAAAGCCCATCCATCATATGTAATGAGGGCTGTCAGGAATATTTAGCTGAGAAATAGCTACTTGATATGCTAATGGTGCTCCCTTAGTGAATTCCTTTGGTTCTGCTGCCTGACATTAATGGTTTTCATAATCTAATGAATGATGTGTGTAATAGAGGTAAGGCCACGGGGAATGACATTCTGAAACTAAGGGAAGTACTATATATGTATTTTATAAACATATGCATTTTTTACATATACACACATACGCACACATACATACACTCACAGGGAGAACACAAAATTGCTTTTTCAAACTAGATAAAATAAACACCAGCTAGGGAGAAACTACATAGATTGAGCAAATCTTTGATATTGACACTTTAAACTCTAAATTATAAAATATCTGTATTCCCAGGTCTTCATGAAATATCTAGGCATGTATCAAGCAGGAAGACTTCACTTTCATAGCTCTTCCTCATTCTTATTTCAGAAGATGAGACCTTGTCCCCCAGCTCCTGCCGAGCACAGCAGCTCATCTTTCCCAGCAGGCTCCAGCTGGGTGGGAAGAACTGAGAGCCCCAGTGATCACCTGCACCTCTGAACAAGGTGAGCTTCCCTACTGCAAGGCTGTGGGTTATACCCTCTGTCTGGTGTGCTGGACTTACCATGCTCAACAGTACAATTTCCTAGGGATGCCCTATATTCCTATCTGCACACTGTCTCTTATTTTTGAAGGAGACAGGAAATGGCTGCTCATGCAACAGCAAATATTCAAGAGCTGGAAACTTCCTTGTGTGCTTCCATTTTGCCAGCTGTTTGAAGCCACAAATGTGTGTGGCCATCTCTCCCTGGCTAAAGAAGACAGGGAAAGTGGATTTTAAGACTGATCTGGAAAACTTCTGGAAACTAATTTGCACCTGAAAAAATTTTGTCAGGTACTGATGCTCCAAATGCCTGACAGCCTCAGCTTTTAAAAGCCATGGAGCTTTTGCTGCTTTCCTCCATTTTTGCATGTCACAGGTGTAGATGTTTGCAGGTTTGATGCCATAATTTGTCCAACACCCTTCCAGTGCTTGCATTGGTCCATGGTTGAACTTTCTGCTGTCTCATATCTGCAGAGCACCTCACTATGGGCTTGGTCTCACAACTATCTCTGAAGGTCAATAGTCACAGTCAGTTAAGCAGAATAGCAAGATCTGAACCACAAAGATTGTATACACTATGTTGTAGCACACTTCACCATACAGATATCTTTTTTTAAGCATTTCTATAGGGCAGGTCCAGAAACTAAAGCTCTGTATTAGTGTGGTCCTGTTTTCCTCTGAAGTCCTGATCTCTCCCTGAGGTAGGCAAGGGCCTAGGTTGGAAATGGTCTCACTGGTGTTTCTGTCTTACCTTCTGCAGGAGCTTGTAAACTAATTTTCATGGTTTCTCCCCACAATTCTACATTCCAGGAACTTGTGCAGATGTGCAGCCTGACTGCCTTGTTCCTGTCCTCCGAGGATTACTTTATCAAAGTGATGGTACTTTCTGGTTTTTAGCTATAGTGAACAGACCTGATTTTTAGGAATAGTTTTTTATGGCAAGATCCTACTTGTTTCCAAAGGTTCCATGAGTCCTTGGAACCCCACAAAGAGCAATTTTCACAGCTTGCATGACTCACAACCTCCCTTTTCCCTTTACCTTTAGATTTTTTAAGTTAAGGAACATCTGTTTCACCTAAAGGATTCCAGATCCTAAATTTTGCTTGGCCTCCTATTTCCCCTTTAGGTCAAAGTTAAGGAACTTGGAAAGCCTGTTCTCATGCTGCTAAATTTCCTAAATAATATAGAAGGTTTCATAAAAGACTGTAGTATTATTTAAGTTAATTAGGTGACATATTCCACATTAAGTCTGTATCTTACACATAAATAATGGCAACAGTATGTTCCTGCTTAAAAAAATGTAATGATCTCTGTAATCTAATTTATTGAAAATATTTCACTGTTCCCTGAAAGATTATTAATGATCTTATCTGATTTTCATTTGTCCTTCTACCTGACATATGGCACAGTACAGATGGTTCTGCATCATACCATCATTGTTTGGTTAATTTAAATGAATGCTTTAATTTATATATAATTTCTACATTACATTTTGTCCCTATTGAATTAATACTTCAGCTTATTATTTAATGTATTGTGCAACAGAAAGAAGCTGCAACAAGTGGGACATCTATTCTTGTCTGCTTTGTGATAAAGTCAGTATCATAGTCATTGCTTAAGGCAAGACCTAATTTAAAGATATCCTTCCCCACTGGAGGCAGGGAAGCCAAGACCCCCTGCTGCAGGATCTGATTTTTATAGTGAGTGGGAGTTTGTTTCCAGATTTTGATTTCACAGATAAGACCGGGATCCAGGTTTTTCTACAGGCTGGAATATGTATTACTATGTTAGCAGGGATTTAGAAGGCAGTCTTAGGTGACAGTGGAAGTAAATGACAGGGCTCTGTCACCCACTTGAAAAGATGTACAAGAGTGATGAGAAAAAGTATTCTGGAATAAAAAGTCATATCAATAGGCAGATTCAAAAAAGAATCTGCAGCAAAATCAGAGAGCATGAAAGGTAAATAGCAAGCCTCATGTGAACAGCTAATAAATACTATACTTCAGCAGGGATGGTGTTCCTTTTATTTTAAAGAGCCATAAATGTAATGGGTGTGCCATCACACCATGTGAAGGGTTTGCAGTCAGGCCACTTCAGATCACTTAGTCTTGTGAATCCTCCTCATTGCCTGAGCAGTCACTGCGATGGTGCAGGTATGGCCCTGGCACCACATGCTGCGCTAAAAATTGCTCAAGGGTCAGAATCATAAAAAAACAAGGTTGTAAGAGACCTTCAAGATAATCTTTAGTCTTCGATGGTCATATTGACTAGTTATTCTGTTTGATTGATATTTTCCTTTTCAAGACAGGGTCCATGTTCTCTTTTAGTGTGTCAGGAATGATTTCAGCAGTAGGGCTGAAGTTAGTAGAGATACTCAGAGATTTCTCCTGTGCTTTCTTCCTGTAAGAAAGGATGAGAAGAAACCTGTTTGATCCATCTCCTATTCTTTCCTGGTCCATTCCATCCACTTTTCCATAGTGTTAACTACTCACTCTTCTCAGCTTTAGTCTCTAGATAATGCAAATATGATTTGACTTTCATAGTCGTATGTTCTCCTCCAGATCATTAATTCTGTTTTATGAAAATATTAAAGTGTTTGTCTCTTTCTGATTTGTGTTTGTACCAAGTCAGCACAGTGAGGTAACAGTCCAGACCACTGTCCCTAGCTGGTGTGAGAAGTATTTGTCTTTAGTTCAATGGTGGTATAAAAAGAATGGGTGTTAAAGCTCATTTTCCCCAAACTTACAATAGACTACCTTATGATGAAATTAAGCTGCAGTCTAAAACAGCTGGATCATGCTGTAACATATTTTATGTGTCAGTATGAGGTGTAGTCCTTGCTTTAAATTCAGATGATTGCTTAAAATACACAACAATTAGTCACAGATGGGTTACATGGAAAAACATCTCCCATTGTCATATATATTTTACATTTGCAGAGTGAAATTGCCACTTGTAAACAGTTTGAACAGTAAGTCCCATATGCTGAATTCATGAAACAATTCCCTAATGGAAGTTAAATGAAAAACCTCATTAATACTCCGTAAGGCAGAGGTGCATATGAGAGACTCCCACTGTTTGATTTACTGTGGCACCTGCCACATGGGTGTGGAAATAAGAGAGTTGTTTTCAAGTATATGAGTAGAGAAAAGGTAAAAATTAGGGTACACTGCTGTCTAGGAGAATTTATACCATACACATTATGAACTGTTGGGGAAGTTACTCTGATACCTTATAGAGTCCCAGTCATTGGGTTAGAAATCTCATTCATAGAATCCAGATAAAATTTTTTGTTATTTGATTCACATAATTATAATTTTAAAAAATCTTTGATATAGTTTATACTTTGAAGCATGGTAGGACAAAAAGAGCTGTTTCAGTGACCTTATATATGACAATGCATTCTAAGTTAAGGCCTTCCTAAGACTGCACATGCTGACCACCTGCTCTGTAGTAAACACAGTACTTTGTTAATAAATCGTTTGAAGTTTTTCAGACTTTCTTGGTACTCACTTGAGTTTAATTGTATATATTTGAAAACCTATTGCTATGTGACCCACAGAGAGGCAGCCACGTGATGCTTACCAGCAGTAGGTGAATTGCCCAAAAAAGGCATTGATCCAAATTACAGCTTTTGAGTAAGGGTGGTAGAGATATTTATTTAAAAGGAGTTTTTAGCACTCTGCTGGCTTTTTAATTCACTGCTGGGTGTACTCAAAAAATACTGCATTCATATTTAAGATTGGTAGAGTGCATTTGACTGGGCCAAAATCCCAAATTGACATAAATCTTTGTAGTTACTCATTAACTCCTACAAAGCTTTGTTACTTTATATGGGTTCTGGATTTGGGTTGACTTCAGGGAATCCACTGATGTAATGATTGACCTGGATGTAGCCTCACCAAAAGCAATAAGGGAGCGTTACTTTGTGCTCAGTATGTTGATTTACACACTCATTAATTTTTCCTTCTGGTGTTTATCACACTGGAAAAATTTCATTTCAAGCAAGTGGCCAACATGTATCCAACCAGTTTTCTACATGGGAAATGTCACAAGGTGTTAGAAATCTCCAAGGGCTTCTGCAGTGCCAGCCCTCCTGTCATCACTCAGCAGGATGGAATGCAAAGCTCCACTGAGGAGGTGAAGAATAAGAGTGGTACCTGATCGTAATAAGAATGAGAGCTAGTCCAGACATGAACAAATGTTGACACATTTAGAGTGAGGAAAATATATTATTACAAAAGAAGTGTCATATATGGTTTCAGAAAGCAAACAAGCAAACAAAACTAACAGCACAGGATATGAATTTGTTATTGCATTCACAGCATTATTGTATGGCTTCCTAAACTAATTTGTTGTTACATGATGAAGAGAGAGGGGAAAACTTCCTATCTCCAGCATGTCACCTTTCATTAAAACTGTGTTTGTCTGAGATTTTGTTATTTGCAGTTGCTCATCTGTTAAATTAGAAGTTTTAATTCTTCACAGTTTGTCACCTTTTTAATTCTGGTCTGTTGACACATACTTCTCTGCAATGCAGAAAGGCTTGGAAATAAAAATTTAAAAGAAAACAGGTGAGAAGAGGATAACAAACTGAAGCATTGGCTCTTTGCTTTTTCTCACTAAATGTAAGATGGGTCCAGAAATCTCAGGTAGATGGATAAGAGTGGATGTTACCACCATGGCATTATACATATTTCGATGTTGCCACCATTATGTTACACATGTTTCTGGGTTTCTCATTTAGGAAAACCCAGTGTCATATTTTTTTGAAGTGAAGAGTATTGTAGGTTTGGCTTAATTATGTTGAGGAATAGGTAATCCTTTTAAATCCATTTATCTAAAGGAATGGAGTAATTCTGACCTACACATGGACAGGCACTGTCAGACCTGTTTGTCTTTTGAGGGTACAGCATGGCCCTGAGTATAAGTTGAAGGGAATTGCACCTCAGCTGCTTTAGTGCCTGTTGAGTGTTCCCCAGAACGAGGGGCAGCCAGCTGGTGTGAAAACACATCTGCTTTACAGAGCCTGGTGTTTCCTTACCACTGTTCAGCAGCATCGAGCATGGGATGGGCTTATGGCTAATTCAGGAGTGCTCTATGGACCCTTCTTTCTTTCTTGCTTTAAGGGAAACACTGCCTCATTCTCTGAAACAGCAAACATCTGCAGCTACTGGAGTGAATGTCCTCCAGTGATGTGTTTGGTCCAGTAGCAGGTGTGGCTATATTGCATGGAAAATACAACAGCCACATTGTCCAAAGATGGGAATAATGAGAGAAAAACAGAGAAATAAAAGCCTTGCTTAAACTCAGGAATTTGACCAATTTAAAGAAGTCATGGTTTTCTCTGTCCAGAGGACAACTTGATCTGTTTAAATTTCCACTGGGGGTTCTTGAATCAATTCAATTAAATTGAACAAATTTAGATGACACACAACTCCTGGAAGGAGAAACCGAGACACTGTGCAACAAACTTAATGAAAGAACTCTATGTAGAATACAGCATCATGGACTACAGTATTTTGTCTTTTTTAGTATTTATGCCCAATTGTTTTTGAATGACTGGTTTTGATATGGCATTAGATTGACTCAGCCTTAGGAATGGGTGTACAAAAGCTATTTCCCTGCACAAAACTAATACGATATTAATATATTAATACAGACAGTTCTATGATGAAATTAACTGAAAAACTGCTTCAGGTCTAATTGTTGTTATACCTTTTCTGTCACAGTGAAGGACCAGATTACATCCCTAAAATACAGAAAGGGTCATGCTCAGCATCTGCATTACCAATTACTTACTTACACCTGCACTCAAAATGCCCATGAGGTTTTCAAAATGTATAAAATACATGACATTGAATAACCAGATGTTTTCTACTCACAGTAAAAAGAAAAAAAAAACAACAGCAGTGAGAGAATCAGTAATTCTCTTTCCTCAAATTTAATGTTAGAAAACATGGAAAAATGTAAATCTTGAGCAGGATTTATTTTCCTACATTTATTTTCCTAGATTAAATGCAAATTATTTATTTTTACTAAGTTTAAAAGCTGATATGCAGTAGTCTGAAGGAAGTAGTGTGGTGATTAAAATGTGTAAATAAAATAAGAAGGACATTACAGGTTTTCACATACATAACTGGTTTTCTGCATAAACAAAACTCAAAATGTTCCTTCAGTATCTTGTGATACAGGGAAAGTGAAAGTTGCATTTCCATATGGTGGCCTGAATTCCTTCTTTACTCTTGTAGTAAAGTAGTAGAATGGCAATATACACTTTGGTGATAAATTTCATCATCTGGATGTTTTCTTTACTGTTTAAGTCAGAGGTTTGATGTGTGTAGGTTTTTAAATGGAAAGAATATATAAAATATTTTTATTTTATGATGGTTGTGGTTATGCCACACTACTGTTAAGATTAAGCAAGAAGCTTCTCTTATGATTCCTGTGTTTGTTTACTTATTTAGATTAAAAATAATAAATTATGCTTAGCCAGGACCTTAGGCACTGTAACACATCATTAATATTACAATAAAATCTCAGCAGTATTAAACTAATCACTCAGTTCGACAGACTCCTACACAGATTCTTTCTCATTCGTTCCTTGTGGGAAGAAAACCCTCAACACTGCCCCAAAACATTATCTAACAAAAGTTAGAACTCAAACAAATTAGAGATAATTCAAAGTGTAGGAAGGAAGCAATTCAAGGAACCTGAACTTTTATAAAAATGATTTGGCACAGATTCCCCTGTTCATTATGGTGAGGAAAAGGATGTACGGGAATCCCACTTGCTGTTCTCTTTGAACTGGTGACATGGGTCTTTTTCAGGACAGATTGCTGAGTTGACTGGTCCAATGATATGATTTGCCATGGTTGTGATTGTCTGCTCATTTGTGAGCATCTGCTGTAAGTAGAGGTTTTGTTGGATTGCATCTGCAGTGTTCTCCTTATTAGGTTTCAATCAGCCAGTGTCGGGTGGCAAACACACCCTGTACTTCAGGTGGTCACATACATCCTAAAACTTAATGTGTCTTGGACAAACATATTATTTGGATTTCATTACACAATTCAGTTAAAAGGAAAGAGTGACCCATTTAGGGAGTGTTAAATTCCAGCTATTAGTTATGTATATGTCACTTGTTGGTTTTCTGTAAAGGTAGAAAAATGAGGCCAAAGATCAACAGAGTTTCATACACAAATACATCAAATCCTTGAAAAGAAAATGAAAGAGTATTTGCATTTATTTTAGTGATAGATATATATAAGGAGTTTTTATTAACAAAAAAGTGTAACATGGAAACCCAGCCTGTATTTTGTTGATTGTTTTAACTAATAAGCTGTATAGGGGGAGGCACAGATAACCTCACATCTGTTAGCACATCATAAGTACCTCCTTGAATGACATTTATAGTTTTTGTATGAGTCCATTAGTTTAGCTGAAATTCCGTCAGTATTTGCTGTATCAAGAAAATTACACCATAAGGATATGCAGCTAGTATAATGTTTTTCTTAATTTGGTACCTTAATGAAGACTCTACTAAAATAAGGATAGCATTTGTGTACTGCTTTGCACAACTAAACCACTCTAATTATGACAAAACTTGTTGCATATGTTCAATTTTACAGAAGAAATTTTCTTCCACACTTACACCCATTTTCCACTTAATTATCTAATCAGAGATTACAAGAAGAAGGAAATCTGTAAAATCCATGGCAGAACCATGATTAGATATTCAGTTGTGTTTCCTTAATCTTGCCATCAGATTGTGTTGCCCTGTGGGAACAATTTAAAGAGCTGCAGACATGAGGAAGACAGGACAATATATTGGCTGCACACAAGGATATTCATTAGGTATTGCCTCAAGTCCCACAAAACCTCCTGTCTTTTCTGTATATCTTTTTGGACTTCTTTCAGTTCTGGAGGGCAGAAGGGTGAGTTCTTCATATCAGCCATATGAAACAGGACAGGAAAGCCGGAAGGAAACAATGCCTTTCCTTTTGAGTTTGCCTGGCCATGTCCAGTGCCTTTCAACCCACACAGAGGAAGCAGATCAAGGGAACCACAGGGTGGTGCTGGTAATTTCATTCCTGATGCTTGCAGTATCCTTTGGAGCCTGTCTTCTCTCAGCATTGGCCAAGTCAAAGCGGTTTTGTTAATCATAATATCACTAATTTCCTTTCCTGCTGATAGCTGCATGACGGCTTTGCTGCTGTCACTCCAGAGTAATGAAATGTCATTGCAGGTGGTACAAAACACAGCAAAGTTAAACAGCTGGGAACAAAGAGTCTTCTCAGTTACAGCAGCTCGATGGCATGGATTAATCTGAGGGGAGATGCCTACATCTTCTCAGGAAAGGTCTCCTTTGCTCTCATGCAAAGGGTGTTGCATAAACAGTCTGTTAATTCTCACTGCTTGGTCTTTCTGTGGAGAGTACGATAGAATTTGTTCCATGCTTGGCCTATCATTTCTTGCTAACATGGTCTTTTCTAGTCACTGAAAGCCTCTTCAAAGAGGCTATGGCAGCCTGGGCCAGCTGCATCCTGAGAATGGGTGGGAGACCACACTTTGCACTCCACCTCTTCCCTAACTCATGCAAGTGAAGGGAAACCAAGAGGAACTACACCCTAAGTCACAGCTACTTCCAAATTATCTCCTTGTATGCCAGAGCCCATATCTGCGCTGAGTCCAACAGCTTCTTTCAGTGATTGGAGGGTAATTTCACTTAACAGATGAATTCAAGGCAACCGCAATCTGCTCCTAGAAAATTTGAGTCCATAAAGCAAGAAAGAATAAAAAAAACTTTAAAAAGGAAAAGAGGAAAAAAAAAGGGAGAAGGAAAACATAAAACTGTGTCTCCTGAAGTTGAAAAACAATTATAATCCTAGTGTTAATTCTCTCATATCAAGTGATTTCCCAAGGTATTTAATTTCTAAAGGAGTCATTTGTATGACTAGCTATGTTTTAAGGGAGAAAGTCACTACACTACTTCTGTGTTAGTCACCACATCCCAGAACTATTTCAAGCAAATTTCAAGTGCTTGCTCATCATGGCAGCTGTAGGAATAATATACATGGGGACTCCATTTCCTCAGCAGTATTTCTCAGCAGCTTCTGAGCAGGGTGAACACGCTTCTAATGGTGCTGCAGAACCCTCCTGGGCAGTTTTATGGAGCCACTGCACTCAATCTGTGCTCGGAAAAATATTGCTCTCTTGTAAAGCAAATAAAACCAGGAAAAAGCTTACAGTGAGACTGTATATCTTTTTTTTCCCCCCAATCTTCTATGCAGATCAATACAAACAGTTCAAGTTGATTGAATGTAATTCTTTGCCCCGATCAGATCAAAACCATAAAAACTGATGCACTGAGATAGTCATCCAGTCTTGCTTTAAACATAAAACTTTTTTCTCCTGTAATGCATTAATTAATCACGCAATCTGGTTGGTATATAGGACCCATCATTTACATTCCCATTTGCAAAATGTGTGAGAGCTTGTTAGATAAATTCGTATCTTATAACTTTCTTGAAGTTTCATTTTGATGGCAGCAGTTTGATGGTTCACTTTCTACATGCTTCTTAAGAAATGCATTCTGCACAGTGGCTGAGTCTACATTGTTGTAGAAGCACTACTGCATGTCCCACATAACTTGGAAAATACAGAACCTATTCTTTAAAACGTTGGTGAAAAGAGAAACAACAATAGACATAGCTCTACTTGAAAAGTGCCCTACTTCCTCAGAAAAGGTTCCATTAAAAATCTTAGTTAAAAGGCTCTATTAAAAGCTTTCAGGAACAAATGTGCCTTGTGTGGCCCCCTGAAGCCTGATGAAGCACCCACCAGAGTGATTTGTAGTTCAGGGACGCACAAGCACCACAGTGGATGTTAATTGCCATCATGGCAAAGTCTCTTTGTCTCCCTTTTTTTTTCCTATGGTTAACATTTTATGGGCAATGAACCACAGGAAATAACAGCTACTGATTATAATGAAAATGCTGAAACCTCTTAAATTATGGCATCAGGCAGGAGCAGCACTGATGTAATTACTATGTTAATGATCAAGTAATATTTAAGTACTCCTGTGTGATTTTCTAGTATTTTTTAGTACTCATCTCTAATGTCCTGCAGAGGGTTTAAGAGCTGTTGCCATTCCCCTGCTGGGTTCCCATGCAGAGAGTCTGATAGCTGCCTCTAGGCCTGGTTAGGTCTCACAGCAGGGACCAGCACTCCTGTTGCTACTCTGCTCTTCTTCTCATGCGTTGTGTTGAGGAGATGCCCATAATCACCTCTAAGAGCCCCTTAGATCCTGCTGTTGGGGTCTAAAGAGGCACCAGCACTGTGATTAGATTTGGATTTTTATAGGAAACTGAAAGACTCTTACTATTCCCTTCTTTGAGTCAATTTTTATTGAAGGCAGAACTAGGAGACAAAAGGCAAGGAATCAGCAAGACCACTTTTGGAAAGGAGGTGCAGGATACACATAGCCATAATATTGAATTTTTGCTATGCTCCACGCTATTCTTGACATATGTCTTGCAAACCAGCATCTGGTAATTTTTAAAGTAGAGTATTAACGTGCCTTGATACTTTTGGGGGCAAGAAAATAGAAGGCAACTGTGATTCTAGTCTGACAGCTGATTCCCCAGCACACCTGCCACAGAGCTGCCTTGACACCAACTGCTCTTCCCCTGACAGTTTTGAGCAGAAAGCTAATAATTATTTACTAGGAAAGCAAGAGTTATAATGCTACCACCAAACACTTTCATTCTGTTTTCTTTTTTTCCTGATATTCAGTTTTTATTTAAAGAAATCTTCTCCAGGTCTAGTAATGCAGTAACAGGCTTGCAAATCCCAAGAGTGACTCTGCAATTAGGTGACAAGTTAAGGAAGTTTGCTTTTAAATTGATGCTGAGAAGTCCTAGACCTGGTAGATTTGTTTGTTTGTTTGTTTTTGTTGATGACTGGTGATGGATCCAGAATCTCTGTGCTAAGGCCACCAAGGCTTTTGGACCACAGTGAAGGTAAAAGCCTCCTGCACTGGTCACAACTTCTGTATTACCTCTCCTGCACAGAAAATGACCCATATTTCCACTGTGCTATTATTTGACTGGAAAAATTAACTCTGAAATTTCCATGTGCTATTGAATCCTTTGTGTGTTCCTTTGTATTGTGACTGTTCTACCTGGGGAAACCATCTAAGTCAGAAATCTTGTGTGTGTGGAGCTGAGAGTGGTGCCTGTCCCTTGAGGGCAGGGATGGCTGCAGAGCTGGTGGTCTGGGGCTCCTCTCCCTGCCTCCTACATGAATGTCCCTCAAACAAGTCCAGGTTCTCAAGGCTTGTGAAGCCATCCAGAGCTTGGCTTGCTGTGACTGTCTCTATAAAGAGTGAAGGTAAAGAATGAGTACTGTAGTACATCACTGCTTTTCTGTTTAGAAGGAGCAACCCACAGCTCTACTTGTAAACCCTGATACTTGGCAGAGCCTGATGCCCTGATTTTGGTAGAGCAAGGACAAAATAGCAATCGTGCTACAATAGGGGAAAACAAATGCAAAAAGAGAACATGGAGCAAAGCGAATCAAGGAGAGAGTTTGCGAAAGAGGCAACGATCTCACAGCTTTTGCAGTTCTAGTCATTACTTACACAAAGCTGACAGCATGACAAGATATCTTAAAGAACGAGCCAATAGCCTGTCCCTCGGCTGAGCAGTCTAGGGAGGTTTATGGCTAATTAACTGGAAGTACTCTTTGCAAGCTGCCCTGCAGCTTTTCTGCACTCCTTCCTTGTCTGTGTGTGTGGTACAGCCACAGTATGTACTGACCTTGGAGGACCCAGGTACACAACCTGAGCCCTGAACAAGGCGAACCAAGATATCCTTCCCATGTTCTGAGGCAGGGAACTGTCAGACTTCTCTGGTTCCTGTTCAGGTTCAGCAGATGAGCAGCACTAATGCATCACTCTTTCTTTGCAGTATAAAGTTGCTGGAAAAGCACCCAGCTCTTCTCATCCACGTGCCTGTTTAGGGCTCTGCCTCCTTTGATCCAAATACCTTATGTGTCTTTGACCAACCAGAATTTTAGTAGGTATTTGACATGCTGCATAACCCACCTTCTTTGACTGTTCTTTTCACACGTGTCAGGCGTACAGAGCTTGGCAGGAATTTCTGAGGAGCAATATGCACTGTTAATCTGTCCTCCATGAACTGCTGGAAACAATGATGGAGGAACAAGTATCCCCCCAAAAAAGGTGACTAAAATACCAGTAAACAACCAAGATACTTGTGATATTTTCTTATTGGAAAGTAGATGTAGTTTGAGGACAAATATTTGAAGATGCTAAATGGTAAGCAGAATTAGTTTTGCTGCAGATAGTGATAAGTGTCTTTATTTATCTAATTACAGAGAACTGCCTGGCAGACTTCTTTTAGTATTAATAGATGCTTTCCCCATAAATGCCAATTCAGCAAAAGGATTCTTAATTTGTGAATGTGTATCATTACTTTTGATTTTCAATCAGTAATCTCAGCCTGAGCATAGACGTGTGCATTCTGCATACACAGAAATTCCTACATCTTCTTGTTCTATTTTATGGGAAAGAGTTCAATCCTGTACATTAAGCAGATTCTGTAAGAAATTATTCAGTATTGAAAGGAAACCCATTGTAAATAGTAATCTGAAAACAGAACTTTGCATTTTAACAACACTACAGGAGGTCCATAAGCATATTTCAAATGATATTTTAATAACTAATGCTTAAATACTTTTAAAGCAACACTGTAATTAGATGTGTCTCTTTGAACCTTTCAGTTAAATAATTGCGTACTAATGTAAAGAGAAACAGCTTTTCACAGTTTTTGCATTCATCAGCTGAGATTAATACACTTAATAAGCAGTTGTTATTAAACTAAACATTCAATAATGAGTCATTATAGCTATATTAAATTCTTAGGGCCAAGTGCTGCAGCTTGTACTCCTGGAAGTGGGCAAAGTTCCCACTGACTGAATGGGAGCTTTAACTGTGTGTGAATTGTAAGACTTTTCTCAAAACCAGCTTGAAAAACCCACGAGGAAAAATTACACTATGCTAAAAATCACTGAACTTGAAAACAGACATTTCATTTCTTACCTATTGCTTTTGCCTTAAGTCATGTGCTTGCATTACATCTGCATATACTTCTTTCACAATTCATCATCTTCACGACAGCTAAAAAGGAGGTGCCTAGTTTTAACTTACTGATATTTCAATTTAACATAAATGCTTATAAAAATTACCATAGGAACTAAGATACCTCTAGAGATCTTGCTTACCTTTTTTTTCTAGAATACGGTCTAGTTCTTAAATAGGAGTATCACACAGATCTAAAAAAAGGATCTTTAAATCACTTTTAAATTGAAAAAAATCTGTTAAAACCAATGAAATGCTGAGCTCAGCTGACTTAAGAGAGACTTCAGTAAAATTTGTCCTCTTAGAGGACACAGGATCCACTTCTAACATATGCATTTTTCTTCATTTTAAAGAATTAAAATTAAATTCTTGCCCTTTTTGGTGAACCAAAAATCTTCAAAACTGATGGTGATCAGGTGAAGTGCCTGAATTTTAACATGACCTTAAACAGTCTTATGGATAAATATTTTTGTTCAAAATGCAAAATTGTTCTGGGAAAACCAGCAAATATTCTTCCGTGTGGTTGGAAATCCAATGTTTTTTAGTTATGACAAACTTTTTAAATATGAAGAGGTATCCAAACCAGCAGCAAACACTTCCACCAGTGAAACTGAAGTTTAACTACAGTGTTCTAGCAGATCTAAGGAAGTAATAGGGATGGAAGAATATATAGCACTACTTGGTGCGGCATTCCAGTTGACAGAAATCTATTCCAAAGAATTTCATGGGCCACATGCAGTATCTTTTTATTTAGTGGTTCATATTGCACTTTCCTTCCGTGAAATCTGACTGTTACAATTCCAAAATATTTTTACTAGATCAGCATTAGAGATAGGAGTTTTAGGTTTTGTTCTTTTGTATAACTTCTGAGCCATTAAGACATCTCCTACATCCCTTGTTAGCAAGAACTAACTTTCCAGTTTTAAAGCACAAATATTGTACTTTCTGCTAAAGTTGAAGTGACAAGAATATGCATAGATTTATTATCCTTGTGAGACGTGAAGCTAATAATTTGAATTTGAAAACAGCATTCTGTCCCTTTTAAAGTTTAATACTTGTAGTTAAGAACAATTTAGTACAGCAATAGTCCTTGAAATGTTCAAATGCTTTTGAGACTTGATCCCTGAATTACTACTTTAAAAAAGGAATTACTTTTTTTTTTTCCTTCAAATAATGTTGTTTGGGAGTTCAGGCTGCACAATCCACAAATGCCTCAGTGTGGATCCCAAGTGGAGTTTGTGCTTGTTATTTAAATTAGTGTCTTTGAGCTTGTTATGTAGAGTGGCATTTGAGCTCTCTCAGCCTAGAGCTCTACAAGGTGAATGACTTGCACAAGGACTCCATGACGTTCTTTTCAATTTACCTTCAATATCCCTCAAGCCTTAAAAGAATCAGTTTCACTATAACAAGAGTTTAGCCTTTAACACGCAAAGCTCACAAGCCCTAGTCTTCAAAAGGCCAATTTAACAGGAACAAGAAGAAAACTCACAAGACAAACTTGTTTTGTTAAGTCTGCAGGTGAACTGCATAGTTAGTGAAAATTCTTGATTGTCCCCAAATCTGACATTGGAAGTTTGAACCTAAAAGAAGAAAAGGTTAGAGGTTGTTTAACATCAGTGGATATACTGATAAATGAGATTGACTCATGTCATAATATCCTACATTATAGGAATGCCTAATGGGAATCAGTTGATTTTTTAAACATGGAAATACTTAGAGGTCTCTTTTGGAGGAGAAAGGTGCTGACCACACTGAATGGATACATGAAGGAGTGTCTTGGAAGACCTCCTCTGGGATTTTGATTGGGTTCCCTTAGTGAGATTTTGGGAAACTCTGGCCTCTAGCAAAATAGTTAATAGTAGTTTCCTTAACATGTAACATTAATGAATATCAATGCACTTCTTGAAGAAGGAAGTTTGCATGTCCTCTGTGACACAGAGGTGGGGAAACAGGCTCCAGAGCTCCAGGAGTGCCCGAGGTTACACATCATGTAATGGCTGCTATATTCTCTTTAAGTGGTTTCCTTGTCAGTCACCCTGTCTTAAAGTCCACTGCTTATTTTAGTCATTACTTCTTGTTTAGTAAGTACATTATACATGAAGTGTTCCTTAAAGAAGATGCTCTGTCATTATGCTACACAGACTTGAAACAACAGCTGTAGTAATAGTAGTAGATGAAGATGGTAGTTCTCTCAAGTTGTCTGGTCAAAACAAGCTAATATTTTTGCAATGAGTTTGCTAACATTAGGCACTGCAATTCTGAGATAATATAAAAAACCATGACACTGTAATCTAAATGTTCAAAATCTGAATATATATCTACTTTTAGACAACAGCAGTATGGTGGGAATAATAACCAAGTCTGGTCATACACTTAAGGTACAAACTGGTTTCAGTTGTCTTACTCAATATCATATAGGTTTCAAGTAGTTTGAAGAAATGACTAATTAAAATCACAGAAATATGATTAATAAAGTACACCATTGATTCACCAAGAACAGTGGTGGCAAAACACACTACTGCCTTTCTTTGATGAGGAGGATTGGTCTGTGGGTTTAGGGAAAATGGTAGACCTAATTTCTCTATGTCCTACTAATGCAACTAACACATCTCATGAGATTGTGTGGGTTAAACTGAAGAACATCACATGGATAGTAAGGGAGGTAAACTAGCTAATGAGAAGATAACAATAAGTCATAAAGAGTGTGAATAATTAAGTTGCAGAGGAGTTATTAGTTGAAGGGTTGACCTGGCATTAGGTATCAGTCAATATTTTCATTCATTACGTGACAGAATATGAGAGCATGCTATAAAAATTGTTTATGATGTGAAGCTGGAAATCTTCATCAATGCAGGAAATAAACATTAGGAGGACAAGGAATGCACTTAGGAGATCTATTATCTTTCATCCATCATAAAGTAAGTTTAGCAAAATGATGGTCTGGTTCAGGATTGCTTGGTTTGGTGTTGTAATTGTGATTCATTGTAACAAGGTTCCAGAATCATAAATACCCAAATGGTCTTTGGCTGTAGTATTTTGAAACATTAGGTTTCTTCAAAAGGTCAGGATTCTAATCATCTCTGTGGATCTGTAAGACCATGCTACCACTGTAGAGCATTAGCACATTCTTGCTGGGAACCAGGTACAGCACTAGTTGCACACTATAGCCATGGGCGAGGTTGAGCAGCTAAAGAGCAGTTTACAGATTGCTTGGCTAAGCAGAACTGCTTTGGATACTTAGATTTGGTGTCTTTACAGGCATATTACACATTTAAGATAATATTACATAGCATACAAGCCTCACACAAAGTCTGCTGAGTAGCTGTACAGCTCCCTCCTCCTTACACTAATTCTAACCAGCACATCCTCCTTCAGTATGAGCAGCGAGCCAGTCCTCTGCTCTCATTTTTAGTACACAGGTTGCATTCCTGTAGGAAATCTCAGCTAGAAACCTCTTGCATTTCTCTAATATCTGCACCAACAGGCAAAATAATACAGGCTGTTGAATAACTGTTTTATAAAAATACTTATATCATCACAATGAAAAAATCATTACAGGTTGTGTAACAAACCTGATGTAGAACAACCATTATTCTCTGCCACATTCATAGTTCGGCTGAATGTGAACCATGCAAAGACGAATCACAGAGACAAATGCCTGGAAAATTATTAGGGTAGAATTACAAGCTCACCTTCAAGAATTATTATGTTTGTGTGTTGTTGGAGTCTGAGCTTGAGGCCAGAGTTCATTAAAGTGTTATCAGATTGCTGCAAAAAAAAAAAAAAGAGCAGAGAAGCACAGCTACTTAAACTTTCCCACTCAAACCAATGCTTTGAAAATTTTCTGCATCGTTCCTGACAAGTTTTAACTTACAACATCAACCATGTCTAATATGTTGAAAGGTTGGTAAGGGAACTAATAAAAGCTTGCTATTGATCAGGCACGTATTGTAATAAGAATCTGCAATAATTTGAGTAGCAATAATAGTTTCTAAGAGAATTGCCACATACATAATGCCAGTGATTTCTAGTATTTTCTGCTCCCTGTGAGAAGATGGACA
This sequence comes from Margarornis squamiger, assembly GCA_035222235.1. Lineage (NCBI taxonomy): Eukaryota > Metazoa > Chordata > Aves > Passeriformes > Furnariidae > Margarornis > Margarornis squamiger. The sequence goes on from JAWWTY010000160.1 coordinate 29,376,583, forward strand.
TATATTACTGGAATTCGCTGCAAAATGATTCACAAGAAAGGCAGTTCATAGTCCCAAATCAATTACTCGCTGTCTTTTTAGGATCAACACTACATGTGATTAAACTTCAGAGTAGATACAAGTGTGTGCTACTCCCACTCTAAAAAAATATTGCATAAGCTCTTCAATAACATTTGTTACTGCTTTTATTCTTTCTTCTTCATATTCCCCTTCATATTTATTATTTATTCTTCATGTTTAACATATGTGTTATTCAGTTAATGAAATTTAAGACTGGCTCCTGAAAGAGAAATGAGTGCACCTTACTTTACTGAGCGGCTGAGTCCAGCTATACCAATTTACAGGTTATTGTCTGCTCTCACATGAGACAAATCTGGAATAAACTAGCTTAAATTGATGAGGTTAATATCTTCTCACACCAGGATAACAAAGAAGGCCTTGGATTCAATAATTGCTGATAGCCAGTCTGCAAATGAGATGGGGAGGGCAATATGCACTTTGCCAGCAGTGAATGAGTGAGAGTTACCTCAACTAAATGGAGATCACAGAAACCCTCATTGCCACAGAAACCACCACCCTACATTGCAGGATCTGTTTCTTCCATAAGAATCCTCTCTTGAACAGCTTTAGGCTTCCATGTGATCCTGTAAACAATGAAGAAATAAAACAAAAATAGATAAGTTGTACACTTATGTATTAGATTGACTAGGATTGCACTGGTAGTGCTGATAAAAGGCCTGTGTCTAAAATGAAGTCAGTATATTAAATTAATGATCCAAATAACACACAGCAGTAGCAATGCATTTTAGTTACAGTATTTTTGATTGGCTGAATAAAATAGCTAATTTACTTGTAAATATTTTAATAGAGACAAAACCATTCTAAGTGACTTATATAATGATCTTTCTTAAGCAATGATGTGATATTCACTTCTGAATCTATTCATGGATAAAAATTAATACAAGTATCACAAGAATGGGTACATTTACCATCCAGATGACAGAAAAAGATTCTAATAGAATAAGCAATATTCATAAAATTATCTTATTCAGAAATATTCCTGAAATGTATTATTTGTGGTGTTTTTCCTATTATCAATGTTTTTGTGGCTGATGCATGACAAAATTCATTAACTTAACTTCCATTGTGACATATAATGCATTGCTCCAAAATTACATCCCACCCTTGGGCAATCTATTCCCCTGTGTATTACCTTGACTTGTCTATTGTATGTTTAGCTCATCTACCTGTATGGTATTTTCTTTGGCCATTCTATATTTTTTCAAGAAGTCATCAAATTTTAACAGCTCTGGTAAAATTTATACTGAGAATTATACATACATATATAAAAAATATATATATATACAAGGCTTTAAATTAAAAGTTTAACTGAGAAATTCAGATGGTTCTTTAATAGACAATACTCTGACCCTCTAATGACAGTTCCTTCAGTGCCTCACAACTAAAGAACCACATAAAGACATTAGAGCCTGTGATGTTTATAGGAGACATTTGGAAATTTTTTTAGTTCTTTGGCAAGCACCAGGAGATGGAGCTCCAGACTGCACAGCATAATTTCTTCATGCTGGAAAAAAAACCCAAACATGTTATTTTTGCACAGTTAAATACTTCATTCTTTTTAGCTCATCATTTACAGGATTTCTTTGAATCAGCTCTCTACTTAGGGGAATTAAATGCTCCTTCTTTGAAGCACTGTATTAACCCCAGGGAGCAATTGCTAATGTTTTTCTTCATGAATCTACAGCCTAAAGTTAAAGGAAAAAAAAAAATCTGATTAGGGAGAAATCAGAACAGACATTGATTTAAAATAGTTTGTGGGGATTATTCTGGTAGTATACAATAACTATAAATTTATCATCTTCACACAGTTTTATGGGCATATGGAAATACTCAAAAAGTAAAATTTGTTGGCAAATGCCTTTTAAGACACACTATCAGGTGCATCCATATTAACTCCCTGTACAAAAGCAACACACAAAACTCTTTATGTAAAAGCATAGTAGTTAGAAAGGGGGAAAGAAAGAACATGAAAGTTCTCCATGATACATTTCAAAAATGCCAATTTTGGGGGGTTCTAGTAATTTTAGGTCATATTTAATCACTTAAATGAAGGAGAAAAAAAAAGTCATTGCTTTGTTCAAAGCAGTGAATTTTGTTGGGAGTTGCCTGAAAAATGACCAGCTGTGGAAGTCTAACCAGAAAACTGTTCTTATATGTGGCATGAGAACAACATAGTAATATATTCCTTAAAAAAATGAACCCTTCATTTAAGAAAAATATTTGAGTTCTGGTTTAGCCTCCCACCTCGTGAGGAGCCCGATACAGCAATTAACCTTGTTTTTAACTGGTATTTAAACCAATGTATGTACATGCTTTGATCTCTAATCAGATTTTTGATACCTATCAGGGAGATCGTGTCCAACATCCCAGAGTGGCAAGTCTCTCAGAGCATGTTGCTATTAAAATTTTACAAGTAGAACAGTTCCATGTGGAGAATAAAACTTTAAAAGCTACAAAGAAGCTTAAGAACATAATTCATGCTGACTTTTGCTTTTTGTGTACATGTGAATATCTTTCCATTACATAACATTAATTTAAACTGATTTTCCCCCCTCTGTGCTATGTAAGATTAGAATATACAGTAAAAAGCAGATATTGTATTTATGCTATTGTGCTTCAAAACTGTGATGTTAGTTCTGGCAAAAATTGTCTACAAAAGAGCTTTATGCCAGTTATAAATGTTTGACATAGGAAATATGTGAAAGACCAATTATGGGCTGATCAGAAATATCTCTTGACATTTTTAGAGTGCAATCTGAGAAAGGTTCCCCTATTTAATTACGACTTTTTCAAATAGGGTTCTCCAACTCAATGGGAGTCACTGCACTTACTGTTGTAAGGAAAGATAAGATTTTTATGATGGGGAAAGGGAAAAGAACATGTCTTCAGGATGAAATGGTTATCAGTTTTTAGATCAATCACCCTTATGCAAGTTTTTGCACTGGTAGGAAGATATTAAGATATTTACAACCAACATATATCACATTGAATGGATTGTATGAAGGAAGAAGGAAAAATGATAATATACTCAACATACGGACTATAGAGCTTTTATTAAGATCTAAAATAAGATAGTTATTAAGTAACTTATCTCAGACTGTCTCACCAAAGATTACAGCATGAAGTCCTGCTGTAAGCTTAATGATCCTTTTTCATATTTTTTAAACTGGATTTACCAGTACACAATCAAAATTTCATTTTCTTAAAACTACTTCTCCATGCTTATAGTCAAACAACTTGGAAATACAAAACAAGATCAAATAATAATAATAAAAAAACCTCCATTATTTCCTCATTTGTGCAATTCAGGGGTTAAACCGGCCATTTTGGCTTCTGGAACTATGAAAAGGAGCTTTATTGTGAAGATCACTGGTTGCCATCACACCCTTGTTACCATAGCAGTGAACATATAAAGATTACTTGAAGTAACTGCCCAAGGCTGCAAACAAAAAGAGATGGAAATATAGGAAAACTCACTGTAGATAATTCAGAGCCCTGCCTGTCGTCTGACACTAATGTAGGCTCCACTTTTGTGTACTCATTTCTTGGTCTGCTGTTGGGTCCTTGTACCTGTGTTGAACTCTGTGTCCTCTCAAAGCCAGATTCTGAAACTGGGCTCAAGAAATGCCCCAAACAATCAGAAAATTTTATGTCAAATGTGTGCAGCTTCTCAAACTGTTCTGTTGTAAGTGGTCCCAGTTCCAGCTATTAAGAGGTGGTCAAATAAATAAACCACTGCCACAAGTACTGTACTTTAGATATATTATGCAGTCATGAGCAGAAAAAGCCTCTTCTGGTCTGCAGAATTGTAAATGCTCTGTATGTAAGACAAATCTCTGTTTCAAAATACTGTTAACAATGCGAAATGGTGGGAATTCCTGTTTCAGTGTGATAACAGGATCACAGAAAGTGCTCTTGTTACTTCTAGAGAAGAGGGTGGGTATTTATAGAATATGCCTGGTAGCAGCTTCTATAATTAAGGTTGAAAAGTAGTTAGCATCGTAACTCCCTGTTTTCAATCACTTATAACTTTATGAAACATCTCCCTTTTGTGTTGCAATTTTCATCCTGGATTTATGCCAATGTCAGCATTTTAAAGTCTGAAGGAATATTCTTCCATATTCCCAAGAGAAGACTGAAAATACAGACTTACAGGAGTGACTGCTCCCTACAGTTCTGTGCTCCAAAGTTCTGGTGTTTGAATGCTGCAGTTTGCCAAGGACTGGACCTTGCCCAGACTCAGAACTTTGTCCCAGGAGACACCGTCACTGATTTCTTTATATGCCTGAGGAACAGCATGTACTGAAGGAGTTTATGCTAAGGGAATTAATAAAGGGGTTTTCTTTTGCCCACATTCCCCACAGCAAAGTTAGTTGGCTAAGGAAGGGCGGACAAATTTTGTTAGAGATATCTATGTTCTACCTCCCAAATTTCTCTTTTAACTATCACTAACAGTTGCCTTATATAGCAATAGTCTTAGTTGCTTATGTCTTACTCACAGGATACACTGACACTTGAAAAGAAACCAGGCAGAATTTTCATATCTGTGCAATGCTCCCGCGCATTAAGCATTGTCCCAATTTAGAACAGAAAGAGATTTTTTGTGTGATCACAGTAATAAATACCTGCAAAGCTTGGAATTTGTGATCTGTCTGCAGTCATAAATACATTTGTTAAGCATGCAGTTTTAAAAGGTCAGGTAGGATTCTTTAAATTTCTTGTAATTACAATCTTTATTCTGTAAAGATAGTAACGTTTGGTTACCCTTCGAGTTTAGCCTTTTGTGAAATATAGCAAGATGAGAAAATTCCCTGTGCTCCTAGAGTGTAGCCCACGGCCAAAGGGGAAATGTTTCGCTTAGTGAGCTGATAGAACTCAGAGTGCTCCTTTTATAAATTGTTGTAAACATGAAAAAGAAATTATTTTACCTATACACACGTCCACTTTCTTGTGAAGGTGCACAAAAAGAATGTGGGTTGTTTCCTCCTTCCATCTTCAATCGCATCTTTGTCTTTTAAACTCTCGGCAAAGGTTAAGGCTGCAGTTTCATGGGCAGTTTAAGTGATCTGCTAAGGTCTTCTCTGCTTACCCTTCCTCTTCACCTCCAGCATCTGTGTCACCCAAAGAAATTCAGGAAATGCTCTAGCTGAGAGAAGAAAATAAAAACTTTTATATGGGCTACTCTCCCCAGTTTGGTCTGCTGCTTTTAAGGCCCTTGGCTCTGCTGAGCCATAACTTATTGCTCTGAGCCCAGTTTCTCTTCAGTGAATTTGCTCCAATCCATAACAGAAATGGAGGAGAGAAGTGATGTAACTCCAAAACCATTGTTTCTGTCCTGTGGATTGGTACATGAAAACGTACCAAGGAACCAGCAGTGTCTACAAATTCCCTGTTATGCTAGGAGCTGTACAAATAAAAGCACACATGCAAAGGAACCATAATCTTGGCTGATTATAAGATACAACAAGCAGAAAAAACATACAGACTTGCAGTAACTTTGGCCTGATTTTGCACAGACAACCTATGGGTGTAGTGGCCACACTACAAAGGCAAATCCATCAGTACTGTGTGTTCAGGAATAGCAAAGTAAAGCTTTGCTAACTCAAGGATGATTAGTATTTTAAGAACCAAAAATTTTAGGCAGCTCAGGGTCAAAAAGTGGCCAGATGCATAAATATGGTCATTTAGAAAAGGCGCTTTTAACAGCCCCAGAACAGATCAGGTGCTGACCTTCAGTAGATGTGGATGAGTCATTTTCTTACATCTCAGAGTACCTCCCACAGAGCTCCTGTCTGCATCACAGGTGACAAGACACCTTTGCATTGCTGACCCAGATAATTTCTACAGTTTTTACCTGGGAATCTTGTCTTAAACAAACAGAGATAAAATGCAGTCTGTGCATTTTACTCCACTTCTTTTTTCCCTGTGCATCTGCCTGTACTTATGCTATCTGTACTCCCAGAGCATCCTGGTTTAAACACTGGGCCCCTTCAGCTGAGTCTGAGACTTGCCATTGCAAGCCTGATATCTAATATGTTACAACAACAATAAATACCTCAAGTAGAGAAAATTTTTTTCCTTCTCTTGGTCTTGTCTCATTAATATTGATTATGGTTTTGGATACTTTTCCTCTCCTTTGGCTTCACGGGTATCTCCTAATGATCTTTCCATTTAGGATTGGTACATTTAGTGCAAGAGAACTGGACAGGAGTCCTTTTGAGCCCATAGTACAGCTTTTTGCTTGGATAAACCAATTTTCAAGTGAAGTAAAACCCAGTTCCTTGTCCTAATAAATGGTGTGAGTGGCCAAATGAAAAGAGCAAAACCTCAGATCTAAGTAGTGAATCCAAAAGGCCACTTGTTTGATAACCTGTTGCCAGTCACCAGGCAAAGAAGAACTTCTCTGGCAACATCACAAAACTCTTAAAGTCAGAACAACAGAACTTCAGAAAATGATATTTCCTGTAAATTATACAGCATATTCCTAATGACAGGAAATACGAATCTGTGGAATTAAATAACAATGCTCAGGAAGATTACATGTCAGCTGTTTCAGATTGATTTTAGTCAGAGTTTAAGCCAAAGGCTAAACTTCTCTCTCCTGAGCAAGAGACCATGTGCATAAGGCTCATATCTGAAGTGTATAATTACTGTGGTTAGATCAGGTTGAACACTGGACTTGGTGTGTGTTGGCTTTCTCTGCCAGCAGTGCTGGTGTTAAATTCTCTCTTTTAAAATCCTTTTATAGTTATTGATCAGGATTCATTCAAGAACCTTTCAGGGGGCACTAGAGGTTACATAAAAAAGTAGTAAAAACCATAAAAGGGAACCTGATGGTGAGCATCAGCCACTGAGTGGGCTAAATCCTGATTCGAGCGCTCAGTTTGGACAATAGTTCATTACACTACTGAAAGTAGTGGCCATTGGATCACTACTTGAAATAACCAAGTGTAGAACCCAGTAACTGTATCTTCACACATCTTCAACCCAATTTAAGGGCCTTAGCTAATATACACAAACTTGTAAACTTTTCTATTGCTTGAGACAATGGTGGTGTTATTATTTGATATACCATTAGGTCACTGTCTGATGGTTCTCCTTAAGTACGAATTTGACCTTTTGCTGTTTTATCTTGCTACTATCAGTAAATTATTCCCAGCTGAACTCTAAAAGCTTCAACCTTTTATTTTTCTCTAATGAATAAGCTATTTACTTCATTAGAATGGTAGTATCCTTAGAGAAGTAGAATTGGCACATGGAAGTCAAATGGCATGTGAATAATTATAATGGCACTTCAAGATATCCTTCTTAAATGAATGAGTTTATTATTATTTCTTCAATTGTATGACAAGACAGAAGGTTAAATATTTTCAGGTTGACATCACCTTTATATATAAGAGTATATGACATTAGATGGGCCCTTACAATGGTGATATTTGCTTCCAAAGGCGGATAGTAGTTTGATGCTTATATGGCCATTATGCTGAATGACTTGCTTTCTAGACCTAAGTTATGCTTCCAATACTCTGCCCTGTTACTCAGTGGTAATTTAGCTACTTCACTGGGGGTGACTGGACTTTGATGAGAAAAAAAATGGCAGGTTTGAGGTCTTTCCAAGTTCTGATGGAGTTTTATCTTTCTGAATAGATTCAATTCCATGATACTGAGTTACAAAGTTTGTATAAAATGGGGTGATGCCACCTGCCAAACAAAATGTCTCATTCTAGTAATTCTAGGAAGTCAACCTCACTTTAAAGAGCATGAGGTGTCTCTTTCTCAGGTCCGTGTTCTCTGGAGCCCATTTCTTGGCAGGTTCAGTATGACGGCTTCCAGTAGTTCAAAAATATGTCTCTTGCCATCATTGTACATGGCTAATTGCGTTTTGTAAAAATGGTTTGCAAGTGATTTGGGAGGGAGGTATGCATTATAGCTTGCACTTCATGTTCATTTCCAAATTCATTTATCTCACATGAGTGTTTTGTAAAAGTCAAGAACTAAAAAAATCTAACTAGGAGTAGTTTTCAGAAGTCTATTACTGCAACTTCTGCTACAGGGAAATGAACAAAGTAAAGTTTAAATGCTTCTTCATTGCCAATAGTTCCCATTGATCCCATTATAGCTTCTTTACCTATTATTACACAAGACTGATTTAGAGATAGCTGTCCAGATTGATTTGAGAAGAAATGCATTAAAACATTTATGTTATTACAATATACACAAAATGCATTAAAGTAATGAGAGCAGCCTGACAGAAGCCCACAAAATCAGACTTTTATAGAGGAGGTTGAAATGCCATTTTTAACACACCCAGCAGAGAGATTACAGCTTTCGTGGAAGACGAAATTACATGCTTTTTTTTGAGACTCCCTAATAAAGAATCACTCAGGCATATTGTAATGGTTTCAAAATTATATGGTATTTTAATCCTTTGCATTTGTCTTTGTATTATGTAAGTTAGATTTCTATCAACATTTCAACACCCTGTCTTAGTCAAATTATTATCTTTTCATTACTTTTTATTTTTTCATTTCTTATTTCTTTAAATAGCAGTATTTAATACAAACTGTCTCAGTTCTAGACACCCTTTTTTTCTCTGTTTTGGGAAACTAGTGGGATTTTTGTTTCAGCTTTGGTTCTAGATCACCAGTGGAGTATCTTTAGATATATTGTCAAAGAACTTTGGAAGTTAGCTCTTAAAAACCAAAGTCAGCCAAATGACTGTAGGCAACTATACAAAATCCTAATTACTCTCTGTGGTGGTGGAAGGTGTAGGTTGTTAGGACAGCTCCGACCAGCACAGCTCTGCCCTCATTTATAGTTGCTGATTTCTTGCTCAAAATTCAACCATCCGTATATCATACTTAAAGGGAAAAAATACTCAGTTTTGCAGTGGTGTGTTTAAAAAATTGCAGTAAACCAGCTGGTACCAGTTGATCACTCAACATCGTCCTTGAAGCCAAGCTGACTTACACCTCAGTTTTGTCATACATAATGCAGATGGAAAGAGATGAGATTTATCACACTCTGGTGTGGTTAGAAGTGCAAATGTTCACAGATCCTCACTGGTAGCAGTACTGACATGCCTGCAGAGCTCCCAGTACAACACTTTCAAATAGAAATGACTAATTCCTCTAACTGCAAAAACCAACCGATGTCATATGGGCCTCTGCACCAATGCCTTTGTTCCAAAGTTCTCAGACTCTTCTCTCACAAGCAGTGTCTCCAGCTGCAAACCCCATGGGAATTTTAGCAATTGCAGCAGGAGTACTATTCAGGACTCATCACAAACCCCTTGATGAAAAGATGTTTTTATGGTTAAAGCAATGGTGAGGGATAAGATGAAGGTCTAATAAATACAGTGAATGAATTGAGAGATATGAGTATTAAATATCAAGGAAAATCTAAACATTTACATTTTTCTCTAATGCATTTTTAATGTTCATAACCCTACTATATTTATTCTCTGAACTAAGATTTTCTCTGCATCAGAGTAAATACGAAGGATAAGGTGAAAGTCTAATAAATAAAGTAGATGACATGAAAGATATGAGTATTAAACATCAAGGACAAAGCAAAGCATTTATATTTTGCACTAAATCTTTTTTTTTATATTAATTCTGTTTCACTACTTTCTTATTCTATCTATTAGTAAACAATACAGGTGGTCAATTGTCAATGAATGTCTGAAAATTTAGAAGTATAAAACAAGTGCAAACAATTTTTATAGATGAACAGATGAGGTAAAAAATTATTTTGAGAGGAGATAGGTTCCAGGCTAATCTAGTGTAATTTTCCTGACATAGGCACAGGTGGGGCTCAGCTCTGATCTGGAGTGTGCTATCTACACAGTAGGTCTAAGCTGTGGTTTAAGAGGTACAATTTGCCCTATTATTAATCAGCAACCTCAATAAAAGATTACACGACTCTGCAACTTCAAAAAAGCACAAATGATCAGTTCTTTCCTGGCGCCTTGCAGGCCACAAAGAATGAAGGTTTGGTTCAGTCCTTTGACCATTACAACATGTTGTCTGTGAGAGTTGGCCTGGACCTTTTACCATTGTCACTGAGTGCCAAACACATCATGTGGCAGGTCTGCAACATAGTTATTTCTACCTAGTAGGCTGGTCAGAGGAGGCAGCCAGGGAAAACGTAATGTTCTTCCCAGGGAAGATGTCCTGATAACACTCAGGTACATTCAGTGGTACATTCTAGGAGAAAGACCCTTCTGTATATTGGAGGCTACATCTATATTTCCATTTTAGCATAGATTTCAAACACACCTCTCCTGGTGGCCCATGAAAACAGCCCATTCTTTGTCTCATGTTCTAGATGAGGGAAGCTCCAGACAGAGAACCTGGAGTTCAGGATTTTGTGCTCTCCTCTGACTGTGGATGCAACTATCTTGCACAATTAGTTGCTGAAAACTAGAGCTTTGTCTTGCGCATGTTTACCAAACACAGCGTCAATACAGAAATGCTTCTGAAAAAATCATGCTCAGCATGAATTCAGGTGTGGTTTGGAATGATGCACTTGAATTTTAAAAAGCATTCTTAATGCTCATTAACTGTAGAGATTTTGGTGTGTCTCCCCAAACTAAGACTCCCTGCTGCTAAAAATTACTTAGTTCTTGAGGACTGGTTCAGCATATGAGCAGCATGGACTATGAAGGACTATAGTTTAAAATAACTGCTGATGAAGAAACTTCTGTGGGAAACTTGCCAGGCTTATAAAAGAAAAAGATACCATAGCAGAACATAAAAACAGATAAATAATAAACTGCAGCTTCGTCTGGAGCTGTGGAGTGTGCTAGTATTTACGGTTTTGAAAGGTTTTATGGAGAAAATATTTTATTTTTTATGTTGCGAAATATATAGCAACATAAAAATGTAATGGTTGGCTTAACCTATAAAGAGTTTTCTAATCAGTAAGTTCCTGACAGAAGGTGGAATTTGTATCTCAGTGCAGAATTTATTTATTTTTTTCTTTTCCTTTTAATTTTCGAAGTTCAGGATGCCTTGAAGTTGCCTGACGTTACAGGATAAATTTTCAAAGCTCCATGCAGGAGAGATGCCAACATGAAAAACATCAAGCAAACACTGAGTTATGTCTGTGCATCTCCTGTGTTGTGTTTTGATAATTTCTCCCATATATCTGCATAAAGATAGGGTTTGCAAGCACAGTGAAATTATAGATTGAGCTGGTTATTTTCCTTCTTCCATGTTATGTGGAAATTAATAAAGTAATTAAATGTTACATTTACTGTTCATTGAATTACTTGGTTGTTTGGTAATTATTAGTGTGATTACAAAGTGACATAAACAACCGTGTGGCTCAAATGTGCAATTATGTTCAATATATGCTGAGCTGACACACACCGAACATATTTCGCTGATTTTGCAGGCAATTAATAAGCGCTCATGCAAAGCAACTTGTGCTAAGAGCTGTAAATAATGCAACAGAGTCCATTTTTTGTTCAGCTTGCACTTGTGCTGAAGCACACTGCTAGTGAAGTCAAACAGAAACAATTTAACTTGTTCATTGCTAAATGTAATTTAAGTGGACAATAAAGGCAGTTCTGCTCACTGCTTACTGTCTTGTTATTTTGGCTCTCCTGCTGGGACACTTGTGTATAATGTCACACTGTACTAAGAAAGTGTTAATATTGGATTACTGGGGATTTTAAGGATTTATGTGATTCTGGCATTTCGTCTTCATTTCTTCTGTAATGTAGCCACAATTCTGTAAAGCGAATTTTTCTGTGTTTGCACATGGAAACATTAATGCTATTCTTTCCTATTTTCTGGTCTCTTTACTGTGAAATAGGACTACACGTGACTGACACAACTGTCTGCTCGCACTGATTGTGAGAGAGACAGAGTTCTGCCATTTCCTGAAATAATTTTTGAAAAGACAGAGGTTGTTCATCAAAGATGAACGAAGTCATGACTCACAAGGTTGAACCACAGCTACCCCATAAACCATAGCCATGTAGTATTTTGTAAGAGAGGTCAGCCACAGCTAAACACTTTTATACTGGACATCTGGTGGGTCATGTCTTTGCAAGGAACAAATAAACACTCATACATCTTCTTTAATGTATCTGACTGTGAATACTGAGACTATCTCAACTCTGCTCTATTTCTTCAACTGCACTGGCTTTAAGCTTGCTTTTGCTTGCTGGGCTGCATATTAAGGAGCTGCTTTAGGTAGCAAGGGTGTCAGTGGGACACACTGTCTTTTTCTGTAGTCACTTGAATTATGCAGAGCAGAATGAACTGTCCTGATACTTCACTTTTTCTCCTTTTCCTTTTCCTTTTTCTTCCTACATTCGTTCTACACTGTGCTGAAATTTTATGCTTTTCATTGCAGTCAAGTGTTTGGCAGCTTAAGGCTGTGTATAATCCATTCATATGTCTCGACACACTAGTTACTCCAAGTAGGCTGGTAGGGAGATAAAGAAGAGCACATAAAATTAGCACTGTATGTGTATGTTACAGACATTTTCTTCCTAAAAACACTGGAACCTCTGGGATCAACTGATTTTGAAGCAAAATCTTCCACCAGTGCCACAGCACAGTGAGTTTGCTTCATTCTAGGCTGATGACTCCAGCTATGGTTTCTGCAATTGTCTCAGTAATGCCTACACGTCTCACATGTTTTGCTGCTAGTGCAGGTCCAGGTGCTACTACGGATGTTGGTGTCCCCTGTTTCTGCTCTTTCTTTGGTTCCTGCGCACTTTGAGTTACTTCCTGAGGAATTTGAGAAGGCTGATTTATGAGAGTATTTGACTTATGCAGAGAAACAAAGGAGAATGAAGAAAGGGAGGAAGAAACTTGGTTATGTGTCCCAGATAGCTCTCCATGTGAAAAGAGTCCATGCAATTCCAGGAATAACACCCTGATCCCAAGTCTTCCTTGTTAATGTACATTAAACCACAGTCTGTAAATTGCCTGTATTGCTGTGCTCTGCTGTGCTGCACAGAGATTGTGACCTTCAGACCTATGTTGTGGCACACAAATCTCTTGGCTGCAGGATAAACACGGGTAGCTCAGCGTACCAGAGGAGTCTGGAGCATGTCCTGCTGGGCTCCACCACTGCCTCACCTGCGTGGCCTTGCCTTTATCTAGGAGTACAGCAAGGAGTTGTCACGTGAACATCCTTGCTGTTTAACAGTGGAATGGATGAATAGAGTTGTTTCCTTGTTAGAAAGTTACAAAAGTTGAATGACAAAGGGTAGAATCTCTTCTATGGACAGGGTCTGCATGGTGTGCTGCACATAGATCAGAGAGCCCTTGGATGTTAAACCTCTTGTGGTTCCTACTATCTAAAGGAACATAAGATTCTCTATGCAAATTTTCTTCCTATAATGCTAGCCCTAATAGACAGCATCCTGAATTGTCCTTCACAAAGCCTGAGAGCCTTTCTCACCACAGTCAAAATGGACTGGCCCCTCCTGGTACAGAACAACCTCACTCTGGGGGATCAAGAGCAAGAAAATGGTGTTCAAAATATGATATTCATTGAATATCATATGTAGGCTTGTAAGAACTACTAATCTGCACCGTGACTTGGCACAATAAACCCTAGGTTAAGGTATTCCCTGCATATTGTCAATTGCTACAAGTGAACAAGTATAATGGACTAAGCCAGGGTTTATTGAGTCCTGATTCATTAAGAGGTAAAGAGGCGGATAGGCTACAGCAAGGAAGTAGGATAAGCCACGCAGGGTATAATGCTCAAATTTAATGCCAGAAAGCAGCTTCTGTGAAGATGAAAAGACAACATTCATCCTGACATTTCTCATGCTTTCAGCTTTTTTTTTCATATGGTGGCAACCCACGCTATCGAAGGCAGAAAATGGATGGTCTGAGTGGAAAAGTTCTAATAAAAACAGCTTATGATACTGCCCTGCTTTGCCCTGCTGGGTACACACAATGTGGTATTGTATTAAACCCTCACAAAGTGCTGGTGCCCTCCTAGGTTCATAGTTTTTCTTGCAGGCTTGTAAAATGGTATGCACACGGACAGTTTTTGAACAATACGATCAAGCTATGTAAAGTAGATTGCAGTCAAGCAAATAGACCAGGGCTGTGGACCAGATTTAAAGAATCAGATTTGTCTCTGAATGCTGAGGGGAACAGAGGATAAAGTTTTGAGGAAAGAAAGTAGTGTTAAATTAATACTAACCCAGTTTCTGGGTTCATTTTCTAATTGCCATGTTCTCGTTTATAAAATGCTTAGAAAAGCAGAAACAAAATTGAGTGTTTGCTCTTCTTTCACCCCTTGCCTTGTTTTATTTTCTTAGCACTGTGGTGTGACAGATAGAGACAGGGATGAAAAACCCCGATCTAGCTGTTTCTCAAACACAGCAGCCACATCCAGTGCTTGAGAGTTTGCACTTCAGTTCTGATATATGTATCAGGAAATGGAGCCATCATATTTGTTTTGCTCACAGGCAAACTCTTTCAGCTTTTTGGAGATATTTGTGTGAATGCTTTCCTTAGTTTTTTTCTACAGACCCCAACAAAGTAGTCCCTTGCACTCCTAGAAGTTCATACTGAAGATCAGTCCTGTAGACCTTTACTTTCCACCCTGGGTGAGCTTTCCTTTCAAGCGGTCTCTGTCTTTTTCCATTAGTGAGTCATTCCCCTCCTCATTTTATTGAGATATTTGCAAAATTTGTGGCTGCTCAGTGGGCTGGCAGAAAAGCAGGGCTTAACACATGCTTTGGACACTGACTACATCTCTTTCTGGACACCTTTAAAAAAAAATAATGGCAAACTGACATGAAAAGTTCAGAGGGTACAATTGTCAGTGGTGTGATGATGTCACTTCATGCTGTTGTTTTTTAGTAGACAAACCAACACAGTGTCACCTTTAGATAGTTCTTTGATATACCAAACACCATCTCCCATTAATTTCTGTGGGAACAATGTGCCCTGAGTATAATGTAGGTTTGGCATTGAAGTCAACAGGAATGATTTTTTTGACCTCAGTTTGCTCTGGACTGGGTCCATGGTGTCCAGCAGTGAATTTACGGTGCCATCTAAACCCTTCAGAGTATGCATGAGTCATCTCCATGGTACTGAAGCAATCTCAGTAAATAAGAAGAGACAGCTTCCTTCTCAACAGGTGAACCAAATCCCCAAAGTAAATTTTTTTTTCCCAAGGAAGCAAAAGGTTAATTTGAACTGCTCATGGTCTTCCATGAATCAAATGAAGTAATCCCATGCTTGAGGTTTAAAAGCATCCGTAAATTAGAAGGGTGTAGTGTGCAGATCAAAAAGAGGGTTATCAAAGATTAATAAAAAGAGAGAGAGGCAAGAGAGGGAGAGAGACTCTCTTAGAAACTCTCTCATAACTTCAACTAACCTGGAGAGTACAATTCACCTACTCAGGGTCCAGTTAGCACATACTGTACTGTAAAGCCCAGGGCAACAATACAAAAAACATCATAAGGATGATATAAGATAATTTGAAAATCAGGAAAATAGAGTCTGTGAAAAACAAAATGGGGAATGAGTTGAATGTAAGAGAACATATGAAGGAAAAAACCTAAGAGAAAAACCTCTTGGCTATTTTATCCCATATGAAGCCTGGTTATTTTTTAATGCCAGCTCTATTTGAAAGGCAAATTATATAATGAAAAGAAGTGCCAGTGGAAAACCAGGATTTTTCTGGAAAAGGCATTCATTAGATGGAATAAAAAAATGATTTCTCAGAAAAAAAAAAAAAGCTGGTCATGCAAAGGGAAAAACCTTGTGTCACAGAAGGAGCAGTGAAGACTCTGTGAAAGCACCTTATTTTGCATTCTCAAGCAGTGACAAAAATTCCCCCAGGCCATATTAAATTGCCATACATACACAGGAGATTGTTTATGTGTCCTAATTTTTAGCTAGAAATTAATGTCCTTTACAGCCCCCTATGTTTAGTATTAAACAGTGTGAATTAGTTCATGCCATACCACTCAGGATAGAGGACAAAGATTAGGACTTAATGTGTAAGGCAAATAATGAATAGTGCCCTTTCCCAGTGGAGTTGTTACAGACAAAGAAGACTTTAATCTTGCAAGTTCTTGCACATGCTTTGCTTGGTCTACTTGAGCAGAAGCCGTGTGGTCTCTGATAGGATGGAATCTTTCAGTCATAATAGAAAACCAAACCAAGCCCACAATCCTGCTATTGAAACATTGCATTTCAATTACTTTGCATGCTTGCCTCTGGTTAAAATTTTATTGAAGTCAACAATCTTCAGGAGCTCATATTTTGCACAACAATCTGTGTTGCCAAGCAGCAGTTGGAAGAGCAGAAGATGGAGCAGAAAACCAAAAGACAATGCAAAAGCAATGTCAAAACACTGTGGAAAGGTGAGAGAAATCTCATACTTAGCTTGTTTTTTTCATGGATAATTATTTATGATTGAAAAGCATGGGGAGAAAACATTAAAATTTGATTTGGAACAGGCAGATCAAAACTTGCATCTCTCAGTGTGTGCAAAAGTGCCAACCTGCCAAGGCTGCAGCTGCATGAGGGTCTCGGGCAGATCGGGGAGTGTCAGTGGCACTCAGTGCTCAGCTGCTCTGCAGAACACCCTGCAGAGCTGGAGTGGCTGTGCACTAAACATGGAACCTCTGTATTTCACATCACCACAAACAGGAGCAGAACAGTTTCATAGGAGAGGGAATAGATGGCACAAGGAACAAAATATGCTGCAAAGATCTGCATATTTCATGGGCACTCATTTTCATTTTAAGTCCCAATGATTAATGCTCAGATCTATCATCTTTCTGAGATTTGGCTGTAGTATGAGAGAGCACATGATCTCAGGTTGTTTTATCACATACAGCAAATGCTTTTTCAAGGGTTTGATCTTAGCAAGCAGATAATGGCTGTGACCCTGTGAAGAGTGTAGTGTGTAGGTCCTCATTGCTGGTGCTCAGCAGCAGCAGGAACTTGTGGTCTGCTGGTACCTGCAACACTGAAAGACCCTGGCCCATTTTATTCCAGCTTGGCTGATTTCTACTGCTTTGTCTGCTCCTCTGGGGTAAGAGCCTGTCTGCCCATCTCCAACTACCCCTAAATTTCTCTAGAACAATTAATGGGCAGTATTTTAAATGCTGTGCAGAATCTCTGTCTGCATAGCCTGCCCTAAGCACTGTGTTCATGTATAGGGTGAGCCAGTCAGTGACCTGGTTCTGCATGTTTTTCAGTGGGGACATTAGTCCCCCTAAGGCTGACGTTTTTGGGCAAGTTTGAAAGGGAAGCATTCAAGTCAGGCAATTTCCAGCCTAGTCTTTCTGCTTTATTTTCAGTTGATCTTGTAACGTATCACAGACTTAAACAATACCAAGATCCTTATTGTCCATCACTGGAAGTTCTTCCAGTGACCAAGAAGAGGATGCCTTCTCCTTCCTTCAAATCTGCTAGTAAAGATGTGATCTATTGCCTGTGCAAATGCAAATGAAGTGTCCTCTTGCCTAAATGAACATTGGACTGGAATCTGAAAGGACAGCTATTCTTGTCTCAGACTGTTCAGGCACCTTTCTTTGTTTGTTGTTGAACTGTTGAAACTGCTGGAAAACCTGGACAGATGAGTTCAACTGGCATAATTGTGCAGATTGAAGTCATGTAGGTGACTCATCAAGTAACAGCATTAGTGAATATGTTCAGATTTTTTCCCCTCTAATATGATGCTAATTTATTGCTGAAGCATCATATTTGATTGTTTTGTGTGTCAATAATTGAAAATAGTGATTTGAATAAGAGACCCAGTGGCTCAATTAGAAAACTGTATTAGTAGCTGGGGAAAATATAAATATAATGCAGCACAATGGAGATAACAGGTAATTAACTTTTTAAAGTGCACTTGAATCTGTCATTCACTTTTCAAAAATATAGCAAATAACGAACCAAAACAATTTTTCCTCACTATTACTATCAATTCAATTAAAGCCTAAACCAGCTTTCAACTCATCATGGCTATTCTGAAAGCTTTGAAAGCTGCTGTGTTTCAGCATTCCCATTCATGTTCTTCAGCTTCTAGAAATTCTTTCATTTCAGAAAACAACCAAAAACTGAAACTAATAAACAAATATCAACTTTTTATTTCAAGAAAAAGCAGTTTCAAAGTTTTATATCTACATTAATCACCAGCTGTCAGTTAAACAGCTAAATAGGCCAACTCTAAATACACCAAGATTTCACTGCTGGTATTTTGAATCTGCAATTAAATCGCCCTTCACTCATTCTATAAGCCAACAAATATCACTCCTATTTTCTGCAGCGAAGTCACGTTCCTGATTTCTTCTGAGCCTGCACTGAAATTACATCCAGCATGGATAGCCCAGATGTCAGCACATGAGGCAATTCCTGCTGTATTTTGGATATGACGCAATTGCAAGATTCCACCTGCTGGAAAGTATCTATTAGTACAGCAGTGGCTCTGTTTATTCGTAGCCTAGGTTTTTCTTTGTTCCTAAGCTTTTATTGATTTTTCTTTTCTCACTGTTGTGTTTTGATTGCATAAATACATGAAGACATCAATATGCATCTGGAGAGTTATTTGTTATTTATATTGCATGTGATTGTCAATCTAATTATAGAACTTCAGTCATGCAGCCAGGGGGCAGAAAGAGTCTCTCACAAGCTTGACATCCATTTACACAATGTGCTCCACGCATAGATAGAGCAAGGACCCTCTAAACTGGCACAGGCTGGATTATGCCTTAAAAGAACTTTGTACTCCTATGGAAGATGCTTAAGCCATAAGACCCAGTGTTGCCAGGGCATTGCCCTTCAAAACAGGCCCTTCAGTCCTTCCCACTTACCTCGTACCTCATTTTGCCAGCTGGCTTGTCCAACAAATGCTGCTCATACAGCTTTTGTCCTGAAGGTAGGTGTGGAATGACAAGGGCATCTGCCAGTGCCTGAGTACTGTGGCATGTTTTGCAAAGGTAAAGAAGTCAATGACTGGCAATGACATGCTCACTGTGGAAGGCTGGGGTAATACTACAGAGCAAATGTTAATGTCATAAGAGCAGAAATTACACTGGCATGCAATAGGATTATGTCCTTTTCTAAAGTGTGGCTTTTATGGCCACATATTTAAACAATGTGTATTTGATACCAGTCTCATTCTATCTAAAATATTGACTACATGCCATTAAGATTTTGGTTCTAAGCTGCCTAATACCATTTGAAAATTACATAAAAACACCCTTGAGATTTTTAGCACACAAATCAAGGTAGTTTGCAAATGAAATTCTGATCTTTGGAAGTATTATGGGGCCTTTTGCACAGGAAGTGCTTGTTTTTGTTGCAGTTGTGATAACAATGAAAGAGAAATTGAACAGGTTTCATTCAGCATAGAGAAAATCCTTGATTTGACATCATTAAATAGTTTCAATCAATGGGAACATTCAGCATCTTGCAGAATAATCTAATGTTTCCTACTGCAAGTATTGATGAATAACAGCTCACAAATTTAGAGTGACACATCCCCACTCTGATTGTAATTGCCATCGATACCTTTCCAAAGTGAAGCCCACGTGCCTGTGTGTTTGCACACCTGCTGAAGAGACCCAATCTCCCCACAATGGTCTGATTATTCAACTGCACAGCTAAAGCTCATCTTTAACTAAGGAGGGTTTAAGTGGCTCATCATTCCACAGCCTGGAATATTAGTGACTGAGTATTGCTGGGTAGGGTAAGCGTCACCTGTCCTCACTGACTGCCCTAATCCACCGTATTTTCAACTGTAAGGATAATGGTTAGGACGTGCACATAATAATTTTCTAAAATGGAGGAATTAGAAAATATAAGTGAAAAACCCTACAAAGAGGCAGGCATTGTTTCCACAAATGTGTTGTTACCTCAACAACGTGGAGCAGCTATGTCTAGTTAACATACATTACATGTTTTTGCGTAGATTAATTCTCTATTTAATGTATAGTGTCTAGGCTGATGACACTTTTTTCAATAAATAAACTAAGCACAAAGAGTTGTGCTGTTCTCCTAATCACCTTATGAAACCAAGTAAAATCCTAGGGGCCTTTACTACTAAATCAGCATTGGCTAATAGAAGTGGCTGTAAACTTCATTTTAGTTTGGATGAAACATAGATTAGGTCTAACAGATAACTGGTCATGAATTTGATCTAGCAAAGCTTTTTGCATGTGAAGGCATGCAATGAAATCAAATCACCTGAACTGAGGTTTATAATTAGGGAAATGGCTATGTGAGGTAAAAGCACAGGGATGTGCTCAGGTTATTGTCTTGGACTGAATTTGGTAATAAATCTATGAATTTAGGGTGTTTTTTTTTGTTTGTTTGGTTTTTTTTTGTTTTTTTTTTTGTTTTGTTTTTTTTTGTTTTGTTTTTTTTTTTTTTTTTTTTTTTTTTTTTTTTTTTTTTTTTTTTTTTTTTTTTTTTTTTTTTTTTTT
>JAWWTY010000160.1:29397203-29513907 GCA_035222235.1 Margarornis squamiger
ATTGTCTTGGACTGAATTTGGTAATAAATCTATGAATTTAGGGTTTTTTTTTTTGTTTGTTTGGTTTTTTTTTGTTTTGTTTTTTTTTTTTTTTTTTGTTTTGTTTTGTTTTGTTTTTGTTTTTGTTTTTGTTTTTTTCTTTTTTTAATTTCGAGGCCTGGGAAGTCTTTGAGGAAGAAGAAACATCCTTGTACATTATAATTCTATGTTTACAGTTCAAGCCTACTTTTTGTGATGAGCTGGAACAGAGTTCAGGATGTTCTTGGCTATCATTAATGATTTTCATTCTAACAGTTAAGGCTTCCAGTTAGGGATTTGCTCTAGGCTGAATGTAAAATCATTAAGTTTGGAAAAGACTTCCAGGATCTTCAGTCCAAATTTTGACCAAACATCATGTTGTCAACTAAGCGAAAGTACTAAGTGTCATGCTGAGTTGTTTCTCAAACACTTCCAGATATGGTGATTGCACCACTACCGTGGACAGCCTGATCCATTGCCTGACCACTCTTTCAGGGAAGAAATTCTTCCTGATATCTAAACTGAACTTCCTCTTGTGCAGCTTGAGGCCATTTCCTCTGGTACTGTTGCTAATTGCCTGAGAGAAGAGACTGACATCCACCTTTCAGGTAGTTGTAGAGAGCAATGAGTTCAACATGAACGAAGCCATAATATTCTGAAATCAACCAGAAAAAAACACAAAGGCCAAAAAGAATCCCACAAGAACCAAAACATGATGAAGTAGTTAAATCCTCAAAATGCTTCGTTGCTTTGTGTCCTCAGGTTTGTAATTTGTCTTTCATTTTTAGCCTTCAGCTGCATATTCTAAGGTAGAAAAAAATGCAGTGTTTTTAAAAAAGTTGAAATAACAGTTGTTGAAAAATAAAAACATTTGCTTCTTGTGAGTTCAAAACCCCTACCACTCAAAAATGATGGGAGGTTTATATCTGTCTCCAGCAAAGGTATTAGAAAGCAGTTCACAGTGGGTGAATATTTTGAGTAAGATTATGCAGAAATCAGCTATTTTACCCAATATAACAATTCTGTAGCATGATTCACAGGCTATTTGTGTAACCTGGAAAGTTTGCTATGGTTGAGCATATACTATATGCTGGATAGCTGTTTTGCTTTGCCCTGGTAAAGAAAAGAATAATAAATAAATACTCATTCTATATCAAGAAATCAATAAATCTATTAACTTCAGCTTAAAAGTA
The DNA here is from genome assembly GCA_035222235.1 of Margarornis squamiger. Classification (NCBI taxonomy): domain Eukaryota; kingdom Metazoa; phylum Chordata; class Aves; order Passeriformes; family Furnariidae; genus Margarornis; species Margarornis squamiger. The sequence goes on from JAWWTY010000160.1 coordinate 29,398,415, forward strand.
CATCAAAAATTTTGAAAGTTCAAAACCAATTTTCAGTAAATTGTGTGAACATGACTTATCCCAAGGCATTGTGCAGCTGAAACAATGGGTCTTAGCTCATATCCATAAATCTGAAGTTATCCCTTTGTTATCATTTGCTCTTTCAACAGGAATAATTTGTTACAAATTAAGCCCTAGCAAATTGCCTTGCTATCTTTGCTGTACGACGAGTTCTTCCAAACTACGTGCACATGTAGGTTTGGAAAGGTTTACAAAGATTGATGTGATGCATTGGACGTGCATCAATAAGCTGAGATTGCTACATGTGATTGGTTTATAACAATTATCACAGATATTTTAAAGGCAGCTTTTCTTTCCTTTGTGAAATGTGGGCTGGAAAAAGAAGCACCAGACTTTTAAACAGACCTTATGATTATGACTAAATAATCTCTTCAGAGATAATTACATTTCAGCTTGCACCTGTTAGTCTCAGGAGAAACTAGCCTTTCTGTGTTGAATTTTATTTTATTTTTTCCCTCCCCGCTCAGTCTCTGGTCCCCCATTTGTATTTGCACCCCTCTTTTAGGGCAGGGGTTCACCTTAAGTGGAGGGGCCACACCGACTTTCTGGGACCTGTCCTGTGTTTAGCCCCTGAGGATGCCCTGTGGGCTTTCCAGTGTTATCACTCTCTTTTGGCTCCCAGTCATGCCCTGACAGAAATACTTAGTGTGCACATTTGTATCCTTTCTTCCAGGATACTTACTCACTTGTCACAAGACTGTCATACCCATCTCAAACAAAAATATATGCCCTCAGGAGCAGGATAATCTCCTGAGTGAGCCAGCCCAGGGTTTGAAAGGGTGAGTTATTCCCATGCTGCCTCTGACCACAGGATGTCAAACTTGCTTTAGCATTTGCAGGCAGCGCAGATTCTTGTGTAGCACCAGGCTTCACTGAAACGGCTTGTTTTGTCTGTTTCTATCAACTTACCAGCTTTAAAAGAAGTAATTTTGTTGTCCTCCTTTTTTTTTTTTTTTTTCTTCTTTTTTTTAAATGGTATTCTGGTAGAGGTATATTGTCTCTTATCCTCCAAGCTGTTAAGAGTTAACTAGAGCCTGTGCTGCTGCCCAGGACCCTTCAAAGGGTGCAGCACTGACCCAGGCACTTCTGCCCCTCAGTTCTTCTAGAAAACAAATCTGTACTGTTAACCTGATTGTTCAAAATCAGAGGTAGACTAATAGCTTTATACATACAGTTGTGCCAGAGCTTTATTGGGAAAAGGGTCCATCGAGTTCACTGGGGGCAGGATTAGTACTGAACATTTGCACATTCTGCAAACAAAAATGATGCCTGTAGGGCTGCCTAGAATATACTCGCCTTTTAAGTGACATTGATTTCCTGCTGCGTGCACATGCAAAACCTGCATCTCTACTGTAAGGAAGAGAGCATCATATTTATTCTATGCCTAGAGAGCAAGCCAGCCTGCTGGCTCCTAAAGATGCATATTACATTTATGTCTTCCTCTGTGAATTAATGAAACTTCAGGAATTATGATGAATGCTATGGAGTGATTTATGAATGTCCATCACAGTTAGTCATTTTGCTTGTTGAGGAGGTTTCCAGGTTTTATGAACGCTGCTTTTGCAGGTTCATTGCCTCTTATATATGAACAATAAATGTCCTGTTTCATGGTGGAAAACTGGCTTGATTTAAAAAAAAATAAAACAACAAACAAAAAAGAAAAAGTAAAAAGAAAAAAGCTACGATATAAGGAACATTTATAAACAACTTCAGTGTAAAGCTGTGATCTGATAATGGCTGCTCAGAAAAAACAAGAAACTGTCACACTGCAAAGAGTATAGTCCTTCAGAGTAGAGCAGTGATAGATATCAAAACCCAGTGCTCATATTGTGGATTGGGAACTTGCTGCTTGACCCTACTTCCTATAAAGTTTGATCCTTCAGTCTCTGATCTTTCACACTTAAAGTCAGTGAGAGTTTTTTGATCCTACTGTTAAGCAAATCACGGGACTTTGCTGGAACTAATCTTTGGCTCTGTATGTCAAATTAAGCATATGTGTGAAGGAGTGACAACAGAGAGGCAGAGCCCACCTGAATTGAAACATTCAACAGTGAATCATGGAGTGGAACAGCCTTTGTGATATTTGCTTTCACTGAGAGATGAATGGCTTTTCTGAGCTCAATGTTTTTTCATCCCAAGGCAGGCATTTAGTGATTGTGGTTGTGTTTGCAGTATTGTATGGGCCTGAGAAATCCTGCCATCCTCACTTCCACACAATGAATTTTCCCCTAATTTAATGAGTCTGGGGTTTTGATTCTTTTCTGAGAACTTAATGGATCTGGAATTTTGATTCTTTTCTGAGAACTAATCCCAGAAAAAAAGGGTCTTGTTGGCTAGGTTTGTAGTCATGATCCCTGCCCTAACTAATTATATATATTCTGATATATCAGATTTGGACTGTAGACCATATCACACCCAAAAAAAATGTGTGAAACAGTTTAACTGTTTAACTGTTAAACTTTAACTGTTTTTCTATTTTTCATGCTTGTTTGCTTCCATTAAACATAATAAGGAATCGTGGTTTGAGGTGGTCTGGGTAGCATACCTCCCTAAAATATTGTACTGAATAGCCTTGCAAAAGAAAGACTGCCAGAGATAATGTTTTCATCTTTATCATAGAGTTTTTGACACTGATTATTAATTCTTTGTAACATGAAGTTGCATAAAGATAAATTTAGAAAGTAGTCCTGTGTTTTGAATTTTCTCTCAATCGTCCTTGGGGAACTGAAACATTTTCTTAATTGGGATCTGGAGGCTTTGAAAAGATTTACCATGCAAAACAGCCAAACTCAAAACACTGTTCCTGAGAAGGCAGGTCACAGCACGAAGATGACTGATGCCTTCCTACTTTGGTGTCAGCTTTTACACAGTTCATGGCACTTCTGATATTTAAGAGGCCAAATGACATACAGCCTGTGCATCTGCCTGATGTGGTTCTGTAAAATTCTTTGTAGCCTTCTTATGAAACTGACTGTTGTTATCTAAGGGAAGTTAATAAATGCCTAGTCACTGTAACTGTGTCTTAGCTCCTCCAACTTGGTGATTCTTGAAATATGTTTCTCTGAATTTTATGTTACTTAGTGAGAATTACTTTAATAGCTAGGTCCCACTTTCTAGCATGTGGGTTTCACAGTCCTAGGATCCATTAGGGTAAGTAGAAGTGGATATTCATAAAAGCTTACTTTGATTAAAACATTGTGTGAAATTGGGATATACTGTGAGTAGGATGAAATCGGATAAAACCCTCCAATAACCATCTTTTTTTTTCTGTCATCAGACTGCATGGCTCTGTGGTCTCTGTTTTTGCTCCAAACTCTGGATTGTGTATAGGGCACTAAGTCAATGAGGCTTAGAAAGGCTTTTTTAGATGAAAAAGTCATCTTTAATTTCAGTTATAGTGCCTGTTGATCCCAAGAACAAATATTAACTCCTCTAGAGATGCCATAGCTTTATGAGCAGAAAAGCTCTTCTAAATTACATTATATACTCACACAGTCCTTAATAAGGTGGCATGAAAAGTTAGATGTGAAAAGCAGCAAAGATCTAGACTCTGGTGTTCATAGAGGAGTCATATATTTTTAATTTTGGTGGTGTTGATGGCTATGTGATATTCTGTGACTTGGAGGACTAACCACTCATGAACAGGGAGACATGTGAGTTTCAAAGCCACGGGACAACATCTCTGTGTCTTCACAGTCTCAAAATTTTGGGGTATAGGAATCCCTACAAGACAAGCTTCTCTTTTAGGAGTCATACAGCTCAGTCCCGATGGGGATAACTTGGTCTACATGGACTAAAGCAAACAAAATTGAATGTATTACTAACTTTATATGTAGGAACATTTCTATTTAGTTCACCAAGCATATTTTTCTACACATATTAGAATCTTGATTTTTCTTGCTGTCAAGTTTACTGTACCATTCCTGTCAATATTACTATATTTTACTGAACTTCAGCTTAAACTCCCTTAAAAAAGGACTTTCTCGTATGTGGGACTGTGCCAAATTCACCTGGGGAAATTTGTCATGTCTGTATTTTTGGCACTTTGTTTTCTTCCATTTTGGGGTTTCTTCATCTTTAAATGAAGACATATTTCCATTACTGCTGTGGAACAACAGTGTGAATTATTCTGAGTTGTGTTTTGTAAACTATTGAGCAACATGAGGGGAAGCCTTATTTCTGTCTTAACAAAACTAGTTTTGGAGATATAACAACTGCAGGCTGTATTGTAACAATGTGCAGGTGACTAACTAAAGCCCTTTGCTTTTACCCTCTTCTGCCTTGCAATTTGTGATCTTTGTGACCACAAGGTCACTGGAGCTGAAAATCTGACTTTGTTCAGGGAGATAATAGCATAGGTGAATTTTTTATGTTCTCATCCACTCTCTCACATGCAAGCAGGAGATCCTATTACTGTTATTTCTTTCCATATTTGAAATAAGCGTGTTCCAAGCTGTCAGACTCAGACTTTATTGAGGAAAGTGTAATCAAAGCCACTGTAACCGAATAGCACAGGGGCAAGGCAACCTGCTCAGTAGCAGAAGCAAATTAAAAATGTGCTTACATTGCCCTGTGCTGCTTTTGTGAGTAGATGCCTCTTGATGCTGTTTATAAAGCAAAATATTTACCAAACTACCCTTTAACCACTGAATTAATATTGAGTTATTTTTCAAAATATACCATTGTATTGGTCTGAAATGAAGGCCTAAGCTTTGAGTGTTTGTAAGAAGTTTTACTCTTCATTTATATAAGGCATATAGCAAAAAGTAACAGTAAAAACGTAGCCTTGGTCTATACGTTGGCATCATTTCACTGATACCAAGAGATCACTGCTAATTTGAAGGCCTACAGAGTATGCTTTGTTTGGAACTCTGCCTTCTCAAGGCAATTGGTCATGAGTTTTAAGAATTAATAACTTCCCAAATTCGTCATTTCTTAGTGATATTCCCCAAGATCTTCAATCCTGTAAAATTCATATCAAAGGGCTACATGTACATGAGGAGAAAGCAGATAAAGTAACACAAAAACTTTCTGTCAATGGACAGTGAGATTAAGTTTATTTAGTCAGGAAAGATCCTTAGTGACTGTTAATAGGTGTGCATTTGGATTCATTGTGTAAAATTGCCCATGGGTCATTAAGGGCCATTTCCAGCTCACATTTGTCCAAAATGGAGTTATTCATTACTGTAAGGGGAGCAAATTTTATTTGGGCCTCTTCTGGAAATGACAGTAGCCCCATCCTCTCCCTCTGTTTTTCCTATTACCCAGCATGCTTATTTGAAAAGCACAGCAAGGCTCTCTCTGTGGGGACAAGATGATGGGTGAACCATGCCCTGAAGGGTTTGCAACCTGAAGATCTAACTGAAAAAACATGAGGGAAAACAGTATAATACCCATATTTTCCCATCCCATATTTGGGTCCTCTCTAAAAAGAGCTTGGGCTCTAACCTTGGCAGAAAACCCCTCAGGACAGTCAAATGACCTCAGGGAATTTATCTGTGTTTCCATGACCACAATTTAACCATGTGATACTAAAGGCCCACTTTGTGGAGACTTCTAATAATACAAATGTGGACAAAACCCCAAATGAATTTCAGTGAAGTCTGTAGACATTGCAGCTGTAGAGTTCAGACATACAATGCTGGTGTCCCTCAGAGCCTCAGAAACCTTATTGTAATGGCCTTCTGGGACAAAGATGGCCAATACCTTTTTAGGGTTCATGATTTTTGAAGTCAGACCTGTCATGCTTGGGGTCCTGATTTATGATTTTTGAACATTTAGGCTGGCAGCAGAGGGAAAATACAATCTCTAACTTGTTTCTTTAAAAAAAAAAAAAAAAGCAGCTTGTCTCTAGTCCCTGCAGTTTGTATTTCTGCCTGAATACAAACCCAGATCCTGAGCTACCTTCCCAACTCATGCTCCTCCTTGGCTCAGCTGTGTCAGTAACTGTGTTCCCACCCCTGCAACAGGAGTTTCTCCTGGCTGGGATCTGTGTCTGCCTCCCGGACCAACCACTTTGCTGAAGGGGATGGGATCCTCATCAGTCATCATCCCGTGGCTGACACCACCCTCACAGACAGATGGAGATCTGAGTCGTCTTAGTCACTAGTCCAAGATTCAGGATATTTTCCTTCATCCAGGATGATGATAAGCAGAGCGATATATTTCTTCCCTGTATTTTTTCCCAACTGCTGTTACAGAATTTTTTTCTGCTGCCATTACATAGGCATTCATAACCATTCATCAAGAGAATCTGGTGCTCCTCAAAATACCATAAAGCTAAAGGAAAAAGACATAGGAATTTATGTGTAACTGTTTAGTTTATGTCCAAAGTGACTGATTGATTTTAAGTGATGTTTTGTAGAAATAGTTGATATCCACAGCAAAAACCTCATGCAACAAATTTCAGCACAGATGGTATTTTGGTTGCAATCAAAAAAAAGTGGCATATAGTAAATGAGTAGAGAAGATTTCAAATCCAATATAGTAAGTCTTGAAAGATGGTTGAAAAAACAACACTTTATATGTTCAGAAATTAGAAAGTTGACTTCTGATAGAAATAACGCAAAACCTGGCCTTAAATGTTTTAATCTGCCAAACTGATCTACCCTAAAGGTACAGGGTAAGTGTGGAAGTGAACCTTACTAGGTGAGGGCAGATAGTAGCCTCTTTTATGAGTAGAAAAATAAACCCCTTAGTCTGTACCAAAAGGTATTTTTCTTACTCTCTGTGTAATAGAAGGCTCCTTTTGAGGAACAATATTGAGATGGTGACAATGTTGCTTTTGAAGGTAAAGGGAAATTCCTGGTCTGCTTTTAGGCCATGGAACAAAACCTTTTTATGTGGTGCAACCTGAACAATTCCAATAGCAGTTCTGGAGTAGTATTCCAGGAATAAAGAGTCTCTCTCCTAGTTTGTAGGTGCCAAAATACAAAACCGACCAACACAATAATAAAGCATAAATGCATGAGTACAGATATGCCATGTATAGAAGAGGATGTGACAAGGAAGAGTGGTACAGAATTAGGAATGAAGGCTGTAATGGCTAAATAGGGACAACTGGAAAACCTGCCTAGACAGAACCCAATTACTGCCAGCTCCTCTGCAGAGAGTCTTGAGAAGATCATTCTTCATGTAATGTCCTGGGCTAAAAGAAGAACTGAAACCTGAAGGTTTCCTTGGCTTGAGGGGAAGACTCAGCACTTTGTGGGAGGGGGTGTCCAGTGGATGTGACTAAGAGCAAAGAAAGCCCGCACAGCTCCAGTAGTCCCTGTGCTGTGGATGACTGGCAGCTGAGGGACTGCTATGGGAAGCGTCAGACTCCGTGCCATGGTGTTCAGCTCTCCCCTGGCCATCTGCCTTCAGCTGCTCCTGGAGATCAGTGGCTGAGGCAGACAGAGCATTGGTCTGACCCAGTCCACGCTTTCTCCTGTTCAGTGACAGGAGATGAAAGCTGTGAAAGTGCTTAACAGAAGCAACATGGTACATGACAAAGTCAGTGTCCTTTTGAGAGGTGGACAAGGTTGATGTGTCACAGAACTGGGCAGATGTGTGCAGACTATTAGGAAATCAATTGAATATATAATACATGCAATAAATTTTACCTTTCTTTGATGAATAGAAGCATTTTCAGTGTTGGTGTTGGTAGGCATGTACTTAGCACACATACGTATGATTGAAAGGATTAGGTTTGGATGGAAAGAAATTAATTCAAACTCATTGACTCTAGCTTTAAAAATAACACTCTATCATAATATATTCAGATTTTATACTGACTCTCCATTAATGCTCTTTCTTTTACCTATTCCACTGCTGCTGAGGGATATATTATTTTCTGCAAGACTTTGACAGGCTCAGACAAGCATCTGCAATGGGAAATCCTTTACTTTGTTATCTGTAGGTTTTGTTAGCTCTTCTAAAATAAATCTCAGGGCAGTGTGAGATTCATATTCCTTCTTATTCTATATGGATTCCACAATGGGACAACAATTAAAATAGTGTCTGTATTGCTAAGGTTACTGATATTGAAAAGACAGCATTTGTTTTGGTTTCAGGATCATTTACAACTTCCACGATAATGGATCTGACATCTAAAGTAATTATTCTCCAAATAAATAATTAAACTGAATAAAGCAGGGCAATTTTAACTATTTATGGGAGGTGTCCCAAAAGACACTAATGGCAATTATTCTTTTTCTTTGAGAAAATGGGTTTGCAGAATTTCTGCAAGTCATTACACCGGACGGAGAAAGACAGCAATGTCCTGTGCTTTCCACTAGAAGTCTTGAGGTGGTAATCAGTTCTTTTTACTGCAGTTCACATCATCTCAGTGTTTTATGAAAATTGTGAAGGAAACTGGCAATGTCCAAGCCTTTTGCAGTGACTCTGCTACTTACACACATGGAAAATTTTCACCCCTTTCATGAAAGAGGATAGATCACTAACAGGTAATTGATTTTGGCTAGTATGTTACATTGGCCTCACTTTGTATGTATTCAAAGAAAAGGGAAATGTTTGACTGTATACATCTACAGATTTCTGAGTCTGAAGGTCCATGCTTGACAGTATATATAGAGCTGTGACAGGAACTTGGTGCCATGGTATTTAGTATTTCTGTCTACATCTGAGGCACTTACCCATGGATCTCTCCGTCATCACTGGGTATTTAGTTGTCACCATTAGTAGCTATATCTAAGCTAATGTAAACAACTATTTTATGTTAAGATAGCCTGTGTTCTAAACACATTTACTAGACCTTCACTGAATATAAATGAAGCCCAGGATCAGAACCCTAGATGTAGAAATGTATAATGGGAATGCATAAAATATGGTGAGTTGATTCACTGAAGTAAAGCAAGGATAAACTTCTAAGATGACCAAGATATTTCTGTAAGAACAGACATGTGGATTTTGGCTTATGTGTGTAGAAGAGATTCACAGACGTTTGAGGATAAGTACAATATAAAATGCATCACTGTGTCCAAGGTTCATGTAGTAAATGACTCATTCAAAATGCTGCAAAGTGTATTATTTACATTCTTATTTTATTGCTTTAAAATTCCGGTTTAAGTCTCAAGGAAGGGGAATTTTTCTTTGTTAAAGATTGTGTAATGATACTCTGGGCATGGTAAGAGGGTAGATAAGACTCTATCATTAGAATCTTTCACTTTTGTTGTCTTTGAATACCACAGGGAACTTACTCTGGAGCCTGCTAGCCTTTCATTTTTTTTATTTTTTTTTTAAAGATAAACCGTTACTTATTAGATATAATTAATATCAAAAAGAATGAAAGAACTCATCTTAGTTAAATCAATGTCCTCTTGTTTAAACACAAATATGTGGCCAAGAGTTTCCTTGGGATTACAGCATCTCAGGTTTCAAATTAAATCTGACATTTAACCTAACATTTGGGACACTAAATATACGACTTTCTCTGGAGAGAAACTGTCTGTTCAGTTAAAGCTGCTGCACCAGCAGTGACCTATGAGGAGAAGGAGAACTCCTTGGCAGCCTCGTTGCAAAGCTGCTTTATACAGCATTTGAAAAACACAGAGTTGTTGATCCTGGGAAATGGCTTCAATCTGCTGATACAAATGATAAGAGCTGGCAGTGTGGCTCAAAGATTTCCTCCTCTCACGTACAGAGCACACGTTATCTCCTGGCCATCGGAGTGAATGGTGGGAGTGTAACCACTGGTTGTATTCCAGATAATCCAGCTCTGTGAAAGGGTCCAGGCCACTAACTTGAGCCGTACCTCCTGCACACACTGCGCTGCTGCCTCGGTTTCCAGGGCAATTTGTGCTGAGGGAAAGAAAGGGAATAATCTTTTAAGTTCCACAACCATTTTAACTTTCATAGCAAAATTTTTGCAAAGTGATAATGCTCTAACAGGCAAACAGCCCTTCTCCAAAAGTCCCAGTAAAATGCTAAACATTGCAACATGATGTTGAGAATTTTGCATTTATTTTTTATAAGCCAGTGATGGTCTGAATCAAAGGCATGTTTGGTGCCTATAAATCATGTTCGCCATGGCACTTCCTCTGGCAGAGAGCTCACAGTTAATGATCAGGATGTGTTGGGATGGGAAAGAAGCACACAAAAAAGGGCTTTTTAAAGGCATGCAAACAAAAATGAACATTTCTCCTATTAGCCAGCTCACCCCTGGTGCTGCAGAGCTATCCCAGACCTATTCACACATGCTGCACATGGCAAGTACAAAATTAGGATGATGATGTGTGGACTCCCATGTGCACAGGGCCTGTGTGAGATTGACCTGGCCTCCGAGCCAAAGTTTTGCAAGTTAATTTGAAGCTGAAAGGCTCAATTTGCTTTTGAGGAACTACTGTAAAAAGCAGCAGCCATGCAGATAGGCAGAGCTTGGCATTTCCTGTCTTTTTGCCTCTTGTGGATGATTTTTAAGCAGTTTAACTGTTAGGGGTCAGTTTTTACTCCCATCTCAATTCTTTTGCAGGTAAGATCATAGTTTTGGTCCAGCGGTTTTCTTCTTTGACTCATTTTATCAGAACTGGACTGTTAATTAGAGTCAGAGTTTGGTTCCCTTTACTGTGAAATATAATTCTGTTATCAGTGCAACCACAGTCTTCCCTAGGTGACTTCCACTTTGGCTTTAATTCTTTTTTATTTTTTCTTTTTTAATCCCGTGAAATATAAAGTAGTTCCTTACTTGGGTAAGCTGGATAGCCCTTTGGTCTAAACAGAGTTCTTTCATTCTGAGATTTCTGATATGCTAAACCTCTGTGAAAGTTTGATAAAAGGTAGCTTTAAGGCTTTTAATTAATTATGTACAAAAAGTTGACAGTACTCTACTGGGAGGTGTTCCTAATAATCCATGCATGTAATATAGTGGGAACATTGTTTATAAATATAAATGAATTGGAAGGTTTGTAACCTTGGAATAATAGAAGATGAGAAATCAAATCATGGCTGGCAACCTCACAATTAAATGTTCTAAGATTAAATGACCTACTTGAAAGCTACATTTTTATCTTTGTTTTCCAGTAAGTAGAGGAAAAATAATCCCTGTAAGAGCTTCTTTAAGCTCTTACTGAGAGTGAAGCAAGGAAATGTTTTTAATATTTCATATCTCCCACAAATGAAAAGACACACTCTTACAGTTTGGCCTAGCTGGAAAACACACAGTTCACATCATGATGAAGAAAAGGGAAAAGAGAAAGATGGTGCCAGTAAATAAGGTACAGAGCAGTAGCAGGAGGACCCTGAGAGTCTCAGGTAGGCAAAGGGGTCACAAACCTGGAAAAGAAGGTAAAAATAGTCTCTCTGCCAGGAAAAGGTTAAGAATATTAACAAAGCAAATTGAATCAAAAGGAATAAAGGAAAGGCCAATCCTCACATCAAATTAACTTCTGTCATTGTAGCATTTGGTGGATTAAGAATCCAGCATGGACTCAAAAAAATCCCACCTTATCATCATCAGTATTGCACCTACTTTGCTTATGCTTGGCAGAAGCAGAACAGACACCTTCCTGGAAAGCTACAGCACACCAGCAGTGCGGGACCAGGTCGCTCAGAGCCACGTGTTTGCAGCTACTGCTTGAGCTCTAATCTGCTGGCATCATCAAAAGGAACATCCACAACCTGAAAATCACGCTTCTGTCTGTTCTCATTAAGCTTCAAATGCAGCACCTTGATATAAAGTGCCTCTAATCATTGCAGGGAGAAAATCTGACTGAGCAAACCACACTTTTCTCCCTGCTGCCCTTTGTTGCATGAAAGTAAACATTTATTTACTGCTGCTCTGCTCCAACAGCAAATGTGTGCTGGACTGCTCCAGGCTGGCTCAGCAGTGCCTCCCTCCAAGGCTCAGTTTGGTCCCTCTGCTCATACCTGCTTTCCTGGACACACCCTTGTGCAACTTTTCATCTTTTAAAAAACTGTTAATTTCAAAAGTCAGCGAGCTCCCTTTAGCCCTCTCTAGTCTTCATGACAGCACTTTAAGTTTGAGAGTGCTGGGATTACTTTTAAACATTAATCTCCACAGAAAAATCTAGAAACAACTATGTTTTTTAGACATAGAGAACAAAATACTCAAATAATGTGCCCCTTCTTTCTTCATTGGCATGTACAGAACAGCTGATATGATTTCAAAAATTCCCCAGACAGCCAAATTCCCAGGAGCCATGTTGTAGTGTTGCTGCTGCTGCCATTGGCCAATGAACTACGGATTTGGGAAAAGGCTGTCCTGCTTTGCAAGAACACTAAATAAAGAACGAAAAATAACTCCTAGCTAATACTTTCATATTCCTTTTCAGTAAGTCAGATGGAAATGCTCATTTAAGAAATAGAGGATTTCATGTTTGATTTTTAAAGTAAAGCTCTGCTTGGGATCCATCTCCTCATTTCCATATGAGTCACAATAAGATGCAAAGCCCCAGAAATGCACAGTGGGCTGGAAACAGCAGACTCCGAGTCAGTCTCCAACCCGTCGAGATTCCTTTTGCTGCTGTGCTTGCTGCTCCCCAGAAATTTTTATCAGGGTGGGCATTACAGCTAATTCTTCAGGGATAAGGAGGAATATTTAGGGACAGGGGTCCTTGAATCTCTTTATGTTTATTTAACAGCTGATATTTATTTATTTGATTTTTTTTTAATTATTTTTTATTTTTTTAAATAATGCAAGTGTTTATAGAGAAGTACCTTGTTTTTGATTTCTGCTTTGGAAACCCAGAAAAAAAACATGTGGGGGTTATTTCATGACTGTATTTTTAACCTTCACATAGGAAAACTGAGAGGGAAATTTGCACTTCAAACTATAGCTAGAAACAAACCACCCACATACAGAGATAATAAAACATCAAAAGACCTGTGAAATATGCTGGCACATGTATATGTGTTCAAAAAGTGCATGAAAATGAAGAAAGCGGGAACACACAGCTACAGTTCTTTTCTAGCTGGAGTATTAGTTATAATAAGCAAAGCACAAAATTTGCTAGTCTTTAACCCAAGCTCAGCTGAAGTGATATGGTAAAAAGGAATATTTTCTGCAGTATTCAGATTGCTGAACATATACATATCTTCTCAAAGGACTGAGAATATTGAAAGACACAAACAGTTTCATTACCCAGCTTCATTAATTCTATTTGGCCTGAAAATTGTAGTCTTATGCTCTGGGGGATATGTTATTTTATTAAAGTGAAAGTTCTGAAAATGCATAATGGCAATATTAGTGCCATATTACTCATGATCTCAAGGCTCAGCACTGTTGTGTTGGACACAGCAGAAGCTTCTTGTTGACTTCTGCCAAGATAAGGTGGTTGCAGGAGCAGCTCCACACACACGATTCCCTCTCATTTTGACATGAGAATGCAATATGGAAAATTAAACTTCTGCAGTGTGGGCTGACAGAGAAGTTGCCTGGTGCAGAGGGACCACAGTGCTGCTGGAGACATCCCTGTGCTACCTTGTCTTCTTGGTTAGCCATGGAGATTCCTGGAGGAGATAGGCTGGCATAGCAAATATTTGGAAGGTTAGAGGCCAAAATAATGCTCTTGGGAGTGTCCAGGGGAGATTGCCTTCAGGGGCTTTTCTCTTCAGTCTGGTGGCAGTTTCTCACTTGGTCTTTCCTGGGTTTCTCTGTGAACTGGGATGAAGCCCTGGGTGTCCCAGGCTGTCAGAAACTGCAGTGCTGCTCTGCCCACCCCTCGTGCCGAGCAGCGCTGTCCCAGCGCAGGGCACAGCATCCCAGGGACTACTCTTCTGGCATGTGGCCATTGCTGAAGTACATTGCCAAAACCAGAAGTTTTGACCAAAGTTTCTTTTTTTTAACTTTCCATAGCTGCTTTTATTTTATTTTGCAGCTATTAAAGTATAAGGTATTAAAATAAAGGCTGGGAGTGCTGGAAAAATCCTGTACAGTGAGCTGTGCTCCAGTGCCTGAGCTCTCATTTTGAGGTAGATCTGTTATCAGACATGAAACTGGAAATACCAGCTCTCACTTGATGGGCTTTCTTTGGTAGAGGAACAAAGGTACTAAGCATCTGCAGCTGATATTCATTGCTATTTTTATATCAAAGCTTTCTTATCTACTTGGCAAGTGATTCAGGGATTTTCTCTCTCCTAGGTGCCCCTGCAATGTGTTTGTTGTAATCTCTCACATATCCTCATTACACGTTTTGCTCCACATTAATAAGAAATGTAGAAGTCAGGTTGCATTAGTTCTCTTATCTTAGCCAGCTCTTTTCAGAATCTCTCCCCCAAAAAGTTAAATGCCCTCTTTTAATCTGACTTTTTCATTTCCCATTCCTACAAGCTTTTCTGCTCCATTTTGTGCTCACAATATCTCTGCTCTGTGACCTGAGCTGACCTCCCCGGAGCTTTTAACAAAATGATTAAATACGCTATTGAGAGCTTTCATATGTGTCTGCACACGCAAGTGTTATTCTTATATATATAAATATACTTCTACTCAGTTTTTAACCTTTCTCTTACTTCTTCCTCCCTCCCCACCTTTTTGTGCAAGTGGGTTTGCTTTATCTGTCCCAGCAGATGATGTGAGCTGTGACTGTCTCTTGTTAGCTCTTCTGCCAGTACCTACTGGCTGTAGTCAGATCTGTTCTGCTTTCTAGCAAAGGCCAGCTCTGATGCTTGACTTTGGCTCTGCCATGAAAAATTGTCTCAGATACTGATGACTTCAAATTCACAAGAAACAGAGACAGGCAGAAGCTGTGATATTTGGATTTGGACTCAGATATTAAGTCCTACAGAGTTCAGGCTATCTTGGATCTGCCTAGTATAACAAGGTTGCAAGTAAAATAGGAGTTTAAGTAGCTCTCCTTTCTAATTATAAGGGAGCTCAAAAGCATTTAGTTTGACACCATGTTCTTCTCTAATAAACAAGTTAATTTCCAATTGACTGTTTATCAGTTCTTGATTAAGAAAACACCAGCTTTTGTAATGAGGTGGGGAACACAACTCAGAGCCATGTGATTCCTTTGTGAAATGTTAACGTGTTTCCTTTTCAGTTCCAAAGGAAAAAAAAAGAAAAAAAAGAGTGATGGCACATTTTTGGTAATGTACAAGAGTATTTCCAGACTATTGTACAGAGAGAGCAGGGGGGGCCCTACCTTGCCTGGGTCAATGTCGTAAAAGGTCTCTGAACCTCTGAAACACCACAGGGTTCATTGCTCTGTCATGCCAAGGATACCATTTTCTTCTAAACGGGAAGTCAATAACCACCACTCCTAGAAGGACTTCCTTTTACACAGGGACATCTGCCTGCATGTGCTGTGAATGGCATTGAAAAAGGGCACAGTGGAGGAGGGTGGAAATTTTCTCCACTTTTTCAGGCTTTGCAGGAGTGTGCTGCCTTGGAGGGATAGTGCTGCCTAATGCTAAGGCTGTATGTTGAGCTGGATGCGGGTGTGCCTGCGTGTCCTTATGTAAAGAAAGATGACATCCTTCCTTTAGCAGGCACTGCCATCTGCTCATTTTCATGCAAGATGAGATACAGGTAGGGGAAGGGCAAGAACGCAGCCCAATGCCTTGTCCTCTCGCTGCCAGGAGAGGCCAGAAGGTTTTGAGCAGGGAAGGGATATGATGATCAGAGAGCTGTGATTCCTGCTTTGCCAGAGCCCTGCACCACCCAGCCCTTCCTCTGCTTCTGTGCTGATCAGAGGGCTGCACTGCATGGAGCTGGAAGCAGATCTTCTCCTGGAAGGAAAGTCTCACCAGTCCTTGTTCTCCCCAAGCACTATAACTCCAGGATTTGGGTGTTGTGTTTTTTTTTTTGCAACTTTCACTTTTTTGCAGTAGTTGTGAGAAAATTGGATATAATATGATCTTTCTGATCTTCCTGCTATGCTTATCTGCATTTTGATCTTCATTTGTAAACATTATCTGTGTAGACTGTACCTCCATCACAATTTTTGTAGTTGTTTTAAGCTGAATAAGCACGTAATCTCATTTAAATCCTGGATGCTTATCCATGTGTACTGCTTCTGAAGGTACTACTGCTGTCTTTTATTATGTCAAAGAATTGCATTTATCTTAAAATAAAAAATCAGATTTTGTTCCAAATGTCTTTACTGGTGTTTAAATCAGTGTTTGAAACACAAATTCAACCAATATTAGAAAGTCTGCAGCTCCTGAACAGCATCTCATGAGAATCGTGAGCCACTCGCAGGGATTTATGGGGGATGTGTGCTGCTTCTGAGTGTGTGTAAAACTGTAAGAGGTAGATTTGGGGCAGCTTTTCACTTTTGCTGCAAGGACCCACAAATACTTTGCTACCCTGCCAATTGTCTTTGAGTGTTGCTTCTGGTGACTCTCTTGAGTGAAAGTTGATGCTGTTGGGAGAGATAATAACAAGCTGAGACACCCTTTACACTCATGGGTGTAAGGCTGCCTTCTAAGGAGGGAGAATTTTTATTTCTCAGGACTTTCCTGGATGGTTTCTCAGCTAGGGAGATGATTGTTTAGCAGTAAAGACCCCATTCAAGATAAGGGAGAGACTCACTCCCAGAGCTTGCATTCCCTCTGTTTGTCCAAAAGGAAAAGAGCAACAACTGGTTTGAAAGATTTAGATTATTAGTACTGCCCTGAGGTTGCTAGGCCATGCCCTCCCCATGTACATATAAACACGGATGAGAAATGGAACAATGTGCAAGAACTACAGATTCAGAACTTAAACAGCTAACTTGTTTGGCTTCATGTCCCCCTTCTCCAACAGGGAAGGAAGGGCTACATCATGGATTTGAACAAAGTAAATGTCAAGTAAAGGGAGAAAAATGAGTGAATGAATATACTTACAGGAGAGGAAATCTTGTGCAATTTTCTTATGGCATTTCTTTGCTCTTGAGATGAATTTTCAATAACAGGAAGTAATTCCTTCCTGGGCTTTCCATAAATGATGATTTATATCATTTTGCCTCAAGTCAATTCCTGTGATATATAGATGAATATATATCAATATTTGCTCAGATACATCCTCTATAGATGATTCATGGTTTTGCAATTAAAAATGTATTCTTGATGCAAGCACTTTTCAAAAGTTGTCATGTTTCCCCATTCATCTCCAACTGCATCATCAGGTTTTCCCCCACTTAACAAGTTATTTGATTAAAAGAAAATGTTGCAAATGTTCTGGAGATTTTTGTTGAGTAGTTAGGAGACAGTGATAGATTAATGTATTTGTATATCATTTCAATGTCAACACATGAATTGTGTTGACATTGCAATTCTCTAGACTTAGTTCTGAAGGAAGAAAGAAATCTGGCAGAGGATTTTAACTTGCAAGTGACTCAGAGAAGTATGTCAGTCCCAGTAAGATGCAGTTAGACTTTTTTGGAATATAGCAAGTCCCAGCTGCAGATTTATTGAAGATCTGTACCTTTTCCTTCACTGGTGTGATTTGTGGTAAAGAAGAGAAATCCCATTCCTAACAAAGTGCACCTACTCCTGCTTACCATTTCAACACATCTGTGCTGTTGGACACTTGGTCAGCAAATCTGCTGCTCCTCTTTAGTGGGAAACTCAACCAGTATCGGACGAAAAAATGTTTTACAAAAGCCTTGCAGAAATCTGTAAATAGACTTTCAATGCCCTAAATATAAGCAGCACAGTATTCAAATCTACAGCTAAATGTAAATGCAAGATAGTCAGTGGTTCCCATCTTTGGTGCTTGTTTGTATTTCTGGCTGTCATTCTTGATGCATGTTCTTATATCTTCCTGACTTTCTGTATGCTTTGAAATTAAGTACATAGATCTTTTAGCATGATGCAAATTAAGAAAAACACAAGCTGACTTTGGTCAAAGAATAATAATATTCTAAGGACTTCTCAATCTCATAGCAATTTTCTCAAATGAATACATAACTTAGATGAGGTTAAAAAACCTTAAACTTTTTGATTACAAGAGGCTGGATGTTGTACAACCTTTTTACTGGTGTTTCCAAGATGCTTAGGAAAATTGGTTTGCCTAAACCAAAACCAAGAAAACTAAACCACCACACTCATTCACCAAAATCAGGTTTTCTGTAAAGAATGTTTTAGCTTATTTGAAAATAAGTCTTTGAATAGTTGATGATCTGCCTATGTACTATCCTAGAAAATGAAAAATAAGTCTTAAACAATATTCAAATGTTAGTTTTTCATACACAGTTTTTTTAACAGACTGCATTCTGTCTTTCTGTTTCACTTGTCTTTTGAAAGATGCTTCTGTGTACAGTTAAAACTGGATAGTTGAGTGATAATTTTAACATTCAACATTTACTTCTCACTCTTGTGTGCTAAATAAAAGAATCAGCTTCCTATTTTTAATAATACTGATTATTTAGTCATTTCCAACTGTTAACTAATCAGTAAGACCAAGTAAATTCTGTAACATTATTTTAAGGCATTGATCAGCATAATTTTGTACTCAGAAGTCATAGAAGTTCTGCAGCAACCCCTCAGATGAATGCTGAAGTAACTGGCTGCCTCAGAGGTAAACCACATAAACCAGTACCAATATCAGGAGCCCCTGTCAAGGAGGACAGAGCTCAATTGGCCACATTAGCTCCTTGCTAGACTGAGGGAGTAAAATAAATACCATCATGCAAAAGGATACTGCTGAAACATGTTTCTTGAAGGAAAGACCCAGGAAGTCTTTTGGCTCTCACAGGTCCCAAGTGTCTTTGTGTTCAGGAAAAAACTGAAGCCTCTGAGGCTTTCTGATCTGCTTGTACTGGTGGTGTTGCTGTTCCTTATTGCAGGGCAACATCCAGAGTAGGTCTGAACGTGGTGGTGAACTCCTGTTACTTAACATAAGAGAGACATGGGATATTTGTTCAGCCCAGGGAAACAAGGACAGAACAAAAAGACTCCAGAGCAGCATTCTGCCATCCAGAGAGCTCCTGTGAGTCCCTGGGCACACTCACACACTATGATGGAGGGTGATAATAAATGCCCGAGCTGGCAGCTGGGTTTGCAGTCGGGTGTGTGCCCAGATCTGGAAGAAATGCTCCTCTTTCTTTCACAGTGCTTCTCTCAAGCTGAGGGTCTCCTGTAGTACTTCTGGTGCACACGGTCCAAGCCAGGCAGTGAAGCTGTGGAGCAACCCTCCTTGTTTGCTTGTCACTCTTCCCACCATGAGGGATCAGATCTTTGGGCAGTATTGCACATATGGGTGGTGTGGGCTGTTCCTTATAAAACACACAAGCCTTAGATTCCCAGAGGTTTCTTTTTAATTTTGAGTTTCACAACAAATAAATGGGAAAATCAAATTTATTTCTGGAATATGTAATTTCAACATTGAACTAGAGGCTGGACTATCATCATTTTTTAGAGAATGGCACCTTGATAAAAGCTGAAAACACTGGTAGAAATAAAAGCAAAGCAGCATTAAACTCTTCTAAACTTCTTTTGAGTTTTGCTAATAGGATTTTTACTCCCTATGACTTATTACTCTGCCAGTAAAGTAAGTCAGGGTCATTCTGCCTCCTTCCCAGCTGTGCTGCTGGAGCAGACACAGGCTGCAGACTGCTCCTGGCCACCCACGGGGTCAGAACCAGGAGTCTGTGCTCTGCTCCTGGATCCTGGGCTGTCCATCAGATAGTGTGTGAAGTGAGTGGGTTTGCAAAGTGTTTTGGAAAGGAGTCATTGAAAAGAACAGGGCATTCAGTTTTCAAAGGACAGGATTTGTGTCTTGTGAAGTTTCTCACTATTTCTGCTAATCAGAAGTTTCAGCTTCTTTTCTTTCAAAGGTAACAGAGGAAGAGCTAAAATACACTATAAACTGAAATAAAGAATAGATCTCCAGATTCTTCACAGGATAGGTATTGTTGTTGTGCATGGGGTAGAATGCCCTGTACTTTCACTTTTCTCATTCCATGAGTCTTCAGTGATGAACAGACATATATCTGAAAAGCATTGCATCTGCTCCAGTAAAGCTGGATATAACAGTACCAGAAATAGGTACTACGGGCTGTCGAGGAGATTCTTCATTGACACTGGCAGTCACATCGGGAACCCACTGTTGGCTGGTGGTAGATCATTTTAATGTAATTTTGAAGAAGCTAGCGGATAATTCTAAATTTCTATAGCACAAGCCAAGATAATTCCCTGAGCAGTCTAACCAAGAAAATTGCACAGGTTCTTGACACAGTACTACCAGATGTGATACAGCTTTTGTCTGCAATCCCTTGTACTAGAGAATTAAGGGAAGTGTGATGAATTCTATATTCTATACAGTTATACTCAAGAAATAGTAAAACCTCCCTGGTTTATAGAGCCTGTAAAGGTGCTCTATTGCAGCTGGCCATCATAATGATAAAATATATTTTATGTGATCACAGGCAAGCTCTCCCTGTATGTTGACCAAATCCCTGTGAGCTTCTACTTTATAGATACAGTTGCATTTATCTCCATTAAAGGTTATTCAGAGACTTTGAGGTCTTTGTGTGAAACTCATTATTGTAGAAAGTCAAAATATCATGCAATCTTAAGAATAAAACCTAACTTCCAGCTCCCTGGGTGTCACTAGCTGAGAGAACTCTTCCCAGGTGAATGGCATTGAGGTGAAGTGAATACAGTTTTGCTGATAAAGTGCACAAGCTACCAGCTTTGTGGTTTGAGAAGGATTTTAAACTAGTAAGGTGCCAGCTTCTCCTATTCAGTCAGTTTAACATGAAAATAGAAGCTGCTCCGCACCTTTCAGGTAAGCCAAAGAATATAACATAGCGTGTTTTGAGTAGTAACTATTCACAGCTTTGGCAAATAAAAATAGGGTACCCCTAATTTTTATGAAATATATTCCAAGTAATTCCCAAGTTTATTGTTAGAAACTTGCTTATTTAGGCTTTCTCATAGAAGTCTACTATTTGTACAGGATTAAGACATGGTATCCTCAAAATTTAATATTAAAAGACCTCTCTGTTTTTGAATAATAAATTCAAAACTATGGTACAGTATAATAAAAGTAGTCTTCATTTGCATGTGCTAATTAATTTTTACTTTATTACATCAACATTTGGGAGTAGTAGCCTTATTAACAGGAATGAATTTGCTTATAGTCTGAAACTAAACACTGAACAAACTCAGTGAAGGTGACCCTTTTTGCTTTCAATTATCAAGGTTAATTATAAAATTAATTAGGTCAATTTATAACTTTGATTAGGAGAATTTACCTTCTTTCAGCTTTGACACAGAATCTGTATCTGAAGTGAAAGATTTTACATTCTGTACTAAACTCAGTAGTTTTGTGACATCCTTCTTAAATGCTTTTCCAGGTTTTTGCTACTCGGATGATGTCAGATTGTTGAACTCAAATTGGAGACTGCGTATTTGTTTTATCTTGTCATTATCCTTTTCCTGGTCTAATTCAATAATGAAATCTGGTTTTATAAAATAGTTTAACAATTTAACGGGAAACAGATTAAAAATTAATTGGTTTCTGTTCTTCTCACGTACTGTCAGTTATAGCTGCAATTATAATCTAGAGCATCGACATGAGTCATCAGTCGAATATTACCTTTATTTCTGATTATTTTCAATAGCCTTGCTTTTTCCAATAATTATCCTGAATTCTGTTCTTTGGCTTTTATAAATAAAATGAGCAATAGCTGTGGACATTCATTTTACTTAAATGTTCTGCTGTTGTCTGGCACACACTAAGAGCATTAACTATGGTTTAAATCCTGATGGCATTAAGGCCCCACTGTAGATGTGCAAAGCAAAGCACAGGCATTCTTCTCAAGAACTTGTAGGCTAAATAAACATGGGTTAATTGGCAAATACAAAAAGGTCTGGAGAACAAACAATTATCCCATTTACTGGTGGATAGCAGAAATTTTAATTGTTTTGCCCTCTGTGACAAATCTGTGCCTGGATCAATAATTTAATCTTAGTCTGAAATTTATTGCCTTAATGAGATGAACATCTTAATTCAGCTGTAATATGACCCTTTCCTGACTAGAGAAAGCATTAGTAGTTAACTTCTGCAACCTTCTCTCTCTTAGCAATTAACAGAGGGACTAATTCTGCAAGGTAAGGAAGGCTTTCTGGGTGGCAGCAAACATTTCTCTTTCTTTGTCGAGGAGTTTGAAGTCTTGGCAATAATAAAAAAACCCAAAACAATTCTGATGTATTGTGTCCTTGAACATGGGAAATGAAAATTCCAGGTCAAATAGGCAAGGATTAGGAGTGTTTTGCATCCAGATCATAAGAGATAATTAAGCAGATGAATTCCACTTTGTCTTTGGGGGCTGTGAAGACATCCTGAAGCAAGAGCTTCTAAAGGAAATTTCTGGGTGGTCTCCATTTACTCTGATGATCCCACTTGTTTTCTCTGCTTGCACGCTTCCATTATTCACATATTTCATATTTCATTTCATAGTTATTTCAGACATAGCCTTCCTTTACTTCTCCCTATTTTCAGAGCATTTTATATTGTTTCTATCAGGAGTACATTAGTAGTGCAGATACTAACTGTATCTCCCTCTTCTGTGCAGATCCTGTGATTAGGGCGTGACTGATGCTTTACTGCAGTCCAGTCATCAGCCTCAAAGGGCTGCGTGGCACTTCTCAGTACTGTACATCGAGGGCACCTCTCAGCTGGGCCTTTTAGGAGCAGGATTATTAGACCCCTAAATCAGAAACTGGTTCAGAGAAGAAAAAAGGGACTCTAGGAGTGCCCAGCATTCCAAAACCTGACTCGTGTTCTGCAAAGGTTTGGCACTGTGGTGAGCAGCTTCTCTTGTTTAACCTGTCATCTCCATTATAGGAGCAGAATGGCTTTACGTATTTTAACATAACTGACAGGCAGCCAGTATGCTCATCAACCTCGATGGACTCAGTGTTTCTATATGAAGATCCAGCTGACAGCAACCATGAACATTAGAAAAGTCACTAAAATATTTAATATTCTCCCTTAAGCAGGAGACACAGTTGAGAAGCCATCAACATTTCTGCTGGGCTATTTGCTTAATAGAAGACAGATCCAACTAAATGTGGTTGTTTTCCTTCCCTCAAGGCTATCAGGGGTAGGGAACTTCAGTTGTCATAATTATTCTATCAGCAGTTTTTGCATTTAAAATAAGAGGATTTCACACAAGCACACACACACACATATAAATATAAATTGTACAACAAAAGTTTAAATAGAACTCTTAAAGTTTTCCTTTCCCCCTTTTCTTATCAGTTTTTGCCATATACAGAAAATCTACTTTCTTCCAATTAAGAGATTTCAATTAAGAGTCTTCTTCCCCACTCAAATTATCATATCTTAGCTAATTTTTAGCTACTGAACAGTCTGTTTTCCCCCTGTCTGCTAACTTGTGCCTTTGCATTTTTTGCTGCTTTCATGTCATCATCCCTCTGTATCTGGAATCCTGTTTTCTCTTGTGTTTCTCAACTGTCACACCATCAATACAAGAAAATCCAGTGGCTTCCTCCTTGCCTATTATAAACTACATATGTTATTTCCTTTCAGTATTAGAAGCAGGAATGTAATAAAATTCAAATATTTGTTACTTCATCTGAGATGAAAGCCAAATAAATATTTCCATAACTATACCCTTAAATTTCATTGCCCATGGCTATGGGTAGCAATAAAAGATAGAGGAAGTTGTTTTCTTTAGTGAGCAATAGTCAAGAATGTCACTGTCAGTAAAATGCAGCAAACTGACAGGTTCTTTCTTGGAATTTTGTTGGGGAGTATTTCAGATCCACCTGTCTTTACATGGTGGTGACAGCCTGTCTCATCTGTGCCTAAAGCTCAAGCAATCTGCATGTGTCACCTGAGGAATTCAAGCTGAGGAGTCTGCACACTGCTTTGGTCCCACTTGTTCTGCTGACCTATTTCCTTTTGCTGGTGAAGATTAGGGTACACTGGCACACCATGTAATCGTAGGACTCAGTCTGTGCACTACAAGTCACAGGAAAGAAGCTTACATTGTTCTTTTAATAAGTCAGACTTGTTTAAGCGTGTACACTCCCAGCTTGTCAGCTCCCTGCTGCTGTGGCTTTGCTTTTGTGCTTTGCCTTGTCCTCAGATGAGTCCCGAAGGTCACTTGCCTACACACCAAGCAAATGTCTTAAGTGCTTCTTAGCAGAAGGGAAACACTTCTGCTAAATTGCTGTGTAACCCTGAAAAATAGAGTAGAGGTACTCAAATAATAATAATTTCAGTCATTGCTTTCTCCTTGCAGAGCATTTAGCTAGAGCTTTGAGGCTTGGGAATACTCTTGCCAGGACAGTCAGTTTTTGCCATGTTCAAAATGGTTTTTGTATGCAATGAGCAAAGCACTTACAAAAGCATTCTGAAATCTCTGGAAAAATGAATGTTTACTGTTATTTATGGAATTGCACTGGGTATATTCCCTTTTCCCCATCTATATAGGTAGAGAGTCATGATCGCAGTAACATGGCTGTGGATCAAATATATGTGCATTGACAAGAGAAGGGGATCCTTCAGCATTAAGTTACAGTGACCAAAACTGGGAACAGCTTTGGGTCTGACTGGGAGTGAAGATAAACGGGGTGGCCTGGGCACCACTGTTTGCCTCGGTGGCATTGCTCACTCTGCAAATGTGACTGAATTAATGTGGGTGGAGTTGTATGATCAGTAGTACATTGGACAACACTGAAATGAACACATTAAGTGTGTCATAGCCAACTTATAATTTTTCCCCTGTAATTAAGCCTTTGTTTTATAGTTTATTAACTCACTGTGCCCACAGAGAGGTTCATTTGAAAGGAAAGCCACCAAGAATTACAACTGTGCAGCAAGAATGCATTTTTTAAATACCAGTCAAGGTAATTTTGCAAATGGACAGTGCCTTCTCATTGAAAATGTAATCACCCTGCACATGGGGTTGATAGCTTGAGCAGAGGTAACGTCTCCATTCATTTATGCTTTCATCTTGGGATATTGCAGCTCAGTATGCAAGAACAGCAGAAATCACTGCAGTGACTTTGGCAATTATCACAGTATTTATTGTGCTTTGAGGGAACAAGACTGATTTATATGGGCTGCAGGTAGCCTGAGGGAATAGCCTACTAATTTCCTTTCCCCTGATGTAAGTTCTGGATCAATGCAGCAGACAAAAGGAGCTCTACAGCTGCCCAGGATCCCACATTCATTCTTCAGGCAACTTGAAGCTCAGGTTTTCTTCAGGGTACCAAAGAACTGCTAGCAGATACTGCACTAGAACACCAGTCTCCACAAATTCAGTCAGATTTTTTTTTTAAATTGGATTTCTCTGAGAAATGATGAACCAGAAGTAGCAATGAAGACTTCCTCTCTACAGTGAAGATTCCCTGTTCTTTTGAATATATATTTTAAAGTCAGAAGTTAATAGGAAACTTTACAGTGTTTTCCATAAATTATCTTGTCTTAAAACCCAAAAGAATATTTCTCCATGTGAGTTGCATTCCAAAAATACAAACATTTGCATGGCATTTGGTGTCCTTTTTGGTGTCTCCTCTTGGCTGACTGCCTTTAGCTGCTTTTCTTTATGACTACTACAAGGTTCAGACCTTTTATCACTTCACTCCCAGCCTAAGAACATTTTTTTTTCCCCAGCTTAGAGTAATTGTATGAAATGGCTTTCCATTCACTTTTATCAAAAGACAGAACCCTGCTGGGGCAGCAGCAGATCAGTAATATGATTGATCTCTGGGCTGGTAGGATGCACGCACATCTTCTCATGCCCTCATCCTTCACTCAGTGAAAGGGAGGCCGTGGAAAACTCTACTAATACAGAGCAACAGCTTGTTAGTTTGAGGGAGGAGAGTTTGTTTATTTGGATTTTTTGTTGTTGCTTTAAAAAGCAAACCAAAGCAACACAGCTTTGTTTGAAGGAGCATCAGAATTCAAATGCAGAATTCTTGTCAATTAGCTCCCCTTGGAGCAATACACAGTGGTTTGTTTCTTTATTGATATCATGCTAGTTTTGAGGAATCTTAACCAAGATGATGGCCTCATTTTTCTGGACAAGCACATTCGAGAAGGAAAGTTATATTGCAAAGACAGTAGGCTGACACATCAGGAGTGAAAAGAAGGACAACCTTAGTCTCTGTGTGAGAGAGGGAAAGGCAAACCCAAAGTCACCCTGAGCCTGTGGAGAGCTGGCTATAAGCATAACCTAGACATGAGACTAGTCTGTGCATTTGTGGACAAATTTGGGGATAAAAATTAATGTACTTAATCTAAAAAAGCATGAGCTGTTAAGGAGAACTAGATGTCTTCATTAGGAAAGAAAAACATACCTGAAAGTGTTTAATGGGCATGCCAAGAGAGAGGAATTATAACATATTTCTGACTAACTCACCAGTATATTGAAAAGAATTTGTATTCTACAACAGAACTCAGGATAATTTGTGCTACTTTCTTGTAATGAAACACCATAAAGAAAGAAATGGTAATTATGTGCACTTCCTCTATATGCAGCTGAGAGGTACCTTTAAGTACTGTGACAGCTTGCTAATGTACCACTGTATTTGAATAAATACCTGAAGTAAATAGGTTTGTGAAACTTCTCATAAACTGCCAGGTGGATAAGGGGATGTTACAAAAACACCATAACTTGCTGAGTTTTGTCTTTGTACAAGCTGTGCCTGAGCAGATCTATAGGTGACTGGATGCAGAGGGCACAGGCAGAGCTGGGGGTTCAAGGGAAAAGGCACTTGCTTTCATGATAAAAAGCCATCTAGGCTGCTCCAGAATATGAAGACCAAATACTCCAAGGTAAATACCTGTGAGTTGCAATTTACTTTTCAATAAATAATCTGTAACTACTAAAACTATAACCTTCTTCACCAATTTTCTTGGAGGTCATTTGGAGGCCAGTCTTAAGAACTATTTGCTGCTAACTCAAACATCAACATGGTGAAAGTCTTACAATTCAGTTTTGCATGATTATATGTTATAAAAGACACTGGAATCAGTTAGAGGATTAATTTCATAATTAAAATAATCCCAAAATTAAATCTGTAACTTTATTCGTTTTGGTCTATAGTAATTCTCAGGGCAGATAGCATGCTACAGCCAGACTACACTGTATTTCTCTTCCCTTTTTCCTAAAGGAACCAGCACTGACTCAAGCATCTTCTACACTTTGGGTTTCTCAGAAATTCAAGAATGATCCCAATCTGATTTGCTGTCCTCCTCTTCTCTACTCTTCCATATCCTCCCAATATCATAGCAATGTTAAAATTTGATGCCTCAAAATCTCATTATTCTTCTGAGGGAGTGACTATTTTCCCATTTCATAGTAGCTTCCAAGGCAGATTGTTTTCTTGATGGGGATTGTGTGTGGCCAGGCATTCAGCCTCGGCAGAGCAACATGCTTAGGTAGCTCTGTCAGCGACAGGGTGGCTGGAGAAGTGAAAACTACAAGGCAGCACAGCATCTCCAGCTCTCAGTGTGCCACCTGCAAGGTCTCTCCATGTAGAACCAGTCCCAGCACTCTAAGCTAAGACAGCAGTCAAAGTATTAGACAGGTTTTCCTTCAGAGTTATGTTTTTCATTCCTCACCTGCTGATTAGACATTTTATTTTTGTAACATTTTGTATTTAAAACACTTTATCTTTATCTTGGCATGAGAAGTTTGCTATCTAAACATAAGTGGGGCTATGGATGCTCTGAAAAGAACACTGACCTTTAAGCATATGTACAACATCTGTATGAAACAGCTGGAAAACATATCAGTTGATGATTCTTCAAGTAAAAGTGCAATGTAGTGTTCCTGCAAAGCCTCTTTCAAACCGCTTCTCTTCACATCATGCAGCACACAGCAGTGCTATTCGTTAGAAGTTGAAAAAAAATCCTCTATTGACCTCAATATTCTAACACAGAGAATATAAAGTTGCACAGCTTCCCATAGGTGAAATTGTTAGTGAAAAAAGAAAAAAAAACAAACAACCCAATGAACCTTTTTTCTACTGCTTTTACCTTTCAAGAACTCATTTGGTAAATAGCCTCCTTTTTAAGGTCCATTTTTCTCCCTACTAAATATGTGCTACTAAAATGAGTCCTCCTGACTAATCATTCCTCAAGCATTTACACACATTAGCTAATTGGTTTGCAGGGGTTCAAGCAAGTAGTTGGAAAACCTCAGATAATGCTGACAGTGTTCAGAGGTTCAGATGATTATCCAAATTTTATCCAAGCTCTTCTCACCCTTCTCTGGCTAAAACTTCAGTAAGGATTGCCATTTTTTTCTTGTTTCAGGTTGGTCATAAAAAGCAACTAGCCTTTTGTTTGTGGTTCTGCCTTCCAATTTTCCCTAAGATACGTTCCATGTAGAGAAATGTTTCTTTTATGAACTTCAGATTATATGTGTGAAGACTCTAAGTGGATGGCAGATTGAGAATGGCTTTGATTCTGAGTTTAGGGCAACATATTCCTGACTTGCTTATGCAGCTTTGTCATGTGGCCATGGCAAGACCCTCAAAGCTGGGCACACTGTCACTTATTTCTGATCTCTTGACTGCAGCCACTCCAAGAATATCCACTTTGTGCTGGTGCCTGAGCTTACAGATATTATTTTTCCTGCAGGATACAGCTTGTGACACATAAGACCCCTGCATAGGGATTAAACTATGCCAGTCTTAAACAAGGGTCTGTAGGTCTGTAGGTCTGAGCATCTCCAGTCCCCATTTCCTCTGGTGTGTTCCTTTGACTGGACTGAATACCCAGTTAGTCACCCAAAATAATGTTTTCTGGGGCGATTCTCTCTCCTTGCCTTATGCAAGCTTATTTTAACCTTGGCCACTATTATGGTAAAACTCAGCCTGGTTTCCTAAGCTACAAAGGCATTGCGCTGCTCTCTGAGGCTCTTTGAGCTCTTGTGTTTTGCTCAGCCATGAGGGTCACTGTGGGTAAGCAGCCACCTCTCCCCATCCCTCAGGGCAAGCTCCGGTGTGCTCGGGGCTGTGGCCGGGCTCCCTGGCTCCTGGGGGATGTGTGGGTTGCTGGGGGCCACCAAGCACTGACATGTTCCTCAGCCAGGTCTAGCCCAGCACATCTGTTGGAGCAAGGGCAGGAGAAACCAGAGCCTGTTTGCTGTGCCGTGTAAACCTGCTGTAAAGCAGAGAGCCTGAGTCACTTAGTGTGTTGGACTTGTACCCTTTGCCCCTGCAGCCGAAGTGAGGGTAAAAGGCAGTGAAGGATTTGACTGTCCCCTTTAGAAATACATGAGCACTCTCCCCTTTTCCCTGAACTCTGGGATAGTATTTCATCACTATCTGAGTGATCATCGAAAGTTTAACCTGCAAAATTATGCGCTGTAAGTGACAACCATTTTCTTCTCAAGGTGAAAGACTTGGACACCGAGAGGAAGAAGGAAAAAGAGAGAACCAGTTTCCATGACAACCCTCTGAAACTTATACACCATAGGAAAATGTCATTTTCTAAAAAAGACGGAACTTCATGGACAAGTGGTACAGTACATCAGAAAGGAAATTGCAGTTTTAAAATGAAAAGCTCATTTGCATTTATGGTTTTGAGTTTCATTTTCTAGTTATAAGACCCAATTGTGGACAATTCAGTGGAGAAAATTATATCCAGCATTTCAGGTGAATAATGTAGATTAAGATCACATTCATCCAGAAGTTCACTGTGACAGGCTAGGATTCGGAGAACACAGATGTGGATGGATTCTGCTTTAGCTGGGCTAAAGCTGCAGCATCAGAGAAGTTGCTGACATTTTACACCCTCTAATAGACCTTGCAAAGTCAGGATCTGTCCCAAACTGTTCAGATTCCTGCCACAACTTGCAATTTCAGCATCTAAAGTTATACCTTCTAGATTCCATGTTACCTTTGATACCATCAATCACCATCCATTGTAAGCCACATTGCATAGGAGAGCGTTTTATGATGAGCATTAGTGTCGTAATATAGCAAAGAGCATTGTTAATGAAGCGTGGAAAAAGAATAAATTCAGCTAATGGGTATATGTGTCAAATTTCAATTAGGGATATGTTGGAAAGTGAAAGAGAGAGACAAGCATACAAATTAAACCTTTGACCTTCAGAGCGAAGGGAGAAAAACCTGAGCGGAAAGGGGGATGTTCAGAGATGTTTTCCTAGCTGAATGCTGAAAAGTCTGAAAACCCTGAAGTACTGTTTTCTCTTTAATTACCATTATTTGAGGAGTGACTAAAAAAAAAAAATCTGGTTTGATTCAGCTGGTTTATTGACAGGTTTATTACTGTTTGTGCTGTTTACTGCATGAGGGATAGATAAAGATTGTGAACAGTTTATGGTGAGGAAAGACAAAATCTCACCTTTTTTGAAGCCTAGGCGGAGGACATTAAAACTTATACTTCTCTGTCTGTGAAAATGCTACTGGAAAGAACCTCCTTCTCACGCCTCTTAGGCTTCCAAACAAGCCTTAGTTGATTCACAGTGTGTTTTAATGCATAACCTGACGTACACGATTTTTGAATGCAAATAAATAGTAGGGGAGGGGTTGCAGCAGGAGCAGAGCTAAGCAAGCTGCAAAGTTCAGGCACAGCTCAAGGCACCTGGGATTGGGGGCTCACATTTGCTTTGATCCTGAAGTGAGTGATGGTTCAGATATGCAGCAGTGGGTTCATACAGGTGCTGTTGCACGTCTGCATGGATGTGATTTAATATCAGTTGCTCTGCTAGAGAAATGCAGGTTGAATTCAGCTTGAATTTAATAGGCAAAATTGCCATTAAATGTACATATGTCAGGGTTTAATTTAACTCATCTGTCTGTGTGAGGAATAAGGGGCTGTTTTGCACAGTGCTGAGGCTTGTGGGGAAAACCACTAAGACCTGAACCCAGCTCCATTGCCCTGGGAAAAGCTAACATGTCAGCCTTTCTGACTTCTTGGCTGCTGGAGAAAGCTTCCCTAGATGTTTATCCCAAGGAACTTAGCTCTTCCCAGTACCCATGGGCCCCCACGGGTGCCTACTCAACCCAACGCCCTGAGCCAGGGGACATGTCAGAGTCCCTCACCCTGGGCACAGTATCCAGGGCCAGGCAGGGATGCTCCCTGCCTCGCATGAGGGCAGTGGATCAAACACACCAAAGAGATATTTCACAGTGTTTCTGTGACAGATGCAAGTTTGTGTTTCAGTTGTAGCCTTGGTGCAGCTCTCCTGCATGATGCACACCTGAGGACAGTGCTGGGACAGACACCTCTGTGTGTGGCCTGCCAGATTAAAAATGGCAGGCAGTAAGTCATCACTCATTGCCAGCCTAGTAAGAAAACAAAACCCGGTTGTAATACTTTCCCACAATCAATTAGTACTTATAAGTTCTGAAAAATATTTGAACATTTGGCCAGGAGACCAACCCTCGATGGATCTCACAGTGCATTCTTGAGTTCTTGCCATGGGTTTTCATTTCACAAAATAGCCCATCATTGTGAGGATCTCCTCTACCTTTATTTTGCCTTTTTTGATCACAAAAGCCTCTGGGTCCTTCATGGTGCAAGACTTTCTTCTCATCTCCAGACATCCCTCCTGTCACTCCACCTGCTCCATGGATGTCTGCAGCCAATTTCAGATTTAAACACAGTACAGAGCTCTAGCCCGAGTAAAATTCAATACAGAAAGCAAGATTATACTGTTACATGCTGTGTAGTAAAACCTTGAAAAGATGAGGGAAAGGAATCTCTATGTCTCAGGGACAATTCTCCTCTTCAGTGAGGCCCCATGTGGGCCTGGAAAGATCTCGGTGCCCTCTGATCAGGTCCTTCACCTGTAGGTTTGGTTTCTACAGACACAAAGCAGATTTTTCAAACATCGCAATCCTATTTGCTGAATACTGGGTTTGTAGTAAGAATATGTAAATGACTGCTGTAAAAAGGGTATATTACATGGAAAACTATGTTTCTCCAAAAGCTTATGTAAAGACTAGAGGAATGTTGAACTTATTCTTCATTCAGAATTACTAACATTTTTCTGAGTAAATTTTTCACTACAACAGGTATCTCAGAAATATTGCATGATAATGCTTAGCATCTGGAAGTATAGAAAGGAAAGTAACCTGTTAAGTCACATGACATCACTTTTGTTTCACGTCTGAATGATGTATGTCCCTGCAAGTAAATAATACAGGAGTACTTTTAAATGGCAAAATTTGCTTTCACAGATCCTGCAGCCTGAAAACTTAAATTCTCCAACTTCCCCTGTGATAGTACATATTTAAAACTGGTTTTCCCTCTTTTTTTGTTAAATTTTACTTAGTAGTTAGAAAGAAAATATTTTCAGTAGAGTATCTTCTCTAGTCTAATAAACATCTACATGCTTATTTCCAACTATATTGATTGGTTTTAATAGCATGAATAGGTCACACTATTGTTATTGGATAAATATTTTACAGTGGAAGCATATTTCTAGTGTTAATATTCTCATTCAGAGGTCAGAGAAGAAGGAATCTTCCATGAATTTTCTGCAATATTTGCTTTCAGCTTCTGTTTAAGTGAACATTCTTGCCAGAAAAGTTGTTCAATAGCATATTCAGGGAATGCAAATACAACAGGAAAGGCACAACAGTGAATTGAACTACATTTCTTCATCAGGTGAAAACTCTTCAAGTTCTGTGTGAAACGAAGAAAGTCAGGAATTGTCCATGTCGGTGGTTTCAGGACATAGCCACAGCCAAATCAGTTTTATCAATCTCAAATATTGAGAATCTAAATGACTATATTTACTGGCATTTAATCCTTTATTTATTCAACAAGTGTCTCACTTTTAAAGGTACAGTACATTTTAGAGTTTTTATTTACTCTAGTGGTTTAGAACCACAGGAAAATATAGTCATAATTTTGAACTTTTAAGAGCAACCCCACAATGAATAGAGGCTTTCTTTAAAAACAAACCCCACAAAAGCTGAGGTTCTCCAGGCACTGCAATGCTCAGGGACTGCAGAGGAGCTCAGATATATGTGGCCAGATACAGCAGGTTTGCACTGGGGAATGAGTGTCTTGTCTGGCTCACATCATCACAGGACCTGACACAAAGATGGAACCAGGAAAGGAGTGAGGGATCCAGCACTGTATTAACTCAAAGTTTCCATAGCAGCGCCTTGGGAGGTTGGTATTGCAGGGCCTGTGATGCACTGACCCTTCTGTATCCCCTCTGTTCTGACTTCCACCCCTGTTTCCTGGAGAGGGGGGCATTTGTTCCTGTTTAGGCAGATTCTTTCCAAATAGGTTCAAGCTTCAGATAACTCTTTTTCCACACCACGAGCAGCAGAGATGAGCATCTGAGTGCTAAAGGCTTAGTCCTGCCAGGCAAACTGTCCACAACTGCAATACTTCTTGACCTGAAGCTACAGCCCGTGTCTCTCATGCCAGTGAGGATGGAAATCTGCACTACTTGCCAGCTATGGATTTCCTTGCTGATTAGAAACAATATCTAACACAATTTAAATCTGACATCGGGGTGGTGCCACCAGACAGAGAGACACTCCTTAGTACATTAGCAGGAGGAGTTGGGTGAGTCAGAAATTAGCCTGCTTTGATTTAGGGCTGGGTATGCACACTGCACCAAGAGTTCAGTATGCTCAGAGTGTCAAAAAAATCAAATGCAGTAATTTATTGCCAAGACAAAGGATTTAAGCACACTGGATATGTGTTTACATTTACATCTCTAACCTTGCCTCTGTAGTGCAGACTTTAAAATTGCATCAGTGAGAAGAGGACGAGTCTGGCTATCTCCAAGTATAAAATGGAGGGCTTAGGAAATTTAAAAGGCATAAAAAATGAAAAGAATGCTTCTACCACACAAGGAACCTTTCCAGACTTTTTTTGCTATTTGATGCAATATGGATTTCTACAATACATTGTTAGGAGAATGTCATAAAACATAGATTAATGATTGCATTTTCATCTTTTTGATGTGCTATTTAATGAGGTGTATTCTCTTTCATACTTGACATCAAAAAGACAACTGCTGGAATTCTTCACATATACATCAAATGAATTTTTGTGTTAATAGGTATAATCATCTAGGCAAAGGAATGATGATTTTATATCAACTGGTTTGCGGCCGATTTGATATAGTCTGTCTAGTACTCGCAAGAGTAAATTGAAAATATATGTGAAAGTGCTGCAGTTTGAGCCCATTCTGCTTCCCAATCCCAAGTGAAAGGGAATGAGATCTACCTTTCTGGATGTTAGATTAAGTTTTTAATTTAAAGAATAAATGCCAGCAACCTTTAGTACCAGTCAGGGGTAGTAACTATGATAGTGGAGTATGCAAAAGCTACTGAAAGCACTTAGAGTTGGATTTATCCAGTCCCTGCTCTGTCAGTCTTTCTGGATCCCTGAAGCACGTATGGGAGAGAAGCTGATTCTGGACACTTGGAGAAACCAGCATGGACTGAATTTACAAAGCCAAATGCTTCCATCCCTCTGAGATTTTTCCACTTCCTGTGACCTCCCAAATGAGAACTAAGCAGTTTGTTGATGAGCCATTGAAAGACTTCATGACTAGTGGTCATCATCAGAGTGTTGTCATCATAGACCAGCAGGTCCAAAGCAGACCTTCCTGAGACCAAAAGCATACTGGTTCTACAGATAATCATGTCTACACCTTTTTGGAGCCTGTATGCACACTTTTAAGCATGTCCAGAATACTTTTACTTTGCAGCATTTGTAGCTTTCATTTTAATCAATATTCTCCTCCTTAAAGGGTCCTACTTTAACAGTTCCAGCCTTTATGATTGTGTCTATAAAGTGAATACAATCTGAAATTGCTTAGCAAAAAAACTTGTTAGCTGGTATGTTGAGAAGTCCAGCTTTTCATAACAGTTGATTTGCTTCCACAGGTAACCATACTTTTTCAAAACCAGTCACACCACAGGTATCTTGAACAAGGTTTGGCTCGCAGAACAAATTACCGCCTAGAAAGACCAATCCAGTATCCGGCTCTACTGCTAAAATTGTTTCATTTCACTTAAAAACTATGAACCTATTGGTTTTGCAGTTCATACAAGTTTTGCAACTTTTATCACTGATTATGCCCTTGTACAGGTGCAGACACTTACCAGTGTTGAGAAAACATGGACAAACTTCCATTGCCTTCTGGCAGGTTTTTCAGCTGTTGAACAGCTACAAGTGTAAGATTTGATTTTTTTTTTGCACAACATCATGGTTGTTTCTCTATGGGGTTCAGCTATTTACCATAAACCATTGTCTTGGACCTCTTGCTAAGTTTGCTGACATGGAAGAGTTATTCTTTTCCATTTCTATGGGCTTCAATGTGGTTTGAACAAGTGTCCCAGCAGATAGCAGTGTTGCCTAAAAGTATTGGGAGTTTGCATGAAGAAAGCTTTCTACTATATATTCCTAAAATTTATGCTATACCTTAAGACTATTCATTCAAATACAATATGGGCAAATTGAAGGATGTCTCCCAAAATATAAACTGTGACAAATATAGATTTTGACATTCATTCCTACACATTTCTGCCTTTTATCAACCTGTTCTTCTCTATGCCACCCAGTCATTTAGTGTTTAAATTCTAAAGGCATTTTACAAGAACTGGGGAATTGTTTTTTAAAATATAATGAGAACGAAAGCTGTTTTGTTTCAGGAAGAAAATTCAAATTAGGATCTCGAGTCTCTTTATTGCGATTGGATATGTAACAGCTGTTTTTAAATTGTGTTTCTTTCTCATCTCCAGTGGCAGGCTCAGCTGCACCCATTCTCTAAAGCAGCACAGGAGAGTTCTATGTACTATTTGCAGATACATCATTTTTCTGAACTAAAGTGAAGTTTGGCTTGCACAGAGCTGCATACAAGTGAGTAAGCACAGCCACTAGTGGTGGTATACGATTGGTTCTTGTTGTTATTCCAGGAGACATCACAAATACTTGAGGGTTTTTTAATATATATCGGGATTATATTAAGACATGCCTGTTTGTCACTGACTGGTTGCTCATCTCTGACTATAACTTCAGAACCTAAATTTAACTACTGCTTTACCAAGGTGGTAATATCAAGGGGGTATATGGCCAAAAAAATGTCCTTTGGACCATGTTTGTAAATAAGGCAGATGATTGTTTACTTGTTGCTAGGGTATATGTTGCCCAGTTTTCTTAAGTTTAATACTGGCAACTCCTCTTGCCATGACAGTGCACTATATATATATATATATATATATATATATAAAGTTTAATATACAAAATTCTGAAATGTTAAGCTGAAAACTAATGCTATTCAGTCTTTGAACTTTGAGCTAGAAGCCCATTCTTCCCATGGACCTTAGACTGACAGGTGGATTTGAAAGAGTTTTTAAATATATCTTTGAAGATTTAAAAATAGTTTTATACCAGAAGGCAAATATACATTAGCTTCTTCTGTGAAGCTTATCTTTCAATTGGCAATAAATAGTGTATGGCTCAGGGATTTTTGATCTAGTTTGGCCTATTTATTCTGTTCTAGCTGAATGGATTGCTTTAATATACTATTGAGATGAGCTCCCTCTCTGGAAGGTCATTATATAGTAATGAATTGCCACCTCTTCTTATCCCAGACCTGAAGCCCAGGTTTCTCAGACTGCAGTGCTGTCAATAGGGGTCTGTGGGGAGAGGTCGGGGGAAGCACTTCAGGCAAGGGGCTGTAACCTGGGAGGCATGGACAGCCGGTGAACCTCTCCTTTTATCAGCGAGGCAGCTCTCTCCTCCGAGGCTGCCGTGGCTTTAGCATACAATAGACTGTAAAGTATATCTTTTTTCTGTGACTTTCTCCTGCTAACTTCATTGGGAAGGGTGGGTTTAAAGTTTCACATCATTGTCTTTAATTGTGTTTCGGATATTTTCCTCCACATACTCTTCTCCCTCATTTTATTTATTTTTTAATTTATTTTACAAGCATCCAATATGATTATGCCCTGGGGTAAAGCAGATTTGAGAGAAAAAGAAGTTGTTTGTTGTTTGTTTTTTTTTCCTGAACGTTTCTATATGACTAGAACAGTCATATAGACCCTATAAAATGGCTACTAACTGAAAACTTTGTTTACTCCATGTCTCATTGCCTAAGCATAAATGCATACTCAGTGAATAAGATGTCTAATTTCAATGGACTTGAAAATGAAGGTGACTCTTGACAAGACAGGTCCCTGGATTGTGTATTGGCTGAAGTTTCTCATTATTTGACGTAGCCAAAATAGCTGTTATTTCATTATAAATATCAACCCAGAAAAATATTAATTTATTTATTCATCAGGAAAATATGTGTCCTGAAGGAGACAGTCTGTGGTATTAAAAAATGCCAACTGACACATAGATAGGCAACTTACATGTGAATTTCTTTTACACAAAGCTCTTCGAATGCTGACAATAACACAATCATTCTGATAAATAAGCCAAAGAGCAATTACTGAGAAGCAGGATGGTTAGCTACCACCTGAAGGCACAATTCTACAAGACAAATGCTCATGGACTTTGACAACTGATAAGATTTCTGATTTTCTACACAGCAGAAAACTCTCCCCACCTTACCACTATACAATAACATTACTTGTTTGATTATTATCATTTATCTTTTACATTATATGGAAAAGTAGTTCTGCTGGAGGTAAAATACCTTAGAAATTGCCTACTCTTTCTCTTTAGTAAGTAAAAGCTATTTGTTCTTCTAGTATACTCTCTTGCAAAATCCTTTCAGTCTGAGAGATAGGCCACATCCCAGCTAGTCCATAGGGTGCAATTTTCAAGAAGTCCAAGGGAAATTTCTGTGGGTGATCTGCATTATTATAAGACAGAAACTGAATTAGCTGCAGAGGTCTTGTCAAAGCTGAAATTCGTAATTTTTCTGCTGTTCAGAGTTAAGCTACTGTGTCTGATTTAGGAAATAGGCTGGAGGAAAAAAAAAATCATGTTCAGCTTGTTTAGATATCACCTATAAATATAGTTAACTTTATACAGGTTAAGCATGGTTGTAAGGGGCCAGGAAAGTACACGATGCATAAAACAGGCCTTCCAGTAGATAATTCTATGGTAAATTGTACTTTTGTTCATAACAGAGCTATACAGAAACTACACAATGGGGCAAGTCATGTCCATACTGAAGCATGGAGTAGCATGCCAGACTTGCTATTATTGCTTCTTTATTCTTGATTTCCTTATTTCCCACATAATTATATTGTTTTCCACTTTAAAAATATCTCATTTTCTGCTCATAAAGGTCAAGAAAAATATTACTATGAGTAGATACTGCAAATGGACTGAATTCTTTGTCTTGTCCTTCCAACCTTACAGAATAACAGAAGGATCAAGTTTTAAAGATCCACAGATGTTTCCCAGGTTAGAGACTTGGTGTGACAAGCAGGTAAGAGTCTATTTTTATTTGAAATTCTACTTCCTCTGTGGTCGTGACAAATTTTTAAAGTCTCGAATATGGGATTTATTATCTGACCCAAGGAGAATTGTGCATTGGTGGTGTCCACTTCCATTCTGTCTCTTTTCATGAGAATGAGAGAGGCCTTAAGGAAGTCTCACTGGAGAGGGGAAAGGGCTGGTCAGTGGAACCACCTTGCAGTGATTCCTCGTGAGATCTGTGCATCCTGGTGTATAGAAGCTTGCTTCTCCTAATGCCATGTGCCTGTTTATGTAGCCAAGATTAAAGGCACATTTTAACAGACACTTGGTTTCTAAACTTGCTTATTAAAAGGAAACAGTGACTTTTTTTTCCCAGATGATATTTTAATATAATGGGAATCATCACAATGAGCAATCACTTTCTGAGCAGGTGCTCAGCATCATTACCCTGTGTTAGGAAAGGTAAAGACAGAATACATAAAAATGAATCTCTGGTGTCACGTATTCTCTAGCAAATGAAAAATAATTCCCCTCCTGTCAGCTGATCTTAGGCAACAGTAAATTAGTGCAAATGAGGTCAGAATCAGGCCCAGAGATTATTCAATATATTGAAGAGGAGACAGTGAAGTGTATTATCTGTCATTTAATTAATTTTGTGTTTCCCCAAACAACTCTTATTGGCGTCAAGTACACTGAATATATTTTAAATAAAAATACTAAGTTACAAACCTGAGTACACTGCATTTGTTTAAGCCATAAGTTAGAACTTGCTTTTGCTGCTAGGAGTGGCATTAGCAAGGTATTTAAAGAAAGTAAAAATGATTATAGAATTACTAAAGAAAACAGTAGCAAAATATGAACAGCTAGAAGACCTTACATTAGGGACACAATGTGCAATAGCAATATACTGGGAATCCCTGATCATTGTTTTTAGAGCAATGTGCATTCTGCAAGGATGCATCATAATTCTTGAAGGTCAAAACCAAGCTAGTTTCTTGCTGATTTACATTCAAAGACAATAATCCTTAAAATAATGTTGATGTAAAAAACCCCAGTCAGACAGTAGTGATTAGATTTGGTCTTAGTCTTTTGTCTGTATGAATTTTCTTGATTATTGCTTGCTTAATTGAATATAAATTTATATTTGACATAAGGACAGAGCTGACACACAAAGAACACATTTCTATATACTTTCTTAGTCTAACAAACTAGCAATCCTTGTAAAAACTCTAGTCTTAAACTTCTAGCCATGCGATTAATTGTTTTCCTGTGGTGATTGGAATCCTCACAACATTTTGTTGGTTTTTTTTTAATCAGAAATTGTTTCCAAATTAAGGATTCTCCCTCAGAATTTGTGCATGGGCTGTATGCTTTCCAAGAAATTAATCTTAACAGAAAATGATCAAGTAAATGTACATGTGCTCTGAAATCCATGTAGTTTAGGAGCTAAGGTGCTTTTTCATGTGAAAAACTGCACCTCAGATTAGTTTGACACATTAAAACATTTCCCACTGCTTTCCCTGTCCAGACAGAGCTGCTTGGGCAAGATGGTGCAGACTGAACATTTCTCTTAAAATGGGGTTTTGACTGCGTAGGTACCAGGGCAGCCTCACACAGAGTTACTTTTCCCTTGTACTATTG
Organism: Margarornis squamiger; assembly: GCA_035222235.1. Taxonomy (NCBI): domain Eukaryota; kingdom Metazoa; phylum Chordata; class Aves; order Passeriformes; family Furnariidae; genus Margarornis; species Margarornis squamiger. The sequence goes on from JAWWTY010000160.1 coordinate 29,438,379, forward strand.
TGACAAGGTGCTAGTCAAATTGATGTCATTAGGAATTCCACACATTCTAATTTTGGAAAGCCAATAGCATCCTTAGTCCAAACCTTTATTTGGGGGAAAAAAAAGAAAGAAAAACCAAACCAAACTCCACACTAAGGTATAATTCCCAGAAGTCTTTGAGAGAACATTTTAAAGCTGGCAGAGCAGAGATAAATGCAAAGAAAAGAAAGCACTTTGAAAGCATGTTTTAAGCAAAACGTTTCAAAGTACTACCAACAGAAAGCCAACAAAGTCTTCCATTACCACATCACTTCACAATAGTAAATCTGTGCAAATAATTTTTCTTAAAAAGCACACAACCTCCTCTGAGGAGTCACCACCCAAGCAGTCCTAATAGCAGCTGTCTGGGAGTTCAGGAATTTAGGTGATGAATTAAGGAAATAGTGCAACTGCTGACTCACTTTGCACAAAGGTAATTGCAGATGAGCTGAGTCTTGAACAAAACAGGGGGATGTCACAGAAATGGCCTGAGACAGGTTCTGCTTCCCAGTGTGACAGTGGGTGGGACAAAGTTAACTATCTTTTGGGTTGTAAGCCACTGGTGAAAGGGAGAACACAGCAAAATATAGTACCTATTGCTAAGAAGTGAGAAGATGGTATCTGAAAATATGAGAAAGCAAAGCTAAAGAACAGTCTGCAAGGCAGGTGGAGGAAAGACCTTTCATCAGTCAGTAATACAGCAGCTCCTGTTCTGGGAAATCATAAATATTGTAAAAAGCATTGCCAGAGAGCATTATTTTTCTTTTGTTCTTGTTACTGATACAGCTATTTGCTTCAAGTCTACTTTCACAATTATGCACCATGACATTCAAAAATAGTAAAGGAAAAGTGGCACTTTCAGATTCTTCCCTTCATCCATGTTAAAACAGTGTAAGCTGAGCCCACATCAACCAAGAAGGCATCCTTCTGTTTTCTTAGAGAAATGGTGGATTCAAAGGTACTAGTTCAACTAGGATATTAATTGGGTATTTTGGAATCTGTGAAGTGGTAATCTATAACCATCAGAAAATACAGGCTTTCTCCAAACCCAGCAGAATAACAAATATATGAATGGTTCTGGAACTTCTAAGGGAATAAAAAATGGCATGATGTTGCAGATGAGTGTAGTTTCTGCATGCAATATCCAGACTTTCTATCTTTCGGAAGATCTCTTTGCAAAGGCAAAATGAAGCTTGGGTTTTTCTAGGGCAGTCTAGAAGTGCTTGGAGATACTACTTCCATTAGCACATGGAAGCTTAAAATATAAAAGGAGATGGTGTAGGAAAATATTTTGTGGGAATTGGCTGTTTGCATTGCATAGGTGCACTTGGTATTGCTTTCCAAACACAAGTGTCTGCACTAAATGTTTCAACACACAGAATCAAAGAAAGGCTTGGGTTGGAAGGGACCTTAAAGCAGATCTAATTCCAATGCCATGCACAGGGATGCCTCCCTCTAGACCAGGATACTCAGGACTCCATCCAACCTGGTCTTGAACATGTTTGTATATTAACAGGTTCCTCCCTCTTCAACAAGCAGGGAAAGTAAGGTACAAATCTTGGGTTTATGTGTAATAACATGAAGTGCAACATCTCAAAAATCCCAGGGAGTCAGATCTCAGTTCCTTATTTCCCCAAGCAGAAGACATACTGCACCTTGGGTATTCATTGTGGGAGGTGTTCTTTAACAGAGGACATGCTGGGCTTCTACAGACTGACTTCAGATCTAGCGTCTGCTGTTGGCTGCTGTGGAAACAGGGAGAAACACACTCTCAATAGGGAAAACAGGGAATGCTTGGAATTAAATCCCCTTGGACTTTTTGCCTCAGGGTAGGATTTAGTATGATCCCTTTAAGGTGAAGACAGCTGCATAAGGTAAATTTCCTCCCAGATTTAGAATTAGCTTGTTGAAGAGCATTATTGATTACTGATGAAATGCTCATACCATTAATAAATGTAATAAATGTAATTTATTCAAGAGGTAGCTATGCTATTAATGAACAGAAACATTATTATATCTGAAATTTACAGGCTGATGTAAAAAGTACATGCTCAAGGTGGTTTAACAAGGTATTTGAAGATCATTTTTAGTCAAAATAGTAGATGAAAATTCCAGGTTTCCATTTTTAGTACTGTGTTATTATGAAGTCTGTATTTGGTTGGAATACGGGAAAGAAGTAGCATCACAAGTGGTCTATTTACTGATCAACCTGCTGCAGGTGTGGGGCCATTTACAGAGACCAGGGCAGGTGTTTGGGTTCACTCCCTGAGTTTGCACCAGGTAGTTCCAGGATGGTTCTGGGAACCTAAGGACAGTCTTGGGATGTGAGCCGTGGAGGGGACTGAGTCAGCCTTGAAAAGGAGCGAAGAGCAGAAAAGCAGCTGACTTGCTGGCAATGTCATTTTTAGGGGAATTTTGGAGGTTTCATGAGAAACACAAAACAGTCAAATGGAGCCCAAAAGGTCAAGCAACTTGAGGCAGCAAAGTCAACCCTTCTCTGTGGCACTAAAACTTAGCATGGAAATTTTTGCAGATGACTTTTACCTCTCTGAAAATAACATCTGATAATGAAACTGTGGACTTGAGTTTAATGATCCCAGTGTGAAAGGGCATCTATAAAATGTTTTCTCCTTTTGTTGGCTGCTTCTAACCAACATTTTAGAAAAACATAAATAATTTACAACAACAAAAGCTGCTTTTTTTCCCCCTGACCTGAATGCAATAATTGCTGCATTTACTTTATGATTCTCCTTTTGGTAAAAATAAAATAAAATCTAATCGATGATGAGCAGAGCAGAGGGCATGTGGAGCCAAACAAGATAAGTGACAGATGGTCACTGAATGACCACAAAAAGTCATAACATCAGAGATCCTGGAAAGGACTCTCATCCAGGCAACGAGTAGCATGGCATAGTTTCTTAAACTTAAGTAGGTACTTTTGAAATATAACTCTAAAATCACTCTGAAGTATTTTTAAAACTCCTCAGTAATGTGCCTGTGGGGGAAGATATTTTTCCTGTGTTGGCGGTGATTTCAGGAATGAATTTTGGCAAGCTCGGCTGAGTTCCCTCACTGCACAGTACATGGTAATGTTCATTATGATTATATCAAATACTACCCATTCTGTGAAGAATTAAATTTGATCTAATTTTCAAACTCCTAATACCCAGGTGCGTCCTGGAACCGGATTTTTTCTTGGTAATTAGTTCACCATTTGTTGATGGTTGATTTTTTAAATTTTGTACACAACTCTTACTGCATTTTATGTTACTGCTTTTTGAGTGGAAAAGATTTATCAGCGTGATAAATGGGTCCTCTATTGTGTCTTTTTTCTTTGAGGCCAATAAACTACAACGGTGGACCCCAAAAATCCCCAAGATTGCTCAGTGCTTTGCTCCTGAAGAAGCAGAATACCTTTCCAATCTCCAGGGCTGAAGCTCTAGAGAATTTGGAGTGTTAAAAGTTTCTAATCTTTATTCTGCTTTACTTATCTGGCAATACATATTCATGAGGAAGGTCATTATAGCAGCACCCAGTAGTGTGGTTCTAGTTTGGAGCAGTGGCACTCAGCGCTCACAGCCAAGCTCACAGAAGAGCATTGCAGAACTGAACACCAAGGCAGTTAGAAGAGAGCAATTTTCTGAAAACTTAATGAAACCAAAAGAGTTTTCATTTACATTATTGGGCTACCAGTGGGGAAAAGAGCTTTCTAACTTATTTGAGTCTGTCTTCCCACAGACTTTAAAAAGTCATTTTGCCTTGACAGTGCTCTGACAGGGTGCTGCATACATGTATTTTTCAGGTGCAAGAGGAGTGCTGCACAGGGCAAGTGGGGACAGTGGGCTGAATGTCACAGATTCAAATAGCCTGGTCACCAAATTTCAGTGAAAAATAATGCAAGGATCATTTTTTTTTTTTTTTTTTGCTAAAGCTGTGGTCTACTTCAGATCTTTGTAACAGGCTTGAAAGTATCAAAATACTTTTTGTGAAAAACAAACTACCAACTAAGTGAGCTTTAAGTAACAATTAGATGCAGAACTGAGAATTTAGAGGAAATTTCTGGAGAGTCCCTCAGATCACCTGAGCTTGAAGGAACTCCTCATGTACTGGAGTTCACCCAAACCTGCCCACTGGTCCCAAATACCAGCACGTGCAAATGCAGCATTGGGGCGTTCCTCCTGTAAATGACACCTCTCAAATACCTGAAAACCCAGCCACCTTTCAGTACCCTGCCTCACATCAGTCTATTTCTACTCTCAGTACAGTATAAAATTATCTTTCAAATGATTTATAGTTTCATATAATAAAGACTAATATATGCTAGTTAAAATGTTGCTAGCATTCAAATAAGTAAGCTTGTTAATATTTCAGTCAAGCATTTAAGTCAAGTTACTGTCTATATAAATGTCAACACATTTGAACGTATATGTGTGGGTGTGTTTGGATGAGTGGGTGGCAGTAAATGTATAACCAACATATTTCTATACCACAAACTGGATATTACTGTATTATAAACTGTGTTTTACCAGAGCATTAATTTGACTCACTAGATTCAAGTACTTGTGCAGGTATGAACAGCAAAGAATAACATAAGACAAAGGAGAGCATTCCTATCCCCCAGGTGAGTCTACTCTTCTTTCTCTTTCCTCTTTGCCTACTTTATCTCCTATTCTCTTTCATATTCTGCAGGTGTGACCTTGATTGCTGCCCACAGCATGGTGGAGGAAGGCTATTTCCACCCATTCTTACATATTTGTGCCTCGACAGCAGGAACACGCAATGCTAACGTGGGAAGCTGGTGCTACACTGCATTTTCTGCAGGTAACTACAGAAGCAAATTAAAATTTAAAAAAAAAATGGCAATGAGTCCCTTGTATGCAGCCTGGGCTGTTAGGGTCTAAACAGAGATCTCATTCCCTCTGCCTTTCCAGCACCTGGCAGCTTCTGGAGGAATCTTGCCTCCTGTTAGTACCCATCTCTCATTTTGGGATGGGGGTTCAAGTCTGGATCCCGAGTGTTCTTCCTTTTCTTTAGTGTCAGCTTTTATCTTCATTGCTCTGTGGATTGGCTGTCTCTGCACTGCAGTCAGGGTCCCCATCTTTTTATTTCAGTGATTATAAGGTAAGATTTTATTATATCCTTATCTCTGCTGTGGTCCTGGAGACGTCTTCTCTACCTTCCCTCACTTATTTGTGTTCTGCCTATGGTATTGATCTGAAAAATTGTTTCTTCTCTGAACGTCACCTTCCCTGCTCTTGAGCCTGTGCCAAGTGACTGTGCCTGACACATCTCCTCTTGGCTTCCCAGCCCATCCCTGGCACTGGCCAGCTCACTGCAGGCTTAGCTGAAGTTCATCTGGAGGTCTCCCACCAGTCTTGTGGAGACGCATCCCTGTTGCAAAGCCCACGCTCACCCTGGCAAACTTTGGGCTGCCAAAACTCAGAGTCACCCCTGCAGACACTCCAGTGGTGCTGCCAGGCTAGGAGGTCCCCTTCAGGCTCAGCTGGCCACACACAAGTGTGATGCACAGGGTGGTTTTACATAACTGCTCATTTCTGCTATTTGCAGCACTTCTGCAGCCAGAAAATGGCCTCTCTTTCCAGTGGTTTTTAAGTGGCAACTTAATTTTAGGTATTTTGAAGGAAGAAGTGATTTTCCACAGCTAAGATAGCTTTTATCAAAATATTCTTAATATTAAACAATGATGCCTTTCAGTGAGTTAAAACCACAACCCTCTAGAGACTATTAAAAATTCAGTAACCTTGGCAACAAAATAAAAGGCAATTCTGGTTTAGTTGTTTCAAATGGGGAAAATACACCCTTTAATGTGTGAATATATTGATAATAGATTGGTTTGGGCAGTTTTTGTTTTCCTAATTGTATAGCTCAATCCTACATTTCTTTCTCTTGCTTCCTTAAACATTTCAGTATTAGGAAATACCACTTTTTCTTCATATAAAACCTGTCCGACACCATAGGACATCATCTGATTAGGAAAAAAACCATCCCCTTCTCTCTGAAACAGAACTAGAAAGTGTCCAGAAAATGGTGCAGGGGCCTATAGACACTCTTGTCAACTGACTCTAAACAGAAAATGAAAACGTGTGCTCAGGTAATTTTTCAAGGCAAACTGAGTAGTCACTCATTAATATTTTCATATCAAATCTTTTAGAGACTGTATAAAGTTGCTCTAGTGTGTGAACAGGTAGATGTCTATTCCAGGTTAGGAATCAAGTGCAGGACTATTCCCTTCTAGGCTAAAGTCTTGTATAGCTCCCGAAATGAGCTGTGTGTTAAGAGACGAGTTGGTGAGTTTGGACAGAGCTGCTAAACATGGAAATAAGTGGGACTGGTGGGAAAAGCCTGGGTGGCTGTGTTCCCCAGCACCCAGCAGCACTGAGGTCACCAGGGCTCTGCACCTCCGCAGGGCTTCGAAACTGAAAATTGCTCTTTTGTTTGGATGCCTGAGGTTTTGTATTTACTTTTGCAAATTATAGATATTACCCTCATTCATTTAAAGGGCTTGAGGCAGTAAGTTCAGGCCATCTAACAGCGAACTAGAGAAAGTGCTGTATGTTTTCTTCTTTTAAGTTTGTGAAATAATTTGTTTCCCCAAGCTAGTGATAATATGGATTTGGAGCACAGCTTTCCCAGATTTATTTAATAAAAGGTTAGCATTTTTCTTCTAGCAGCAAGAAGCAGAGAAAAGAAAGCTATTCTTCTCCACACAATGGAAGGTAGGATTATAGAATAAATGCAATGGAGATAAGAAAGGTGAATCAATTTAAATGACCTTTATTCAAGCTTCATTGAAACAAATGAATAAGAGGATTTATCCACCAGAAAATAAAGCGGAAATAAGAAAATAATGACTAAATAGCAAACTAAAGGAAAAATTCTAATTATATTGAAAGAGATTTGTCAGGGTTTCTTAGTTTAAAATTAAAATCAACTAAGAGTATGTTAAAATGTATAGATTAAAGCTGAGCAAGTATAATAAACCCACTTGGACAGCTAAACTAGGAGTAGGATATAATGCAGTGCTTGCAGCTGAGAGAGGGTTTTGCCTATTTGCACCATTAACCTTCTAAAATTTAGTCCTCCTACCGTATGGATCAACTGTTTTAGAGATTAATTGGCTTGCTAATCCTGTGAATTCCTATTTTTATATTTATCACATAGGACAGGACCATAAAGAGTCCATTGCAGAGCTAGGCAGAAAAGCAAGTGGAATAATGTTAATGGTGTCACACACAAAAGCCGTGGGGCTCATGGTCCAAAGCTTAGCCCGGTGCACGGGCTCCTCAGCCTGACATTTGCTTGCCTGGCTGTGGAAAGCAAAGGCATCCCTGAGGCGAAGTGCCAGGTGCCCAAACCCCTGGTGCCCACTGCTGTGTGCCCACAGTCACCGACACCCCTCGCAGCTCCTGCGCACCCTCCTGGAGTCTTTGCTCTCAGCAGGCTGAGCAGCATCTGCCCTGTGCTGGTGGGCACAACTATGTGTTGGGTTTATTTTTTTCCCCCATAAGTATTTTTTCATATTTGTAAAAAAAACACCTTAAGTTAATGAACTAGATATGCAGTTCTTCTGGTGCCTTTTTTTTTTTTTCTGTTTTGCTTAAATCTTACTTCTTTGCCTCTTTTTGATATGGCAATCAACCAACTAAAACCATTAATTACATGGTGATAAATTTCTGCCAGTGCACAGATCCTAGGGTAATAGGTTTAAGCAAAGTGATGGAATTTGGCAGCTTTCCTTTGCTAGCAAGATTATGTCAGTTCCTCCTAATCCATCGATCCAGTGAGACAGTAATTAGTTAATTTAATGAGAATCAAAGGATTTTAGCCTGCAGAATTTACAGTACTAACAAGACAGGTTATTATTAGAAGCTATTTCCAATAAAAACACTTCAATCAGCCAACAAGAATATTGTCCCTTGATTAAAAAAATTGGACCATCATTTATCGTTATCACTGCAGGGTTAGGTTAATGCTAGAAAATATCCAGCACTTACAGTGGTGTTGGCTATAGTTAGAGTATGCCTGTTTTGTTTTCAGATTGTTAATATGCATCACCTTTTTGAGCTTCTTCTTAGGGTGCAGCCATGTGCATGGATGGTTTTGCTTCTTCTTGTTAATTATTTTCCCACCAGTGAGGAGATTTCTGCTGGTGCCTGACTGCTGTGGCTGCCAGAGATCTGCCAGGGGCAATACAGTGGGCAGGAGAAACAAGACTCAATTGGAAAAGGCAGATTTGTTTCGCAGCAAGATGTGCCCAAGAAATATTGGTTTCAGCAAAGGGCATCAGCACAAGCCAAATGTGCAGGAAAACTGTGTTGAACCTCTACTGGAGTCTGTCTTTACCATATTTCTAGAGCACAATTAATTGTTCTGAAGCAACATCCTAAGCCTGGCATTTAATTTAACTCTGCAGAGACACAGCACTTCTGCTGTTAGCAGAAACAAGCAAAGAAACCAAAACTGCTCAGCAAAAGAACAAGCCAAATAAAGCCAACCAGGAGCCACCTAAGTGAAAACCACAGCCCACGAGCCTCTATTCACATGGCTGTGCTATGCAGGGACAGATATAAAAGCATACAAGACAGAGAGGCAGACACAGTCTATCCTCCCTCTCTGAGATTTTGTCTGTGCAAGGAACCTCTGGTAAGCAAATATGTTCTGTGAAGAAGTGTATCCTGCAGATGCAAGTCAGGTGTAAGGTAGTGTCCACAGAGTGTGCATTATTGGATATCCATACTTTTTCTTCTGTAGGCCGTGCCTACAGCATGCTTTGGCCATGAGCTATGAGCAAAGATGCCATGGCAAGCTGGAATATTGATCATCTCTGGAACTGGCTCTAATTCTGCTTATTCTCCAGCACCCATTTTGCAAATAGCCTGAACACTTCAGATGGCTTTAAGGAAGAAACGTGAAGATGAGAAATATTTTGTGGCAAAACTTTTCTTATGATATAAATATTTAGAGGGGCATGAATTCCTGATGTGTTTATTTAAAAGCATCTTCAGTTTACAGTCAGCTCCAGAATCACTGCATAATATCCCCATCATACAAGTAGTAAGTCAGTTTAGACATAAATATAACAAGCTTGTCGCTTGCATTTCTCTTTGCTTACATAAAATAGACATTTGAGTATAAAAATATTGTGATTAATTTGGGGAATTAGTTGGCTAAGTAATTAAACAGTTCTCCTACCAGAAAAATAAGAACTATTTAACTAAAAGAAGAGTCAATGTCTTCTCTGAGGATGCTTTAAAAGATTATTTAAATCTTATAAATATTTAAAGACCTACATAAAAGCTAATGGATTTTTAAGGAAAAACAAAGCAACAATTTGTTTATGAGAAACAGCATCTTTTCTACTAAACCAATTAAATAAAAGAGTAAATCCTATGTTGTGTCTGTGTTATGAAAATTACCTCAGTTTAACTAGATTATATCTTTGCTGAAATGCAGTCAGGATTTTGTTGAAAATAACATGGATTTCAGCTTAAACAGGTAAAGGTGCTGCTATAGGAACATTGCATGGCCTTAAAGAACCAATGTGAACATGCATGTTTCCCATCCTTCCCTTTCTTTGCTGCAAGTAACAGACCCTGGCTGGTATCTGACTCCCATACTCATTTTAGAGTTTAGGTTGCCTGAAGACAAGACCATCATGGTTTAAAAGAGTAGCCATAGTATTTCTGAGGGGTTGAAACAGAAACTAAATTTGACTAACTTTGATAATAAAACTACTCAGTGCAATCATTTATTTCTCCCTGAGGACAGTGACTGAGTATATTTAAGCATATAGTGCATATTTATACAAATCCTTGTGCTTTTGAGGGTGAGCACATATTCTGGTGTGTGGAGTGGTGTTTGGTTCAATAGGGCCTCACATGGTGTATCTTGGCCACTCGTGAGGAAAGTTCCCTGAATTCTACCAAATCTCAGCTTTCAGAGAAACAAAATGAAGCTGAGCACTTAATTTTTGGGTAAAAACCCCACCCACTTCGTTGTGTGCTAAATGTGCATTTTCCAATTGATAATTAAACATGATCATGAAGACAAAAGCATCATTTATACATATTTTTAAGACAAAATAGTAGCCTGATTTCATTTACTTCAATATAAAGCTGGTGTGCATCATGCCTAAATAAGAGGAGAGAAAAGGCCTTGCTACCATAACCCTTGAATGTGTAGAAAGTTTAAGGTGTTGTGAATGATATGCTGGGGGGTTTTTTGTTGTTGTGTTGTTGTTTGTTTTGGTTTGCTTTTTTTTCTTCAATGCTCTGCTTTGCTCTCACTGAACATATTGACAAATGTTTAGATGAAACCTCAGCTGAAGGAGATTCTGCAGAAATACTGGCCCCCTAGCAACACTGTTACTATGCACAAGGAGTACATAAAACCTTATTCCCCTAAAAGACCGTGTTTGAGAAGGAAATAAAATTTTATTTTCTCCTTAAATAAAGATAAGGTGCTTGCAAATGTTTCACGTACATCTAAATATACTGTAAGCACAATTTGAATAGTTGCAGGATTCTTAATATAAACTCAGGATGATGACTGCGGTACTGAAGCAGATAACTAGTGGAACCAGAGATACAGATCTTTTCTGTGAAAAGCATGTTTCCGCCACTATGCACTGGGAGAAACAGAACATTTGATTTTGATTCCAGAGAAATAGAAGTAAAGAGGACAATAGCATCCACAAAGGGCTGCTGCTATAATAAGAGAGGGCATGTGAATGAGGGAGGCTTGTGGCAGCCTAGTTATCGCCTAGAAGAGGCTTGGGCCCTGCAAAGAGAGATGGTTCACAAAAGACAGTCCTGCAAGAAAGCAAAGCGAATAGGAAAGGAAAATGAATCTTTTCACTGGCTAGATGAAGGATGCACTCAGAATAATGTGCCTCTAGGAATAAATCCTCTTTCTCCTCTCTCAGAAGCTTCCTTAGGAATCAGAGCCTACAGAGTATTAATGATTGTAATGAGTTAATGAATGTGTGCTGTGTTGATGCAGTTTATGAAGCATCCAATAATTTCATAAAACTCTGCTTTATCCTCCAAGATTTTGCTAAGAAAGAATTGTATCACTATAAATCTCCAAGCAAATTCTTTGAATATGTTTCTTTGTGCAATTGTATATTTTCTCTTTATCGACCAAAGCATTTGTGAGTTGCTGTACAGTACAGCACATATCTCAACTTGCTTGTAAATACAGCTTCAATAAGATGCATAGGGTTATAAACTTATAGATCTGGTCAGCAGACACAAAGGGTTTCTTTCAGTTCCAAGAGCACAAACACTCACAAAAAGCAGACTGGACCTCTGAGGATGTATCCAGGGGTCATCCATGCTGATATCCTGGGAAGGGAGACCCAAGCTCTGCTGCACTCCCAGGCCCTCAGGCGCTCTATCACCATGAAGATTGCAGGGCTCTGGCCCTGACTGGCAGTGCATAGCAAGTCCTTTTGACACTCAGAAATGGCTCTTTTGCACCCTTATTCCCCATGGAAGCAGAGGTCTAAGTCCCAAATAGCTGTACTGTAGAACCCGAGCACTGCTGCCCCCACCACCCACCAAACCAGTTCAACAGGTTCTGCCACAGAAGGAAGATGGACAAGCTTTAGGGAAGATGTTTTGGGTTTTTTTCCTCTCTAAAAAGAGCTAATTGCTGAAGCAGCCTCCCTGTAGCCTATTTTACTTTCCCAGCTGAGCAGCCCCAGTGCAGATGCAAGCCAATGGAGTGCTTTTGATTTTGTACACCCACGTTCAGGACAAGACTCCCTCAAACAGAACTGTTCGTGCTTGCAACAGAGGTTACCAATTACACTGCGTGTTTTACATGGCAAGTGTTTACAAGAAAATTACATTGTTTATGTATTTTTGCCGCAGTTAACAAATTATCTTAAATGTCAAGTTACTTGATACAGAAGTAAGGGAGCCTACTCTATGCCTTAAAGCACTACAATTGTTGGTAAATTGCATTCAGTACAGAATTATAGACATTTGAACATCATTCGGAAGGAAAATATTTTCCCAAGGGATTCATCTGACATCTAAACTACGAAAGTGAAAGTTTAACAATTTATAAATGTCAGCAGAACAAAACCACCCCATCCTCTGAGCATGATTAGTCACGGGCAGGTATCGGTTTAACACTTGCACTGTGCCGCTATTGATCTCTTATTGCTTTGGTGAAATTAATTTGATAGCTGTTCATTTATCATTAATTGTGCTGTGAGCTTCAGAGGCGACTGAGAGCAGGAAGGAGGTTGACTCACAGACTGGACCCAGCAGTTTGTGGCATAATGAGAAAAAGTGAGCCATATCTATCATTCTGCATGTAAGAGCCATCCATAACAATCATGCTTGTCCTCACTCCTGTCTTCTGTGTCATCCTGGCAGCACTTTTTATCAGCTAGGGCCATTAGGCACTTAAAAAATCGGTGGTTTCTGTTTTCATACAGAGGTTTTACCAGTCAGAGGCTGTGGCTGGCTTGTAGGTGCAGTTCAGGGCAGCAAGGAGCCAGCACTCAGTCCTCTGCTCAGGCACTGCTGGAGCATCATCACAGCAACTCCATCTCTCACAACTCCACAGGCAGGTTGGTGAACCTCAGCAGCTTCAGATAACATCCACCACCTCAGGAGGCTGGTGGTGGTACACTTGTCTCGCATTGACCAGTGTCTTTTCTCCTCAAAGCTGACTCACTGCCCGGGAAGATTTTTTTCACTCATCTGGAAACTCATCATGCCACATGGTGTATGTACAGTCACCACTTCCCCTCACTCCCCTAATAGTCTTCCATAAGGAATCCAGCTCTGGTGAGCAAAAGTGCCTCCTTTGAGTGCCCTTGTTTTCCTGCTGGAGTCTCCTTTGCTCATGTAATGTACATGACAAGATATGGTCTCACGATCTGCTTACAATCCCCATGCAGTACCTTAACCTGTGCCTATCGTGGTGAATCACCCACTGTGTTCAACTGCTGCTTATTTGGGAAAGTGCCACCAGGAACTCACTGTGGAGGAAAGATTTGGGTAAAGGAATGCAGTTTGTCAGGGTCAGAAGGACAGAATGACCCTTGAATGAGATCAGCTGTTTGCCTTCATCGATCTGGCCAAGCTCAGGTGGAGCAATGGCCTACCACCTCTGCTGTTCACAACAGGAATGGCTCCATCACAGACCCCATCACAGGTCAGAGGAAACAGGCCAGAACTCCATGCCTGTCACTTTGCTCTGTGACACTGCACTGTTGCATTTCAGCAGAGTGACAGCATGGACTGCTCCACAAGGCAACAATTTGCCAGTTCTTGATAGTTCTGATATAAATCCTTGGGGTTTTTTCTAGAGTTACAATGATAAATCATAAATATTTCCTCTGGACTTAGTAATGAGTATCATTCTAAAATTTCAGAAGGGCCTCATTAGTGCTCTTTCCTGTGTTTACACTATTTAAATTGAGTAGCAAACAGGGGATAGACAATTCACACAAAATTGCACTAGCAAGCCATAACCCATCACTGTATCATACTTTGTGCTTTCCAAGCCAGTGGAGTCTTTCTGTGCCTTTGCAGCAGCAGATCCCTAGTCAGTGCAGAGGGAGCTTTGCTATTAATTATGATGATAATGCAGTATGATTTGCATTTGCTTCATACATATTACATATTTCACATCAATAAGAGAAACAGTGCAAACACCCAAAGAAAAGGCATGAGGGGTTATAATACCTAGACAGGGATTCTAGAAAGAGAAAGAAAAATATAGTTGTTGAGAGGTATTTTGGAGAAATCTGAACTAAAGAGAGTCTTAACAAAACTGACTGTGGAGACAGAAATTAGAGCAGCCTCAAGAAGAGTGTTATTTCCATGTATTTTCTCCTAGCCAACTTGCGATTTAGAAGATGAGAATCCTATGCAGACTGGTACTACAAATGAGATTAAATTGGAAGAAGAGAAAGGAGAAAGGCAGAAAAATGCCCAAAATGAGAGAAAGGTGAGAGAGATGCATGCATTAAAAGTAGTAAATTGTCACTCAAATGACAGTGACAAGAGTGTGACAGGTAAACAGAAGGATTTTTTCTTCCCCAACAACAGAATCATTTCAAGCATGTTTCATTGTGTCTTCTTATTTACATTAATATGTATTTGATCCTTACAGGCTATGAAAAATGACAGCAACAATTTTCTTCAGCTACAAGGACAGTAAGTGCTAATGAAGGAAGATCATTTTACAGCAGCCTAAAGTCCATTAACAACTGATGACAACTGGCTGGTCCCAGTCAAGTCCCTGCCCTCTGTGTGCCTTTGGTACAAAGTGAAGATTGTATTTGTTACAGCTTCTTTTCTCTGAGCTTTTCATGTGGGATACTGGCTCATATATCAGATTGCATTTCATTATCTTTCCTGGTAATGCTTGGGCCATATATCATATTTTCTAATAAATCTTAGCTGTGCCAGCCTCGCAGAGTATCATAACAATACCTTTCAAAATACTGCTTTCAGCATTGGATACACGGGGCTGCATCTTTCACATGACTTTTTTTGCAGTTTATCAAAATGAAACATGACATCTACTGTAAATGATATTCCCATTTAGTGCTTAATGATACATCTGCTTCCCATCAGCCACAAATTTTGATGGTTTGCTAAACAGATATTTTGTTTAGTGACAACCTGTATGCCAAACTGAAGGTTTGTTCTCTTCAGGCTATCAGCCATGGAAGTTGGTGTAATTATGAGTTGTCTCCATGAGCTAAAAAAGCTTAGTTATTACAACAAAAAAAGTTGTTTACAAATACTGGATTTAGCACCACAAGGACTTCTAGAAAAAATACCAGCTTTAAAATCTGACATCAAGCACTGCTACTGCTTTCCAGTCAAAGGGTAAAAATTGTGCTCTGTCATCAATAACTCAATCCAGAAGTTACTGCTACTGGGATGGAAAATATAAGAGTGAACTTAATACTTTTTCATTAGCTTCTGTTGTGCTTGATAAGCCATGTGGACACATTTGGAATTTCATGGGATTCAGGGACAACAGGACATAGAGAAACCTGTTGCTGCAGCCCCAATCTGTGCCTCATTCTGCAGTCTCCAGGCTGGGTACCACTCTGCTGTCCAATGACCAGCTCAGCAGGGTTCAGCACCTAAAATTTAGGCAATTATTTTCCAAGGATTTTTGATGGCAGAACATGCAAATTACAGTGGACCTATGGTAAGGTGATTTTTGCAAGTTAAGCTGTGAAAACAGTTAAATGCAGTTTATTAATTTCTGTCTAAATTAACTTTAATTTTCTTCTTTTTGCTTTTGTCTTCTCAGACTCCAAGATTTTTCAAAGAAATTTTGTGAACTTTGATGGAATCAGTGGAAGACTCAGAGGTGTAAATTAGCTCTTACCTCCACCAAGACAACAATTTGAAGGACTAAATGTACACGTTTTTGTTGTCGTGCATACTCAGTAAAACCCCCACAGTCACCTTGTGATTAGTATCCTGACTGTACATCCAAGACACATTGCTTGTCTTGTTATATTTCATATGAGTGGTTGTTGTATTGCTTTCAAAACAGTTCACGGAGATTCTCATTCTATGGATAATTACACTCAGTTGACTCTCAAAAAGGGAGACAGACTTGTGAGAGTGAGCAGGAATAGTTATTTTCTTGATTTCAGTTACCTTTTAAGGCAATCAAAACCTGTTTGAGCAAACAAAGAACAGTACATAGGTCCATGTTTAAAATGTGCTTCTTGCTCACCATACATATAACTTTACATCATGATAAATAGGGTGATTTCTATGAACTGAATATAAAAGCTTTCCATATAATTAGTATAAATGGAATCTATCTTGTTTGCATAGATAAATGATGATTTCAAGAAGAATCTTAATGGTAGATGTTCATGCCATGACCTAAAATAGAAAAAGTCTCATGGTCACAGTTAATTTGACCACCTATAAATTTAAAAAAAACAAGCTGTATTTGATTCATTATCAGCTCCAAACAACTGAATCTGTTCATTTTGAGTGTTTCAAAGATCAGTAATTAGAAGCCTCCTTCTAATGTTTGTTTCAGAACTGTGTTCTCACCCTGACCTTGTCCATGGAGACTGCATATCCATAACTGTGGGGCAGAAATCAAGAACAGTTCCCCCTTCCCTGAAATACATTGTTTCCCTGAAAAAAAAATATGCAAACCACAGATAACCAGAGATAATTTCCCCTTCCACTATTAGCATCAAACCTCCCTCAGACAGGCCTTGCTTGGTATCACCAATCTGAGAGCTGGTTCACACTGTAGCAAATTATCCATACTGTTATGTCCCTAGATTTAATAAAAAGTTATCCTTTATGGATAGTTAGCCACTTATGGGTCAGGAATGGAAGTGGCCAATGCTGTAACCATGTCTGGGGCCCCAAACCTCCTGGTCTACCATGCTGACAATGTATTTGCAAAGAACAGGGCTCTACAGCTCTAAAAGAGAATATATGCTAAGGGGGGGGAAAAAAAATCTCCATTTTTATCTCTGGAGATAAGGTCTCGGAAGATTTTGGCCAGGCTTGTGTGTGAGAAGGGGGTATGGCTTCCTTCCTCCATCCCACTCACGATGGAACTCATCCTAGGGAGCAGGTGGTTCTCTGGCCTCATGGGCTCACTTCTCTGACAATGCATCGAGCTGTTACAGGCTGACCATGATCCTGAGCATCCTAGGGACATGGCCTTGTCAAAATATAGTTGACCTCTGAATGACACTCCAAATATTAAGATATCTGAGGTGTTACTGGAAGAAAGTAGAAAGTTTATTTAATGTGAGCTAATCACTTGAGTTTCCAGCCTTTGCCATGCTCACATCAGGTTGAACAAAGGAGTCGAATCATTACTTTTTCTTACCTGTTACTTGGTATATTTCCTGATAAAAAAAGATGATTGCTCAAGAGACATGCCATAAGAACCATGTTTAGGCACCTGTTCTGAGAGAGAAAGTAGCAATCCATTATTCTGAAAGATCAATATTTAATGAGAAATTCATGTTTTTAAAATATCACCTCTTTTCTAAGTGAAAACTCTACAGCCATTTGAGTAGATCATATCTACACCCTTACTGAATGTCTCTAGTTCTGCAAAGTACTTTCTGCCATCATGGCCTCTTTTTCCTTAACACCCACAGGAGGGCTGGCAATGAGATCATTGTGGTGAGTGCAGCCATTTCTACACATCCCATCCTAGAGTGGGGACTGAAAGCTGCATCCTGTCTTTCCTCCCACCCAGGCCACCAAAGTGATGCTCCTTTCCCCATGCTGTTGCTGCCTTTGTCTCCACAGTGGCACCGATGCTCTAGCTGCCACCTGAATGGCATCCCTCAACCTTCTCCCTCCTGCCACCACTCCAGCCCTCCTGCTGTGTGCACAAGGATGCTGCTTGGAGCTAAACCACCATGCTAACATTTCATTTGCCTACATTCTCCACTTGCTGCACTCCAAACTGGTTTTACTTTTCTCCCTTCAGTTCAGCTGCCAAATGAAGAAAAAAAGTAATAAAAGTGTTCATTATCTTAGACAGGTCCCCTGTGACTCAATTTTTTCAATGTACTTCTCAGACCATCCCAGAATTGCATGCAAACCTCTGTAGTTATTAAAGGAAATTGAATTCACACGGACAAAAATTTCCAACTTGTGAGCAGAAGTTACATTAAAAACAGTTTGGCTGTGTAAAGCACTTGATGAAAGGAAAATGTGATGGCCAAACTGCCTTCTCTCATCTGTGTCCCTCCTTGGCCTGGCACAGACTTCACTGAGATGAATGGAAAGACACTCATTGATGTCAATGTGCTGGGGATCCAGCCCTTGATGTCTGTGCTTTGAGGGACTGAGCAAAGAGCACCTTTGTACCACGTATATCTAGGTAATTTTAATTGTGGCAGTGGAGTGAAACAGCACCTGTACCTAAAGGATGGAAAAGGGAATGTTAACAAGGGTTGTGAAGTGCTGCAAGACAGGGGGAACTGCCTGTCAGTGAAAATAATGAGGAGTCTAGGAGACATGCTTGGTGTTTTTTTAGAGAATATTTAAAGAACCTCTGCCTCTTCTCTAAGTGCAGTATCAGCTTTAGTTAATGCTTATACTGGATGTGTATGTCCCTCCTTATTGAGATGCAGAGGAGAAATCTGCACCTCCCCAGCTCTCCTCCTTCCTGTCCAGCAAACCAGCTTCTGCTGGACAGAGCTCCCAGTGTGTCTGCTCCAAGAGCATGACCATCATCTGTCTGGCAGACCTCTGAAAGGCCTCTCTTGCCTTCTCTGTGCTGACAGTTTCCCTAGGGATGCAGGGCAAGTTCCTCCTTTTGCTCTCCCATGTGAATTGGCCCCACATGCATTATCTCCAAGATCAGTCTGAGAGTGCCTGACGATATAGGGAGCACATGTCTAGAGGATTAGCAAGGGTTTGATGCCACAGGGAGCTGCAACTACTGCAATTTTCTCTCAGAACAGGAGATCCAGTCTATCCTGCTGTTTGATCCTTAAAATAACCTCTTTATTTTCCTGCTTGCAAACTAGTTCAATTTGCTGAAGATTAAATTCTCTCTGCATTAATGATGGAGGAAATCAGCTTTCTTACAAGAAGTTTCTTTAACATTTCCCTCGGCTATAAACAAATCTAAGCTTTGAGAAGTTGTCTTTTAGCAGGAACGCCTGGGAGTTTGAAATGCTCAGACTGTTACTGGTATTACAGGTCACTGCCCTTCTCAGCATTTACCAGAGCTGAAACACTAAATAGCTTGTTATTTCTGTTTAGAAATGTGTCTATGCTTGCACTGGCTAGTAACACTAGTGTAGCAAAGAAAGATTAAACATTCAAGTAATTTAGCTTAGTTCCAGTTCATTTTCAATTAACAGAAGAAAATCCTCTCAGAAATAATAGGCTGGTTTTGGTTGGAGGTTAGTTTATTTGTCTGACAAAAGCAGGCATTTAGGGTTACAAGTTAAACTCACTAATATTGTTACAAAGGTAGTTTTTTAAGTAAAAAAGAAGAAAAAAAAGCACAGACAATTAAAATACTGATTTCAAAGGTATTTTCCCTTTACAGGAAGTTTAAAACTAGCAAATACCCAAAAAAGTAATTAACACAAAACATTTCAGGCAATAAACTGTAGTATTTTTATACAAGGTTTTATTTCCTAACGTCTAACCTTTCTGTATGTTTATTTACTATACTTAGAAGGTAAAACCTGCTCTGCCCCAGTTTAGCACAGCTTGTCTTTTCTGGTACCATTCTTGGCTCTCTTACCCATGGGGAGCTGGGAACGTTGGTCCAAATATCCATCTTCCCTACATCGTAGGCAAGAAGATGTCTTCTGAAGACACCTTCCTGACTTTATAGGCAAGAGGAATAAGAGTTCAGGGAAATAAGAAGGTTGGTGGGCAACATCTTCCATTGAGGTTTAACACTGTGTCATCAAGCAAAAGCCAAAAATTAGTCTTAAAAAACTGATGTTAATTGTTAGGAAAGTCAAAGATTCCTCTTTATGTGACAAATGAGGTCCAGAAGTTTTCCATAGGCAGAAGATCACAAAGTATAAGGGTGAAGAAGAGAGTAGATGTACATCAGGATTTTTGGGTCATATCTCACATAAATAGCTACATTTGAAAACACACATATCCCAGTTCTGCTGGTTTTTCTATTAAGGAATCCTTCCCAAATGCCTTTTCTCTAAACCCAATAAGACTAGAACTTCCTGCTTCACTCACTCCCAAGCTGCCAATCTTTATACCTTTATGTGTTTCTTGTGTTTCTCCTTGTCTTTAAAAAGTTACACAGCCATCATTTTCCTTTTTTTTTTTTTTAATGGAATCATATTGCTTTCTGTAGCAGGACAGAAGTCATTGATGGGCACATATCAGTGAGCTGCATTTGGAAAAGCAGAATGAAAGAAAGAGGATAAGAAAGAACTATGAAAATGCAGAAAATCCCTGAGCATTTATAAGCTGTCTGATACAGTTTTGATTTACACATCTGGTAAGAAGTAATGAGAAAGTTACAGAGGTGTGAGGAATCAGCAGTGCAGAGGACAGTTTGCATCTGTGAGAAATGCAGGAAAACACCCCACCATTTTCATTCAAGCTGGTTTGACAGAATTAAAAATGAATGCTTTCACAAAAGAAGTAAGCATCATAGTCGCCTCTCCTTCAGCAGTTCTCATTGACCAAGCATTTCCTCTTGCCTGGTGACAGAAGGAAAATCTCTGTATCCAGCTCCTCAGAGACACAATATGCTCCAGTTCCAGGGCAACCTGTGTTTAGAAAATCAATTGAAGTGAAAGGGAGAACAATAAACATTTAAGATCATTGGGGAGTTAATGAACCTCTCAGAGTTGAAAGACACCACAATTATAGTAATCTTTACACAGTATTGAGAACAGGAGCTCCTACTCTGAGCACACATGTGGGAAACCTCCCATGGGACTGAGCATTCCTGGCAAGCCAAGGTGTCACGATGAAGCTCTATCAGAGAGAACTGTACGGCAGCCACTACCCTAGATTGCCATGTTTATGATAAAGGGACACATCTTCTCATCTATAAGGTATTTTAGTCCTTTTTGATTCTTTATTTTCTGACTCACCTGTACCTTATTTTGTACTTTGTCCTCCTCCATTACAAAATGGAAAGATGAGGAGGTAGAAAAATAACCACTCTGGGACATGGCTGGCTATATCTAGGCAAAAAATCTTGTTGCAGGGTGAGGTTTCCTACAGAAAGCTGCTTCTTCAGGGAGGGTTTCCTGTAGAAAACTGCCTGTTTCCCTAAGTGCAGGCTCTCCCATTACCTCCCCATGCCTGGCCGTTTCCCGGTCTCTGATAAGGGAGTGCTGATAAGGTTCAGATGTGGAGTTGGCAGCCATAGGTCCCAGTCGTGCTCTGCCTGCCAGAAAGCTTCAGAAATCCAAACATATTGAGATTGAATCAGTTTCCAGTGACAGAAGTTTGATTTTTCTTTCCTTTAGCAAATCTACTCAGTCTTCTTTCTTAGTTGTTCTGGATAGATAAACACAGGTTTGAATCACAGACTGTGGGATTCACACCTGAGTCAGAAATTTTGCTCTAGTTTTCTAATTTTATCCATGTGGTGTTTTATTTTATCCACTTGTCCTGCATAGCTTGTTTATCTCCTGCATTCTTCCAGCCCACTTCTGTTTGCTTCGTGATTTGTCTCTTAGCACGTTGCTATTCCACCTTCCTAAAAATAAAGTCTTAATTTTCCTGTGGATTGCTCTGCCACCCACCACTGCAATTTATAAAGACCTGTCACCACATTCAAGTGCCAATCTTCCTCAGTGAACAAGTACCACTCAACGGTGTGATACACCCTTCTGAAACCTCAGACTCTGCTCTAGATCTGACTAGAATAGGCTAGAATATGAAAACTTTGAAGTCAAAATTAGATGAATTGGATTAGAAGAAAGCAGCATCTTTCTGGCACAGTCTATATGTCCCATGAACTGATTTTTCTATCTATCTGCTGTCCCACAATCCACATTCACTCTTTATACAAGAACCAGCCTTTTTTTTTTTTTGCACCCACAGAAATGGAGTGCCATAAACAAGTCACCATCTCCCTGTTTGTAAGTCAGTCTCTTTCTAGAAGTTTGTGCAAATAAGAGAGATTTTTCAGGTGCTTGATACATGTTTCCTCCTTATTGTACTTGTATTGTACTTTGCCTCCCGCCCAAAGCAAAACAAAACAAAGCAAAAAAACCCCAAAAATCCAAAACCAACAGCGACCTACTTAGCCCAACAGGAAATTTCTATTATTTACTTCAAAGTGCAGCAAATATGAATTTGAAGCCTGGGTACTAAAATGCCCCATTCTTGAAGAGAATATTTCAATTGAGTAGCTATTTTTTGCAGTGATAATAAACAGAATTATCCAGAGCTTATTCTTCCTGTCCACCTCTGCAATTCCCATATGTAGAACAACAGTTTATGTCTTTTTGAAGACCACCTAGTCTTCAGAACACGGGACTGGATGGCAGTTAAACTATCTCAGTGCTGGAACAGCCTATTTTGCCTTGATTATTGACTGAATAAAGACAAATTTGCAGAAATTGTTCTCGGTGAAATAGGCAATTTCATTTAAGAACATTTGTAACTCACACACAGGTCATAGAAGCTGTGGTTAAAATTATAGTTTCATACCTCTTTTGTCTGTATTCCTAACATAAATGAGAGTTTACAGACTAGCTTATTTTAAGCAGTGAGCAGACTTAACTAGAAGTCAAAACTCATGCAGTTTGCCTTTCTAATAAAAAAAAAAAATAAAAAAAACCCCACAGCAAATCCTAGTACAATCAGCAGTGCAAAGCCCCAGTATTATGCTTGTGAAAGGAAACAAAATGACTTCTCAGAAGAGAAGATTGGCATCTCAGTGGAACCATTTTAATCTGCGAAGTAGCAAATTGTGTGACTGAGTGGTTTTGACTCCAAAGGAAAATTTATGCAGTGAGGACTTCTGGCAACGGCTCGGTCACACTTAGTCCAGAGCACAGCCACTGGGACTGAGGCACTTTTTGCACTTAGATGATTCTTTAAAAAAACCCAGAAACCACCCCAAATATGCGATAGAAATCTTAATTTTTTTTTAATTTTTTTTTAATTTTTTTTTTTTTTTTTTTTTTTTTTAGTAAAGGATTTTCTACAATTTTCTGATTGGTTTTCTCTCTTTAACCTTCCTACAGAGTTCCCATCCTTTGACCTCTGTTAGACTTTGCACGTGAATTACCTCTTTAATGAAACTTCAAAATATTGAAATTCACTACGAGCTTTAGGAGAAGAGATTTGAGGTTTCCTTTTACATGGTAAAGAAAGTTTGAGATGAAAATGTCGAGTCAAACAGAGCTCTTTTGTATATGAAGAATTTGAGTCTGTTGTTACTCTCCTGCTCAAAAAAATGTAGTCTTTGAAGTCACTCCATCAAAGTCAACAACTACACAGTAAAAAAGAAAAAAAATGAGCTGTTTATGTCTTCTTTTTTGCTTGTTTCTTGCCTTAATCTGAAAAAAATAATAAAAATTGTCTGATTTATGTTTGTTCTTTGTGTATATAAGGCATGACAAATACATTCAAATATGCAGACCAAATACAGTTCTGATGAAAAATTCAGGATTCTTTCCTTTTATTTTCATGGAGTGAGTTTCAGCTTTTCATTTTGATTTTTTTTGGAATTCACATTTTCCTGTGTGGTCTCCTTTATTTGGTTTATTAATATTTCTCATGTCTTGAACAGAAATGACAGGTTCTGCTGCACTTTTGACACTGAGAATCAAAAACATTCCTTGAGTCAAAGTAAAGGGAGCTCACACGTTTCTCTTCATTCTGTATTTTATGACATAAGTGTGAGTCTTATCTTTGAAGCAATGGTGAACTTGGATGCAGTGGTTGTAAGAAGCACAGGAATAAAGGGGAAAAATTAAACTCAGAAGCAGACTGAATTAACTAAAATGAACTAACTATTCTCCCAGAAATTAGATTGGATTAATTTTTGCAGAAAGAAATGGCAAGTGATTCCAAGTGTATAAATACAACAGTAAAAGTGGAATATTGGTGTTTTACCCTAGAATGTTTGTTCATTAAAAAAAGAGAAAAAAATCAGGATATTTAAAGTCTGAGTAGTTTTCTGTTAGATTTTTTTTTGTAACTACACATAATTAAATTACGGTGATTACGTTGAGAAGAACAATGCAATGAACAAGGCACACGTTTTGGCAGGGCTTGAATGTAGCTGTGCCAAATTTTCTGCACGTAAAGATCATACAAGGAAATTTTAAACTGAGGAAAAATGTCAGAGTGGGCTGTTGGGGTGTGTGGTGCAAGCACTGCCCAGCCTGGCCCAGGGCAGAGCAACTGGAAAGGCAAGAGCTGATGGTTCTGGCACCTCTGCTGTGCCCCTTCTGATGCCTGCAAGGTTCATCACTAACTTGTTTTCTCCTTCACTTTGGGTTTGACAGTCAGGCTATCTTTCCTTTCTTTGCTCTGTTATTTATGTGTTTACAGAAAGCACCTGGAATACTTATCAGTGCCTTCTGATGTCTCTGTGGAGGATCCCCCAAACTTCCACTGGCTGAACCCCGGCTTTCCATGGCTGTACACAAATTTCCTTCTCCATGCCATTGTGGAAACCTTCCTACCTCACAGGGCTGGTTTAATTCTTTAAATCTACCACTACCAGCAAATTGCCCCCAACATGCTGTTTTCAAGGCTTCATGAATGCAGGCATGTATTTTTATTAATAAAATATCTTTCCCCTGCAGGAATGAGGTGCTCCGGGTATTCTGTGAATTCAAATATACACTGAGCAAGTGCTTTGCCACAGCCCCTCATATCATTTGACTCTATCTTATATTGTGCCCTCGAGAACAGCTTTCCCAAAGCATTTCTGCCATGGCAAGGTGGCAGTGAGGACACTTCAAGGAGCCAGCAGCAAGGTTACTGCAGTTATACCCAGAGCAGCCGAGGACCTCATTTCAACCATCTGCACAACTGAAGAGCTGGCACCAGTGCCTGGACTGTGCCTGGGCTCATGGATGGCTTCAGGACATGCTGAGGAGCACCAAGAGCTCCTCAGTGCAGCCAGTGTGGTGGAGAAAAGATTAAGAGAGACCTTTTCTGTTTCAAATGTAGCAAATATTAATCCTCCAAATAAATCATAAGTATGCTATTAGAGAAAACACGAGGAAAAGTATCACCCACTTAGAAGAAGAGAAGCTAAGGAAATGCCAGTAGGTGATGTAATGGTCTGAAATCATGAGGGACCAGCCAGTGGGGTGCCAGCAGGAACAGTACAATGGACACATCTTCTTTTTTGAGGAATCTGTCCTCTTAAGGGCTCAGCAACACTTGTAGTGCTTGGCATGCTGACCTAAATCAAATTGACTAGAGAAGTAGATTTGCTTTAGTTTGGGTAGGGAGAAAGGACATGTTTTCATGTACAGACCTCTTTGGGGATCTGAATTATCTTTCTTTCCTTGTAGTCCAAAGAAATATGTGATCATTTCCTGTGCCTGTGCACTGTTAGTGGCTCCTGGGGGAAGGAAAAAGATGTTATCCTTGTTGCCTGGCTAGAATTTTAGGACTCCCCAGAGGTGTTCCACTTCTGTGCATCCTCTGGAGGGCAACTGCCACATGCAAGCACAAGCAGATCAGTTGCAGACGCTGTTCAAAGGGAGGTGAACAATTGTCATCATCACATAGAGGACCCAGAGCAGCTTCTGCCAGGAAGATGCAAACTATGACTTTTGGAAGGAAACAGAGCCACAAAGCCGTCGTGCTGAATACAGACACATCACCAGTCCTGCAAGAGGAGTGGTAGCACAGCAGGAGCAGAAGGAAAAGTGCAAGTTTCAGTCTTTCCTCTAAAAAAATATTTAAAGGAAAAAGAACAGGCAGAAATGTCAAAGAAGTGTCTTTTAATTATGATAGGGAGAAAGATTATAGTTATATCTGCATGGAAGATGTAAAACCTATTTTACAAAAAGGGATTATCAAAAATTTGACTTCAAGTACAAAAATGTTAAAAAAGCCTCTCCCATTTCAAGATTTTTCCATAAATAAGCTGAGAGGAAGTTTTGTTTAAGAGCATAAGGCTTAAGTGCAATATAATTGAAAGAAGATTTAATTTCTAAAAATATAAAGGATAATCAAAATTAAAGAAACTCCAACAATCCCTTAATCCCTAATAGACCCAATAATTTCAAAATATATCTTCCCAAATCACCTTTCTGCCCTGTCCTCCAGTATTGATTTGAGTGACTTATTTGCAAAGGCTGTGGAGACTTCAGTAAAATCACCTCCTCTGATCAAAACAAAGGATTGCCAAACTTTCCATGTCTTGCTCTGTCCATGGTGATAAACAGAAAATGCAAACAGACCCAGCCCTTTCACTCTGCCTCTCACTAACTAAAATGCAATCAATACCTCATCATCCTTTCTCCTGCACAACAGTCTACAGGTTATTTAGCTTCTAAACACGACTATCGAGACTGTCAGTGTCAAAGGAAATGGCAGGATTGTCTTGCACTAACGTGATTGCCTGTGAAAACAGGTTGCCTCCATTCTCATGATATTCAAGTCGCACCAAACCTTTACCAATTCTTTCCTTTCTGTCCCCCAATTGTTTTCTTTGGTTGTGGAAACCGAAGAGGCTCAGCACTCCTTTAATAATCCCTAATATAAGATCTCCAGGAGTTGCTTGGGCAGCTCCTGTCTGAGAGGATCTCCTAGGGGGATCTACTCAATGCCTCAGTGCCACAGCTGTGGCAAAGGGAAGAGGCATTTGGGGGTGGTGCGCCTCCTCCATTGTGCCCAGAGGAGGCACATGGGACAGAAGGGTCTGCAGCTCAGACTCTTTTTAGAAATTTTTCTGCGATCTCTCTCCACTGAAGACTAAGTGTCAATTTTTCTGGTATAGGGATTGGTACTACACAGATCATGGTGTGTTCTTGGAAAAAAGAGCAAGTCTCCCACTCCCCCCACTCCCCCTACTCCCTCACCCTCCCTCTGAGTGGCTTAGTCTTACCTAGATCCTCTCAGTTTCAGGATGAAGAAGGAATTTAACAGGTGCATGCCTGCTTAATTTGATTCAAGCTCTTTGTTAATGCTGCAATATTTTCACTAAAGTCAAACTTTGTTGCGCTCTGCCTTCACAAAGAACAGGCTTTTCTGATGTTCGGTGCTATTACACTTCCTGGCAGTTTCTATGTTCCCCAAAACATCTGCGAAACAGGTCAGATGATCTTGTCCACAGTGTAAAATATAATTGTAAGATGCACAACTCAGAAGCATAAACTCATGCTCAGAGAACCTCAAATTTTGCATGATGGCACTATCAAGCTCTGCAAAGCTGTTGACAACTGCCAAATACATTTCATTTATATTGAAGTCTGAGAAAAACATAATTAGCACCTCATATTAAAAAGAAAGCAGCATGCTGTTGACAGTAAGCCAGGAAGTTGATAAACACAACTTCCTCAAATTCAATTTTCCTGAAAAACCTAGACGAGGACATAAATTCTGAAGAGTCTGGTGTTAGCAGATGTGCAGTGCAATCACAATTAAACACCAAACCCTAACATTACCACTTACTCTTACAATATGTATTTTCAGAAGATTTTCGAATTATATCAAGCAAATATAGTGTTTTGGGTTGGGGGCCTCTGAGTAAGGGATGGTTTGTTAAACAAACTCCACTCAAACAAGAAGCACGTAGTCGCTGGAAAACTCTGGTAAATCCAGAGTTGGTTGCCATCCATTTGTACTGCTCAATTCAACATGACTTTCTGTTTGTAGCTGTGTGGAAATGTAGCTTTTGAAAACAGAGATTCCCTTACAGGTACACCATATTTAAAAAGAGAAAAAGAAGGGAGCCCTTATGTTAAACAGTGTGGACTTGCCTGCTTCTTAGAGGCCATGGGAAGCCCTGGAAGGCAGGGGAATGAGGCTTCCCCCATCCTGGTGCTGTCACACTTGGGTGAAGGCAGGGAGAGCAAGTTGCTCGTTCCTCTTCTAGATCAGGGACAAATTTTGACAACCCAGGGGTCTCAGCCTTGACATGTGCTGTTCCTAAACCTATTTGCAATGTGGCACAACTTTCACACGCTCCATGTTTTCTTCAGGGTTTATCCCAAGAAACTCACAATCCAGTCTTTCACCATCTGCTCTGCTTTCTCCTGTCTTCCTGCACTGCCTCAGTCTCCCCCACTGGCACAGTAAAGTCTTTCTTCCCATGCATTCCCCTTCCTCCCGTTACAACTTACTAGTTGTTTCTCTCTATTGTGTTTATTTTTTGTTTCATATCCTTGCACTTTATTAGTCTTTTTTTCTCATTGCACACACATAGCAGCTTCTAGGTAATTTTTATGTATTTTGTGCCAAGCTTGCCCTTAATAAATATTAAAAGACACACACATGTATGCTTATAAATCTGAGAGAAGATGAAGGGACTGATTTCTAGAAGCACACCAGAAGGCTGCCTATTTTTTTGACTTGGTCCTAAATGCTACCCCCCAGTTCTACCAATATGAGATTATAGTGGATGCAACTGCTTCTGGTGATGGCAACGGCCCTGGCAGTATATTGTATTTCTTCTGAAAATGGCAGGTGAAAGGAGTAAGAGAAATGTTAAGAAGAGAAACTCCCGTTATCATTAATCCCAACAATTTCTGTGGGTATCTAGGTATACCTGATATCATGGTGGAGCTCAGCAGTGACAGCACAGAGCTGTCTGTTGGCAGCTTGTGCAGAGAGTGAAGAAGGATTTTTCATTTCATGCATCATTTGCAACTCCCTTTAATAATTCAGCAAAGTCAATACGTAGCCTTGATGCACAGTTAAGAGAAAAAGCCTGAAGCAAACAAAAGTAAGTAATCCAGAGAGTGACCAAGCATAGCTAAATCCTTTTAAGCTTTGTTCCTCCCTGCTCCCCTGCCCTTTTGCTACATACTACATGAGAGCATGTAATTGTTTGCACAAAGTTCATTACAGTCATGGAAAGTTCTTGAAATAAATACATACGGATCTGACCCCCATGCATCCCACAGTGATTTCAAGGGGGTTTGAAGTGCCTTTATTTGCTCAGACCATTTAGGGTTCAGACTGCTCATTTCCCTGTGGTAGAAACCAGACAGTAGTCTTGGGAGAACATTTAATTCTCAAGAGTAAGAAGAGACTGTCATTTAGACAAGTGTATTTACCCCGACCTCTGCTGCCCAAAAAGGGGTGAGAGAGCTCAGGAAAAAAAGGAGTAACAGAGAAAACAGAAATCACTGCAGAATGACCCCGTAGCCCTTAGTCTGAGGTCAAACAGGTCAGGATAAACTTCCTCAGAAAGACCAAAAGCCCAAATTTGATACATACTCTACTCCTCAGGTTTTAAATTCCATCCTCAGTGTTGGGCATGCAATGTAGCCATCCTAGAGCAGGCAAAGGGCTGAACTGACAAACACAGAACTCTTACAAGACAACACACTTCTTTATCCCCCACGGATGCTTTCTTTTTAAATTCAGGAACATGACATTCAGCCTGCCATAGCATCAAGTAAATTGATAAATCTTGTGACCTACATGACTCTGCTGAAAAAATTGCTAATGTTTCAGACTTAAAAAGAGAAATAATCACTTCATTAACCTGACAAGAAACTCTAGAAACCACACAGAACACTTGTAGAGGCAAAGAGAAGTGTGTTTGGGAGATGCAGGGGGCAGTGGGGTCAGCAGGCTGAGTAGACCAACTTTTCCTGAGTGTTTTGCTCAAGAATCAAGAATTCCTTTGGGACTGGACAACAGAGGTATGACATTTGTTCCTGTGCCACTAGATCATTGTGGCTGCATTTATGTGATAAAGCATATTACTTGCAGAAATAACTATCTCTTTGGCCACACCATTCCTCTTGGACTCAGCACTAGGATGGGAATGCCAGACAACATTGGAGATGAGCAGTGCTGCTCTTCAGTGTTGGGCAGCCTGGAATGCAAAAGGAATAGCCACAAAAGCTGCTTCTATGTGGAGAGAAGAGTAAACATTTTTACTCATCCCAGCACTCCTCAATTACAAACGGCATTCACTTACAACCTGCTTTCCAGCCACTGCTCCCAAAACAAGTCCTTGTCAGTCGTGTGTGTAAGGCAGCAATGGCATTCACTGCT
Organism: Margarornis squamiger; assembly: GCA_035222235.1. Lineage (NCBI taxonomy): Eukaryota > Metazoa > Chordata > Aves > Passeriformes > Furnariidae > Margarornis > Margarornis squamiger. The sequence goes on from JAWWTY010000160.1 coordinate 29,468,087, forward strand.
GGGGCAGTAGAAGGGAAAGCCTTGGTCAACCACTGCAAGCAAGAGGCATGGCTGGACTTGGAGACTGCTTGGGAGAAGACTCTTGCAGACAAATGCAGGCAGTGTTCTGGGGGTTAATTTTTTCTCAAGGTTTTCTTCTGAGACAGGGGTTTTTTCCTGCTAAGAATTCAGATTTTTTTCAGCTCCTGCTCCATTCTCTTGCTTCAGCAGAACACAGCAAACACATTTCATTTCCTTTCCTGCCTAGTGGGATGCTGAAGAGATGTGATCTCTGAATTGGTATACGTTTCTGCTGGCCCATATTTGCAGCAAAATTTATGACACATGCCAGTGCCTCCACAAGCTGATTGGATACAGCCAGGGAAATGGAGAAAGCCTCAACTCGCTGAGCTTCAAAAAATGAACTTCACTTAAATGATGTATTGTTGTTTTGCAGAAAAAAGGAACACCTGGCTTGTACAGTGGGGAAAAAGAACAAAATGCAACATTCATAAAAATGACTGAAAGGGGACTGGAGAATACGGTTAGTTTTGCTTCCACATGAAATAACGTGCCACAAAACAGGGTTTGCAATTATAATCTGGCATATCTGCTGCTTTTGTTTGACATGATTACATTGGTGTGTCCACTAATTCAGTTTTAATCTTCATTAACATCTCCTGTATTTTTCAGAACAGATTCAAACTGTCTGATGCTTCCCATGTCACTTAGAAGCAGCATTAGGGAATTATTTTTGGTTTTCATGTGACATTGGATAATTACTTCTTCAGACATAAAAGTCATTTATGTTGTATGAGTGAGGTTTTGGTTTTGCTCATCCCATTGTACATCCTCAGTGCTGGCTATACTCTCAAATAAGTAAGAGAAGAATTGACTCTAGAAAGAAAAAAAAAAAAGATTTGATTTTTGTATGTAGTTTCAGTGCAAAAGAGAATTGCAAGTATTTATAGGTATCCTAGATTTTAAAATGCTGAGCATGGAGCACATATTTAATTCAGCTAAAATTCAAGTTAACCCAACTTGCCACTGGACAGAGAGAAGCAGAGGGGAGTGGGAGGAGAGTGAATGACCAGAGGACTCAGAGGTAATCCTTTATCTATTAAGCTACAATCAGAATATCAAATGCAAAGTCTGCATGTGTGTGTGTGTATCTGCAGGATAGACAAGATCTGTATTTATGTATACATACATAGAAGAAATATGTAAATCAAGAGATATATTTTTAGCACCAGGATTTGCAGTGCTACAACACGCACTAATTTGCCTTTTCCTAAATGCTACAGAAAAGCAAACCCTGTAGCAGTTTCAGCATGAAGATATAGAGGGCATATCCTTCATTGAAGCCAGACCAGTTCTTTGCTAATAAGTAAATAAACACAGCTGACTCCAACACCTGTTTACATATACTCCTGCACTCTGCATTGAGCAATGCAATTTTTGAGTAATTTTAATGCTCGGTAAGTGTGTTACCAGATCCAACATGAGTGAGGTTCCTGGGAGAGCTGTGGTACCTTATGGCTGTCCATTACAAGCATGTAAATAAATGGTTCTGGCATAGGAGCACTGATGTAGAGCTCCTGCCTGGCAGTGTTAATAGAGTTAATGCCTAGCAATCCTAATTGCAAGTGAGGAGCTTCACCTAATTGGTCCAGCAGCACTAATACAATCAAAGGATACCCATCTTCACTGGGAAAATGCGATGCCCATTTTGGTCTGTGTTGTTCTTGGAGATATAATTTGGGCCTTTGTTCTTGGGAAGCAGAAGCCATTATGATGTATATCTTTTAAAGAATAATTGCTTGCTAGTTAGTGCTAGTCCCAGCAGAAATATATTCTGAATTGATTAGTACTCAACCACCCATCCCTCCATAGATTTGGGGAGTTCTGTAATATCTTTCATAACTTTTCCATTAGATTGTTATTTGGGAATGTTTTTGTCTCCTGCCATGGAGTGCAGTGAGCAGCAGAAAGGAGGTGTGAATCCTCCCAACCCACTGCTGTCTGGGGATTAACACCACAGGTTTAAACACTGCTAACGTGGTATTTTCAAAATAAAATAGAAATTAAACAGCGTTGCTAAATACATGCCATTTCATGTGTCTCTTGGTTTTTAGTTTTAAATATTTGGTACATGGGTTCCTCAACATTCTGGTGTTTGGAGAGACACCGTCACTCTTGCAGAGATAATTCACTGACTATAAACATCACTGCTCTCCCATTTGCCTGCCTTCAGCTGAATGATCTGCTAAGAGCAATTCCTGAGACTGCTGTGGACAGTCCCACCCTGTGCATTAGTCTGCCACTCAGTATAAACCAGCAGATGTCCAAATTCCTGTCAGTCTGAGCTGCGGGGCCAGTTATTTTAGGGAATTACTTCTGATCAAACCACAGTTTCAAACTGATTTGCCAACCGCAAAATGAAATAAATTAGCTGGATAATTTGTTCACAAAAAGTAATTCCACCAATTTTACCACTTAATTTCCTGTCTCTCAAAATGGGAGTCTGGAAAACTCAGTGTATCAATGAACACACTTTTTGAGAACTATATGAGAAATGATCATCATAACATACCATCAACAAAGTTATGAAAGCACCTTGAATTTATATTTCAGTAGAGGAAAGGAGATGGTCATATGCAAATTACACAAAAATATAACGAGTGATTTCTTTGTGTTATAGAGAAAACCAAGATAATTTCAAGAGGCAATTTGAAAACCGGATGCTAGGCACACTGCTTTCATCAAACCAAAGAAGAATGGTTTAACAAAGGCCTGATGGTCAGACCAGCAATTAGGCACTGTAGCATCATAATAATTATAGTGAGAAATTGAAAAAAAAACAAAACAACAGTACAGACAATGAAAATTCCTGACCTGCTGATTCCAAAATGGTAGCCTGTTTCTGTCTTTTTGAAAAAGCAATGTGGTGTAGCAGTTTCAGGATATTTTCAGGATAAAAGCCTGTTTCTTTCAACAGCAATAACAAATATTCCATTAACTTTGGGAGAGAAAGAAAAAGAAGGACTACTATTTTTCCTTTATTTCTATCTCTGTATTGTATACAAGAGCTTTTAAAGTCCATTTCAAATGTGAATAAATTTGCCTAAATAGCATGATTCCACAACAAGGTATCGTATCCCTTCTCACAGTCCCCCTATGATGTAGATATGTATAAAGATAACAGAGCATATGAGATTGGGGGAACACGGCCTGGGAAAACATCCCAGGATGCTTTTCATACAGACCAGTTACAAGTGGAGCATCTTTGAAAGCAGCTTCTTAATTTAGTTTAAGCCAGGATAGTTTTGCCTCTGATGATTTAATGATGATCTCGAAGCCTCTTTGCATCAGAAGGCAACTCTCTTGAGTGAAACACACAGAACTTCAGTTTAGGCTCCAGGAAATGCTTCAGCACTTGCTGACACCCAGGAGATGCTGGACCTGATTTGCTTTTCTCCCAGCTAACTCAGAGCTCACTTGTACAAATTCTCTCCTGTTCTGCAGAAGAAAGCAATTTCCGAGAAAAATATGTCCAAATCAGCTATTGCCAAAGTTAGTCAGTATGAAAGATTAATAAAATAAATAACAAGTAAGAGAGAGACACCAAGAGAGTCTGACTGTCCCATGCCACTGCTCCTGAGGAGGAGGAACACAGTGCTGCCTCCTCCTGAAAGCCACATCTCCAGTTGTGCCTGACAGCACAGGGCTGTCCCAGAGGAAGGACTTGCAGGTCTCAGGTGAGCACTGTCTGAGGAGATGCAGCAGCACCGGTGGGTGATGGTGGTCTCAGAGGAGAGCACCTTGTGCTGGTCTCAGAGGAGAGCACCTTGTGCTGGGGCACAGCACCCTCCACTTGGGGATGACTCATGTCTCTATGTCACTTCATGTGAAATTAATGCTACCAGTGCACAGGCCAGGGCCTTACTTAACTGTAATTCCCATTTGATTTTCTCTGAAACTGAATTATTACCTTCAGGAAAAAGCAAACTCCTTATCACTGCCTTCAGAAGCTCAGCTTGGCTCTCAGGGATGTGGCTTTGGACTTCAAGCTGCCAGTGTGGGACACACCTTCTGACAGACAGAGGGATTGCTTTGGGCTCTTTGTAACCACAAAACCCAGCACCCACATTGCATTTAGCCAATATCAGCTGGGCACAGAAAATAATTTTATATGAACCAGCAAACAGCACTACTAACCCCTGCAAAAGAGCTGGAGAGGAAGCGTCTCTGTCTTTTCAGCTTGTGTCCCAGATACACATGGTCCCTGGGTACAGCCTTCCTGCTTCAGCTAACATGAGGTCTCCTGAGGAATGGTGAAGGGAATTTGGCAGATCCAGCTTCCTCTCCTCCCACCCTGCACCAGCCAGCCTCCACCTGTGAGCTAAGCCTCCCTTTCCCTGTGGCCTGACAATGGTCTTGGCCACTCACCCTTGTTACAAAAAGGGCTTCATTTGTTGGCCAATGTACAAGGTTTCTGCATAGAGATGTCTCAAAGTAGTTGTAAAGTTGTTTGGGTTTTTTAATAACCATGTGTTGAAGATGCATTTGTGGTGGTGTGTGAGATTTTTTCACTCGAGGAAGGATGAAAAATTCATAAAAGTGGTAACTTGTTGGGGAATTAGAAAAACAAAACAACTCAGATTTTGCACAGAAATATATTGTTCCACTTCTGTCACTTAACTAAAAGCCTGATCTGGAAATCAAGACACTTTTGTTCATTCCAAACACTAAAACCACAAGATGCTGTTTCACCTTTGAGGTCAGCACAGCCTTGGACTTTTGTGGCAGTTGTCCACCCCAGCCCTTGATGTGCTCCATGCTGCTGAATTGTTCCTTGGATCACTCGTGCATTCCCAAGGAAAATAATAAAAGTGCAATAACGAAGATAACTTGTTCTACAAGCAGTGACACAAGCCTTTTTCTCTATTTGGCATTCAGCTTCACAGCCTAATTAATTAGCATTTGTACAGCACTTTGAAAATATGAAATGCAATTGAAGTGCTAAGTATTATTATTAATATTAGCAGCAGCACCATTTTGCTCTCCTGAATGCATTTTCCAACAGACTTGCTACAGGAAAAAGTAGCCAAGCCAGCTGAGCTGACATGCTATAGACTTGAAATGCACTTAGAGCTTCTCACCATATTTGATTACAGTAAGCCAAATGGCTGAAACATCTGCATAGCTGTGCAAATTGTTTTAGTCTATTAAAAAAATTGAACCACATATAGCACAATTTGTTCTGAATCTGTCAGCAAGGTAGATAGATATTGCTTTGCAGGACAGTTTCGGGATTGTTTATGAAAAGGATTCTGAGATGCTTGACTGCCGTAGGCTACCTCTCATTTGTATGTAAACAAATATGACATCCAGAGAAAAAACACTGCTTCACGAGCTCTTGTAATTGTATCTTTCTCATTTAGCACAGAAAGTGCTGATAGTTAAAAGTCACAAACACTTTTAAACAGGCGACTGATCTTGTTGCCCTCAATTTAAAATATAGCTGTAACGTGTAAACGCAAGAGCTCCCGGGACACATCTTTCTCCATTTCCATCTTGGTAGCTGCTGTTTTTGGCAGTGCCAAGAGGATATTGGGCCTTAACCTTCTGAATCAGTTTTATTTCAAAATCAATGACTTTTAGCCCATGCTGGCTATTTGCTGCTCACACACTTGCTAACACATGCATGGGTTAGTGGCTGCAGCCATCATTTCTTCAGCCAGCTGCTTACGCCTACAGGGTTTTCATTTCTGTGCAAGCCAACTTGTTCTGCTCGAGGTAATTTGCAATAGCTGAGAGCTAACTAGCACTTGGCTGCCTTAGGGCAAAGGGAGTCTGCAAATGCCTGTGGGACTAAATCATTAACTTCCTGAGGTTTGCTTCTCGTGATGGTCCCAGTAGATGTCACAGAACGGGACGTGCACCTGAGACATCACTAAGTTTGCTGGGGCAAGCCTGGCTGCAGGGGAGGCAAACTGCAGCTGCCAGGCGGTGTGCAGGAGCAGATCAGGAGCACTCTGGAAATCTTTTCTGACAGTCCTGCTCAGAAGCGTTCCCCATCTTTAAGGGCTGAGCTGACTGCTGACAGCAGTGATTCACTTTGGGGTCTACTTTGGTCTCACAGTGCCCACACCTGCTTGGGTTTCGCAGTGGGAAGCAGAACCCATGGACTTGCAAGAGCTGGATCTCCCAAAGCCTTACCCAGCTTGTGTATGCTACTGCAAGAGAAAGCATGAGGCGAGAAGAGGGCTCTGAATGGATACACCTTTTGGACATTTAAGACATGACCATATCTAAATATTTTGCTTATTGTGCTGCAAGTATTTCAGGTAGTTTTGACTCTTACTTCATGGTATGTGTTTTTCAATAAAAATAAAAAAAGAATCATAATTCAAGTTCGTATTTTTCAGTTACATAGTTGCAAGGAAGTAGGAGAGAGGAGTTTCATCGTTGCAAGGAAGCAATAAATATCATTTAGTTCAGTAACAATGAAAACAGGGCACCAATGCAGAAAAACAAGTAGTAAACCTGGAAATCACAATGCCACAGAAGTCATGGGGCCCAAGATTGCAGCCTGGGGTGTAGAAACTGCCTGATGTAAGTATCAGGCAGGTGCATATCCCAGCACAGCCAGGAGATGGGTCAAAGAAAAGCCAGAGTTTTTGGGATGAGTCACTTAATGGGTACAAGCCCAGGAAACAGGAAGCCTGACAGCAGCTCTTTCTCTGAAAGTCTTGAACAGCTGACGGATCACTACAGACAGATAATGTCCCTAACAGCAATAGCAAACCAGAGTATCCTTGAACTATGAAGAACAGACAATTTTCATTAAAAACATGGTATTCAATCATAAAAATACTTTGCGGTTTCAGTTCTTGTGAGTGTTTCACCCTCCCCTTCCAAATCCCTTGACACTGAGATAACTCATCCCTTCAAGATGCATAATAGTGAAATACAAAGATCTTTCAAATATCAAAGCTGTGTGCTGCAGCAAGCAGACAGCACTAAAGTGCTGATGAAGATTTGTTTGATAGCTTTCTGAATTCTGGGGATATTTCCAGAGCCAGAAGACATATTAGAGAGGCTGATTCATAAAGCAAAACCAGCTTCTTCATTCATTTCATGTGCAGGGTTCAAAGGAAAGACCCTGTGAAAATGTTACAAAGTGCTAATAATACCAACCTCATGAAAATGAAGGAAAAAAGAGAAAACATCCAAGAAACAAAAAGCCTCCAGAAAAACACATAATAGAACTTAAACCCTGCGAAGCTGGTCTTTGAATACAAGATTGGCATAATACATTTTGAATCTTCAGTCATACAAAAATATCTTTTTGCATATGAAAGGTCTTTGTAATTTTTGCTATCATCACTATAAGCCTCAGATGCATTTGCTTTGATTTAGTAAACAATAAAAAAGAAAGAAAAAATCCTAAGTGCTTTTCTACAGATGTGTAAAGATGCTTTAGAAAAAAAATGTTATTGCTTCTTCCCCCGTACCAGTTGCAGAGGGAACTGCCTTCCATGACTGGGTTTTGATTGTTCTTTTTCCTTTTATTTTTCTTTTTAAAAAGCCCTACAAATCCCATACTTTTGGCCCGATTGACTGAGCCTTTCCAGAGAGAAAAGGAAGTGCTTGAGGAAGGAAAGACAGACAGAAGTGAAAGGAAGTTAAAAAACCCCAAAACAGCAAACAGGGGCAGCGGAGTATATTTAATGAGAGAATATAAATAAAAACTAATTAATAAATTAATAAAACAACACATATGCTACTTCCAAATTCAACCATGAGGAACTATTAATCATATTTTAAGATACTGTGTTTTGAAACAAGTGGAGAAAGTGAGTTTTGTAGGTTTAGAGTTTCCCAAGGATACAGTACTTTGAAAAAACTTTCCTGAGGAATTATTTTCCAGTGATTTGCATTTATTTGGAAAGGCTGCCCAGAAGAAAGGCAGTTCATTTTTATGCTCCTTTATGGAAAATCTATAAAATCAGAATGTGAACTCCAAGTCCCAGCAGAATTCCACACCAGGTCCCAGCAGCCAAGGGTCGCCAGGTCCCCAGATTTCTTCTCCCAAGGCAGCAGCAGCACCACCTGCCATCCTTGAGCCACAGGATGCTCTGATGTGCACCCTGGAGCTCCTCCCTGCTTCTCAGTACTGAACACCACGAGTGAGCAAGACACAAGGGGAGGCCTGGACTTCAGGTGGAGAGCAGCAAACGGATCCAGTGCTCTCATTTTGCCCAAATGCCACAGCCATTACCCGAGGGGCCTTGCCTGTGGTGTGACAGAAAGGCTGGACCGTAACTATTTTATGGTCAACCATAAAAAATAGCTATTATGCTTGTTTAATGTGTTTTCATTCCTTGGTATGGTATCTTAAAGACTAAGCAGAGTTCAAGAAGCTCATTTAATTTTAATGTATTTTATCCCTCTAACCAGAACAATTTTTTCTTCAATTACCTTTAGCAGAAATCTAATCTAGCAAATAAGAACAGCAACAAAATATGTCATTACAAATGATTTTTACAATTTTGTTGTTACTCTGATTTATTATGGTGTCAAGGTTTCCTAATTTTGTTTGCTGATTGCCCTTTTAGGAAAAAAAATGTCTTTGAATTTGCAACAATTGCCAGCAACACCTATGTAAATATTCGGATGTAAAGAGGCAATTTCAATAGCCATTTAAACAGGGTGAAATACCTGCTTAGATACACAGAGTAATGAACTTGGGTCTGTTTACCAATGGCTTACGGAAAATAATACAATGCTCTACAAGACTATTACAATGTATAGCTGATAGCCAGAATTTAAAGTGGGATAAATACTTTCTGGCAAGGTCATAAAAGGAATCAATGCTTGAAATTCAGTCTTTCATCACAGAACTATACAGATAATTGCCAGGCAACAAACAATATGCTGGCAATGACTATTTTTTCTGTCCTTAAGAGATACAGGGTATCTACACTTGCCAATGCTGCAGTGCAGGAGCAAAGGGTCTATGGAGGCAAATAGCTCATGGACTGTGTGCATTGGATTTATGTTTAGGTTTTGCATTTCTGCCTGTGTTTGTCTGGACCCCGGATGTGGATGAACGCTCCTCAGGGATGGGAGGGCATGAGGTGCCCTCCTGGAGGATGCCTGCCAGATCAGCTCACCTCAAAAGGGACATGGGTGGTGGAGCCCTGACTGCCTGACGAGGTGAAGCAAGAGGGAATGATCCCACAATTTCCTACAAAAGCACTGTCTTGATCCAAAACCAGACAGGAAAGAAAGTGTTCCTGCCTACAATGCTAACCCTGCCCAGCACTGCAGTGCCCAGGTGTGACAGGCCAAGACACCTCTACAGATGCCAGCAGCTCCATGATGCTTCCTGGCCCGTTCTGGAGGGAGGAAAGGACCCGGGGGACCTGGGCAGGCACTTTGCTTCCTTGATTGCTCCTTCCAGACGTGCACAGGGATGGAGGCTCTCGCACCTCCAGCACATTCCCAAATGCTCGGTCTCTCACACACAGCCCCAGGTGCCACCCATGATACACTGAACACTTTTTGGAATCATTTTTGGGGTTCCCAGTGGATGGGTTAATCAGGCTGGCACTAAGCTCCTGCTGCCCACAGCGTGACCACCAGACTGGTGGAGGACATTACTCCTCCAGCCAAAGACAAACATTTAATTAAAAGGAAGGTCCTAAGGAATCCAATTGCTCTAGGGCATCTGACAGAGGTATACATGCAACCTCGCAGGTTTTTGTCTGGCCTTGATTTCTGTTATTGTATCTCAACACAACCGCAATAAAAATAATGTATTGACTTCCATTTCAGATCCTGAAGAAATAGAAAATGCAAAGAAACAAATATATTGCCTTTTCTTCAGACATAAATTTTGAACAAAAGATGTATATTGATAAATGGAAAATATTTCACTGACTGATGGTGACTGGCTTCAAATTTTACCCCACAGGAAATGCTATTTTAAATATAGTAGAGAGTATACAGTACAGGAGGGGAGAAGGGAAAGCCATGGAAAGCTCCAGGAACTGGCTCCTTCCTCTGAGGGTGACACCACATAGCAAGCACTATTCCTGGATGACACATAACACTTACTGGAAAACGCTCTTCTGAAATGTATCTGTTCAAGGCCCTGTGTTTTTTTGCCATTACAACTGCCATTTCTTGCCAGCTGCGTGCTGCTCTTCAGCTCACATTAACAAGAGGGTTCCTAGCTCTTCCAGTTCACTCCAGTTCACCCCAGTTAACTGCTCAAGTTAAATAAAACAAAACAAAAAAACCCCCCACCATTATTTATTTAGAATTTTAAGTTACTTAATTCATCTGATGGCAAAAGTCAATGAAGAGGAATGTTGTGTTGTTTACCAAAATAAATGCACAACACTCGCAGTGAATTGTCAGTAAAGAGCAACTCAATTAAATTAAACAAAATCTGCTAATCAGTTTTTGGTGACTTTATCAAATTCTCTTTGTAGCAAATAAATGATCTTTGCTTTGAAAGATTGAGGGAAATGATTAATAGAATCAGCTGGAGCTTGAATTACTTTATTAAAAAATTTCTTTGATTCTATCAGGGCTAAAAATCAAAAGTTTAAATCCTATTTCAGAGGAGCCTTTGTGTTTCTACTTTTAAAATTAAATTAAAATAGTAGCGGTTATCAAAATTTTACTTCAAGCAGTTGTCAGAAATTGTCTCTGTTCTTCTCCAGAGGCAGTTCCTAACTATCCACATTTGGTAAATCATTTATATAAACAGTGCCAGATAATTTCCAGATGAATACAAATATTTTACATTCAGATGGCTTTCTTTTATTTCTACCCAGGTATGTCAGGGTCATTTTATTCTGTGTTTGTTCATAAAACAACTGTAATTAGTCACATGGGAGGAGCATTGGTAAGGCCACACTAGAGGCTTCCCAGCAGGGGGGAAAAGAAAAAAACAAACCTTAAAGCATCTCAAAGGTTCTGCTTTGTTTATTCCCTAAGTGAAATGTGGGGTTAGAAGCCCTGTTTCTGAACAATACTTGTTCTCCTTAAGTCAGATGAACGCAAATGCTTTAGAAAAAAATTCTCATGGGAAACAATTCATCTGCAGTCACCCTGCACTCTCTGAAAGTTGAAACACGTGAGAGAAGAAGGGTGACAGAAGGCCAGCAGATACATTTAATTTCTTTTTCAGATTCAGAAATTGCCTAAACTCAGCTCCTTCGGGAAAAAGCAGGAGAAGAGGGTGTTCATATCCCATGTGAAAAAGGGTAAGAGACTTGTATTTTCTAGAGTCTCCACAATCACCTGGAAAGGTAAGCACACATTTGGTAAAGTAAAAGGGTCTTTCATGTCCCACTTCTGGGCGATAAACCAATTTTCCTACAAATGTCCTTAATTAGGAAAAGAATTTTCAGTTTATAAGCAGAGACCCTGGACATGAGTAGCACGTTCTCCAAGGTTCATACATACCAAAGCAATTTAGCAGCTTTTTGTATTCATTAAAGACCATCTTTAAATACTTTTTCATGGATATGTTTGATTTATTACTACACATTCCAGTGGTTCATTTTTAGACCTTCATAGAACAAAAAGGTAAAAAGAAAGATTCTTTAGAAAGCAACAAGAAAAATCTGACGAAACTGTAAGTGATGGAATTTTACTGCTGGTCTAATGCTGGCTTTTAATTGCTAAGCAGCAGGAAGGTAGTTTCTGTTTGCTATCCAAAAGCCAACTGTCCTGCTTAATCCTGCAATCTAGGGAACTGTAAGGCCTTGGGATAGAGCACCATGTGCTTTGGCAGCTAAAAATAATATTTAACAACACAGCTCCCAGTTATTAACAACAAGCTTCCAGTTAACTTTTGCTGAAGCTCAGATGCTAGTCAGGGGATGGAAATTTCTACCCAATTTTGCACTCGCTATTCAGCTTCCCAAAGGGAGATTCAGCATATCCAGTATTTATTGCCCTCAAGGCAGAGAGGCCCCTAGATGCCTCTTGTCCCTTCCAATTAAGTTACCTGCTGTGCTCCCCACATATATGCAAGGAAATGAGTTAAAACCGCCTCTCCTCTCTGCCGCTTTTGTGTCGTTCTCTGAGCAGGCATCACGCAGAGAGGGCCATATGTTGGACCTTTCTCACTAAACTCAGTTTAATGCTCCCAGTCTTTTCTTAAAATATGCTGAACAAAGATAGTGGAGAGGACATTTGGAAATGCCTGATGGCAAAGTGGGAGTGTTCGATCCTTTTCCACTTCCCACCGTGCGTGTGTGATATTGATGCCACTTGAAATTACAGATTTCTTTAAGGACTGTTTTTTGGAGGGGAAGGTCATGTTTTCCTTCCCTTTGCAGTGGTGTTCTTGTAAAACAAATGTACATGACATACATAGACTCTGAAATTTAACAGCATTGCTTGTGATCTGGATGTGGTTACACAGAAGAAAACAGGTAGAGGCAATGAACATGGAACTGTTTAGATATTTTGTCTTTCAAAAAGTGATCTGAGTTTGAATAAATTTTCACTTGTAACATTTTCAGCTGCAGCTTGTAGCCACTGACGATGAGCTTGACTTGTCCATTTTGCTTAAAGAGAAACAGAATGCTCACTCACGTGGATTTGAATGTATTGTATGAAAACTACTAAGATGACCTGAAACATTGTTTTTCTTCTCTGAACTAGAGGATCTAAGGCCTGGTGAACACATACAATGACAGACTTGATGGGTTGGCGTTGAGTGTTTTTAATCACAATTCCATTCTCAGAGTGTAATGAACTTTGAAGAAAATAATTTCATTCTGAAAAGATATCAAGAATTTGTGGGTTTGAGAGAGGAAAAGAAAAAGAAATCAGAATTGTTCTGAGTACTATTATGACATAATGTGAGCCAACACATCATAAATTGCATAATCATGAAATGGTGTTATGAGCTGGGCATTGCATTTGAAACAAGTACTCAATCATATCTGCTCTTCAAGACCATATTAACAAAGCAAACACTGGAAATCTGAGATTTAAATTTACTGAGAAACAGTTGCATTGTGTCTCAGCTATATTTTATTTTTTTTTTAAGCTAGACTATAGACAGGCTGTAGCAGTGGTTTTTAATGCCATCATTTGAACTTGACAGGTAACTGCCAGGTAAAATGAAAGGAGATTACCTTTTGGCAACTGCCCTCTTCATTTCCTAAACTAAATGACCTTCAACCAGAGCAGCAGTGAAAATCACAGCACTCTAATCTTAAATGTGAACCCTGTGGTGAGAGAGCAGTGGTTCATATTATAAGTAGGACGCATAAATGCTTTGAATCATCATCAGATTAGATGAAAAATGCCACTGTGTTCAAAAAGAACAATTCTTCACAAAGAAATGTAGTAGAAAAAAGCTTTAAAATGTCATAGAGACAAACTAATGGGCTTCCTTATTCCTCTCAGATTCACAAAGATATTGTTTACCTTGTTCACTTTCTCAGTGTAGATAATTTTCCATAGATTTTCATCCACTTTAATTAAAAAAGGCATATATTGGCTGATACTTAAAAGAAAGAGCAATCACTGTGATTTCTGTATATTAACTTTGCATCCCCCTCCAACAATCATCTGTACCTCTTCCATGATGTACATCATACGAATTGAAATAATTTCCTTGACATCCTTTTTCCAGCTCTCCTGAGCATCAGCTGCACAGAGCAGTCACCCATTTTTGCCTGCTTGCAAAATAGTTTTAGGTCCGCCATCTTACTTTGATTGTTTCTGGGTAGTTGGAATTTTGGGGTATCCCTGTTCAGCCTGTGAAGCAGGAGGGCTCACCCTCTCAGGCCTTCAATCTCTGCTTCACTTTGGGGGACCTAAGCACTTCCTCATTGCTGGAGAGTTTCACAGGCAGCTGGAAACCACTCCTTATTTTATTGAGTTTATAACCCATTTGCTGTTCAAATGAGGCAGTTGGTTGGTTAGGTTTGTTGCAGTGACTGTGAAAAACTTTCACATTATGTATTTGTGGAGACCAAGCCACCGTGGTTTTCCCTCTGCAAGGACTGTTAATTAGGCTGGTGATTCCCTCTCCCCTTCCAGGTGACAGGTATGTACTGCTGTATAACAGCATAAACTAGCAGACCTGATCCCAGTTGGCCAAGCAGAAATCTTGATCCTACAGCCACCCTAAGGAGTTACTGAGGGTAGCCAAATGCATCATTGCTTTTACAGGAACAGTTCATTCTTTTTCCAGGTTATATGTTCCCTGTACTTTTGGGGAGCTTGGATTTGAAAGGTAGAGCAGGAAGCAGTGATGTGTTCTGTGCTACATCCCAAAGCAGCCCAGCAGCTGGTGTGCGACAGGCTCTCTCCTCTCTGCCCTCCCTCCTCAGATGTGTGCCTTCTAAAGCTCTGCAGTAAGGAAAATGGTCATTCCCTGTGCCAGGGGAACAAATTCCCTTGTCCTTGTGCATTCCTCCAAACATACTGATATTTCACTTTTAAATCAGAGCACAAGCAAGTTTTTCTCATGTGAAGGGCAACAATGGGTACTTGGGTGGAGTAAGAGAAACACGGGGTTGCCTTCTGTCCCAACTCTGCTGATCACAAACAGTAAAAATTAAAAGATGGAAAGGGGTTTATGCCAAAGCTTAACTTCCAACACCACATTTATGACCAAATTAAGGCTGAACAGAGTACCTGGAAAATCATTAAAGTGTTAATAATGTCACTGAAAGACGTAAAAGATGAAGGACCCCATTTTGTGCGTGGTTCTGTGACAGACACACTGACAGAAGCAATACAAAGATGTCAGTTTCTTTCCAATGTGACTTTAAATGCCTGATATTTTGGCAGGAGTCTTCTGCCCCTGTTCTATGAAATACAATCTTTGTTGTTTTGGTGCAACCTGATTGCCTTTAAGTCCTCCAGCACAGAAAACAAAATTTTGGTGAAGGCAAGCACAGCCCAGCAAGGGATGTTACTGGAAACTGAACTGCTCTGAGGAACTTCTGACATTGACTGTATTTCTGGGGAAAACTCATTACATGGAAGGGGCTGATGGGAAGTAGGAAGCTCCTTACATTTCCCATCCCACTCTGTCACTTCCTGAACATCAGCCACAAATCTGCACAGAGGTGGATTTGAGCTGGGATATAAATTCCCACAGAGTCAAAGTGAAAGCAATAAGAAGTGGAAGTCCCAGTGCAGGATCACTCAAAGCACATCTGTAGCTGGCTGTGAACCTGCATCTATCAAGCTGTTCTTTGACATTACAAAACCAATGCACTGCTTCAATTTTGCACTGCAAGCAACTGAGAGCTCAGCTACTTATCTCTGCACCATCAAGCATTTTAGAGTTAATGGCATAACATCATCTGCTGGGCACCTGAACTGATGCCATGCTGATTATACACTTGAGATGAAAGCTCCTTCTGCGAGACTGCTGATTTCTTTAATGCAGGTCAATATATCACGGCCAGCCAGTGCATTACTTTCTAATCCTGTAGCTACACAAGCTTTCTGGCATTCAGAGCAGCCCTTGCCCAGGTGCTGCTGAATGCTTGGAGGAATTCAAGCTTGAATAGTCATAGACAAGCATCACACAGCAGAAAAAGGTTCCCTGTCTGGTACCTCTGGTACAATAGCACTGGGATAGCAGCTGCAGCACTTTTTGCTTGAAAAGTGGTGAAGCCGTATGGGAGGTTCAGTGTGGAAAGGAATAAAAAGCCAGAGACAAATTATTCAGAATATTTGTGTACCTATGGCTATTCTGCTTGCGTGTGGGGATGGATGGTTATGTGTGCCCAAGCCTCTGCTTCCCTATAGCAGCACACACCTTCTCCAGACCTGCAACAGCAGCAGTCCCTGCCACCTGTGGCAACGCCCATTAATTACGGTGATTTCACCAATTTGTTTGGCCCCGACCAAAGGGAGTCAGGCACTTTGGTCTCTCTCAAACCCAGCTGGATTAAAAACAGCAACCTGGTGTCAGGCAAAAACCCTTTAGCTGCACATAATTATGGCACTACAGGACTCACTTTGCACCAAGTCACATAAGTGCCTTATTGGCAGGACAAAGAACGAATGCAAAAAGCTTTATTTCCACATACTGATTCCCTAAGAAAGTTACCTCCCAGTACTTCTTTATTTTCTTTGAAAGGAATTACACATATTTTTCTTCATTACAAAAAGCTAAATCTTTCTATCCTCCCAGCTTCAGATAAACTCTCTGGTGCAGCAAAAGATAAAGGATGCTCAGAAATTAAAATAAGCAACTTGTATAAATACATAATAAAACAATTGGCAAAACATTACAAAAACTAATATTCCTAATGATAGAATACAGAATTTGAAGTCCACTTTAATAAACCTGAACATTTGGTTTCTCCAGAAGAGAAAGCTTCTAAGAGGCTTAACAGCATTAAGAGAAGAGAATAAACTATTCTTAATTTACTTTTAAAAAAGTTAATCCTGCAACAGTCATTTCTTTTTTCTGACTCAAAGGTGCTACCATGATTCACCTTCATGCCCAACTCCATTCCAGTATAATGGAGTTTAGATGTGCCTCTCAGACTGTTGATTTATCAAGCTGTAAGTTGCATGTTCTCCATTTTTAGACCAGTTACTTAAAATCTTTGCAATGGTGCTTTGTGCTGGGAATGAGCCTATTTTTTTTTTCTCTCTCGCTCTTTGGGAAAAGCAGAGGAAACCATATGGCAAAACTACACACAAGCCTATCATAACTGTTCCAAAAAGCACAGGGACTTTTCTCTTGTGATCTTTTTAGGTTTTTAGTAATTGTAAAAGACTTGTCAAATCCACTTTTCCAATGCTGTTGCTGAAAGCAGTACTAACTTTTCCAAGGAAACTTCAGCTAAGCAGTGATTTTTCGCTTGAATTTTTTTGGCTTACAAAGACCCACCACCTACCAAATGTCAATCTTTTAGCTTTTCACTGTCAGAAATCACAACTAGTGGTTATGGACTTTGTCATATTTCAAAGTATGAAACACTTTACTACAAGATGGGTATTCAAACTCGGTGTGTGGCAACAGGCTTCAAAGAGTAGAAATATTTTTTGTATGGTTGGCTTCACTGCTGCTCCTCACTTTCAGATCAGCTGGAATAAACATCTAGTTTGTCCAGAGCATGAATTGAAATTGCAAATTAAATAGTTTTCTATTTGCTTCATCTTATGCTACCTGTATAGACTTAGAAATTTATTGCATTTAATCACAAATTTCTCAAGCTATCCATGACAGCTTTTAAGAGACACCAAAAAATACTTTGCAAATGTCAGGTTCCTTTTGAGAGAGGAAAGAAATATACTCAGTGGAACAATTTGCTGAGACTCAATCCAGAAAAGAATCAGCAGACAGAATCCTTTACTACCACCCAAGAGACATGCTGCATCTCAGCCTGTCTCATACATCTTTGGTAAATCTCTTTCTTTCATGCTGTACCCATCATCTCTACACTCCACAATAAATGCGGTGGGGGTTTTGTTATTTTTTCCCCTGAATGTCCGCTCTGATAAAAGTGTCAGTGAAACTGTTAGTTCTTTGTTTCCTATCCAGATGTTATTCAGGACCGAAAAATCCTCAACACCCCACATGGTATAGTGGAAACATACACCTCATACGGGTCTGTCTTGCTGTGCAGAATAACATGCCCTATTGCATACAGGCACTTGCTTCCATCTCTTGCTCACAAGCCAGCTTGTGCATCTGGGTGACTTGCAGACCCTGAGCTACTTCATGAACAACTTAGAAAAGCAAGTCACAAAAGAAATGAAATCACATTTCTGGCAAGCCATATGCGAGTACAAGGATCTAGTGCCACTAGCAGTTGCTTCTTAAAAACAAGCAGCACAATACTTTAAATCACTCTGTAGCTTGATCTGAGCTGGGATACATGGACCATTATCACAAGGACTGTGACACACAGGAAAGTCCATCAGGGATCTCTCCTCAGGCTGTGCATCTTGGGGACCAATGCTCATGATTAGTTGCAGGGTTTTCCTGGTGGCAAAGCTAACACAAATCCCATTTACATTGTAAGCATGGCACATTGCGATGTGATGTTGCTTTTCTGAACTCTGAGTGGCCAACCCAAAGGTCCTCATTTGCTAACTTATTTTGTTCTACAGAGAAAATGTACTTGGCAATACATCTAACTCTATCTCACAATTTGAATTCTTCTCTTCCTCTTATCTTACAGAAAGTGTCCCACAACTGAGATCATTCAGCAAGGCTTTTACAGCAAGTGTAAGACAGCAAGAGGAAAGGAGTGAGGCTTATTACAGTCTAAGTGCCACAAATTCAGGCTTTGGATTTGTTTTTATACTTTTGCAAAAGAAGTCACAAAAAGAGAAAAAGGTTGGAAAAAAGATTTTGGTATGGAATATTTCAAAGTGCAATTCAGATGTAATCTAAATAAAAATTTAAACATAAAGCAAAGAGAATATTTGACTTTGAAAAGCAAAATCCCCTCAGTCCCAAAAGAGATATCGCTCTTAAAAAATGTATAAATATGTAGTTTCTTGAACACATGGGTGTTATTAAAGCCTTGTTTTTTAAGTCTTCCTGCATCCAAGGAGGCCGTACTCTGCAATAAGCATGAAGGGCAGATTTCGCTTTTAAAAAAACTCTCTAGAAAAACCGTAAGTAAGGAGATGTGATCTGCCTGCGAGTCCATGTCTGGAAAAGACTAAGATGAGCAAATCAACTTTGTTTCAGAAATTGCTGGTATCCTCCCTCCAAATGCTTACTTTCCAGAGTAAGGAAGTTTTGCAAGCAGCTCCAACCAGATTGTCATCTGGCTGAAGATGGGTCCTGGTGGCAGAGAAAGTTGGCAATGGACTCCAGAACCCACAGCAAAACCAAGGATTCTCCACAGAGACAAATGCGCTCCTACAGGAGAAGTCAAAGCTCGCAGAGACTTTCCCTGGATGGTGCTGTGGGGACATGGCAGGGGAAGCAGCACATACAGCTTTGCTGAGCCCCACAGTCAACAGGGTGGGTCATGGTGGCCTTTGGCTTTGCATGGTACCGTCCCCCCGGGCTCACTGCTGAGCTCCTTCTCTAACCCTTTGCTCTCCACATGTGGGCTTGTGCACACACTCCCTTCCCGGCTTTAGTCCACCACTGAGGTGCTGTGGCTGCACTCTGCTTCTGTGGCTCTCTCTGACCTTGACCTCAGAGTCATAAAGTGGTGAGAAGACCCCAAGAAACACTCTGTCGGCAATGCGGTTTCAGAAATGCTGAGTTTGCTCTAACTGCTGGGGAGCAGGATGCCAGCAGAGCACTGGTCCATTAGTTTTAAGTCCTGATCAACTTTTTTTTTTTTTTTTTAAATCATCTTTAATATTTTGTCTATAGTGAAGAACCTGAGATAACCACTGGCGGATCAAGAACTGTTTGAAAAACTCACTTAACTCATGCATAATATTTCATCTTCTCACTTTAATCAGTTGTAAAGTTACAACACTTCTTCCTCCTTGACAAGTGAGGGAAAAAATTCCTAGCTCTCCTAAAGACCATATAAAAATTTAATATGGCTGCTTCCTGAGCACCCACCTGCTTCAGTACAAAGAGTTAAAATGTGAACAGGAAAAAAAAAAAGCTGTGATGTTGCTTCTGTTTTGATTTAAATGTGACATTTATAAAAATAATAAAATCCGTTATAATATGGCCCCTGTCTGCAGTTTTTTGTTTCACTTTCTGAACAGATGCACCACTTAGGCTTCTACATATTAAGCAGAGACCAAAATCTTTGATCCTATCACTAGGAAAAGGATTTTTCTTCAATCATGATTCCATATGTTTCCACTTCTAATAAGTCATGCAGCTGTATGTTAAACAAAAAGATGTGAAACCCTTGACTAACTCAAACTAAGAAGTTTCAGTCTATGTATCCTAAAGATCTGGCTGCAACAGCTTCAACTTTTGAATTTCATCACATTTAGCTATTAATACTCAGGGAAGACAGGTTTATCTCTGCACTCTACTTCTAGCTCAGGGCTCTTGCAGAAGTCTAGCTTTCAAAAGGATTTCTGAATTTAAGTCTACACTGAGAACTTTTTCCTTAAATGAAGAAAAAACTGAGATTAACCTTAAATTTGACAACTTCCCTAGGACAGTAATTTTATAGGAGATCAATCTACTCTAAATAAATCCAGGTAAAGAAAACCCCTGCATCTTCCCATGTTAGAGAATCTCCTGCTCTTTGGATTCAGAGGATGTCTAAAGCCTTGAGCTCAGGAAGTCTTAAATGAAGATAGGAACCAGTACTGCTCTTGATAAACAACATTTAAAAGAGTTTTGTGGGGTTTTAATAATTTTCTAAAGGAAGAAAGATTAACCCAGTAACTTAGTTGGTTCGTGAACATGAGAAGAGGACCGTCCAAATCCAGGAAAGCAAAGGCAGAGAAAAGTTAATCTTCTAAACCACTTTAGCTTCAGGCTACTACTAAACTATAAATATAAAACTCACAGAAAAAAGAAGCGACCTTCAGTCAGAGAGAAGGTAAAGCCATTCCAGTCTACATTTCCAACACAGAACCTCCATATTTTCCTGTACCTATGCCAACCAGTCAGCCTTCTCTTAGACTCCTTTATAGCCTGTCAGCCCTCATGGTTCACACACCCATGTTTAGCACCTGGTTTCCCTCCTTGCAAACCAGCAGCACTGACTTGCCCACAGGTGCATGTATTTTCTTGTTTGGGCTTTGGCTGTTTTCTAAGGAGGAATCACCTTGGGGAGTGGAGCAAATAAACAAGTGAATCTGTATCTGGCACACTTGTGTTAAGAACTTTTTCCCTTTTTATTTTATTTTTTCTTTTGGTGGGCAGGACAAGCAATAAACTATGTCATGTCTAATTTTTCCTCGATTTTATCTGTTTTGTATTTGACTCATTACAATTTCTTGCAGAAGGCACCTTTCTTTCTCCTCACTCCAGAAATGCATTTCCCATTTCCCATAGAGATAAGTGCTCTTCTGTTCCAGCTTTCTTGGCACGGTTGCTGAAAACTTCAGAATGAAAACTAAATGAATATGATACAGCACAACGCACTGTTTCTGATGCATTCCAGCAGTTTCCCCGGAAGCTCTGGTGTGCCGTCCCCAGGCTGAGGCCACACACCGCGCCAGGCGAGAGCCACCTCAATTCTTATTTCTTGGAACAGCATTATCTTTACACACTGAAAATTTCATTTTGTTTTAAAGGCCCCTCCCCTGCACCAGCCTCCAGAGAAGATAAATTTTATCAGCCCAGCGTCAGCAAAGTGATAAATAAGGGCACAGCCTGTTCCAGCAGGAGCCAGACACCGAGGCTTGCTTAGCAGCGCAGCCAAGTGCTTCAGCAGCTGATGATTGAAAGTGGAAGCTTAATGGAGTGAATGCGAACAAAGAATTAGAATAAATGCCACCTTTTGAAATAGAAAGCAAGCAGCTAAATGGCTTGGGTGAGACAGGAAAGCAGATGTAGAGCAGAGAAGCAGTTCAGCAAAGCCAGCCTGGGTTCCAGATTACGGTTGAGTCATCTTCGTCAGCCAGCACGATGACAGCCTCTGTCTGGGTGGCCTCCTGCGTGTCAGCAGGTGATGGGGAAAACACATGCTCCTCTTGCAAGAGCTGATTTACTTCAGAAAATGGTTGTTTTCTGGTCTCCTGAGTAAATCTTCTTCTAATTAAGCGTCTCCCATTAGAACATACCACCCCAATTACCTGTAGACATATAGTAATCTTCAGACTGATGGATACTCAGGCTTTAGCGGGAGAAGTGTAATCATCTATGAAAGCTTGTCCCAGATAAAGGAGAAAGGAAGGATTTTGTCCTTCCACAATTAAAGCACCTACAAAATCTAGGAAGAGATTTTGCACCGATGCAAGAGAGTCAAATCATGAGAGGACCATGCCAATGCAAATCAAGTCAAGTGGTACAAATATTATGGCACTTTAAGGGAACTGGTGCATGTGACTCTCTACCTCCTCCTGCAGGAGCCGTGACCTGGTGGGACTATTCTGTGACCCCACACAGCCAAAAAGGACAACTGGGACAGGAATAAGTTCAACAGGACCCCTGAAGTACTGCAATCTAAAACACGGGCTGAGCTTGCTCTGAACATGGGATTAGCAAGCAGGTTAGATGCACAGGGCACGAGAGTGGGTGAATTCTGTCTTTGCCAGAGGAGGCTGTAACTTGGCAGGAAGAATGAAAGGTCACACTGCCCAAGGGAAAATCCAAGGGGAAACAGCCCATTGGTGATGATGGGATGAGTGTGAGAAGTGTGACCTGTACATCTCAATAAGACTCATAGACTAAATACCAGCACTGAGAGACAATGTTGGAATGGTGCAAAGGCAAGGAGCAGAGATTGTTACATGACTTGAGAAGATGAAACTCTGGACCCCAAACACACAGCAAGGATGAGGCCCACAGGCTCTGGCTGTGTCTGGCCACAATTCAGCTGGGACTAACAGGACATAACTGGTAAAGAGTCTTCTCTGTCATTTTTCTCCCAGTGGTCGCCTTGTAGAGCATGTTTGATGAATATGAATAACCATAAGCCAAGAAGTGAACAGACCTTTGTGCTGCTTGAGGGCTGTCCATGAAAATAATGGGCCAAGTTTTGGTCTAGATGAATGCTCCAGTGGACTTCTGCGTACTTTGCTACCAGAAAGTATTTGGCTGCTGTGTCTGGCAGCTGCCATTTGGATAAGGCAGAGACTAATGGATTTCACCATCAAACAACCGTCACTGAAAGCTGTCCAGAGATGCCTGGGTAGACAACATTCATTAGACAGAAAATAAGAATTTCTTTTCTATTAGCGAGGGTTGGAAGGCACATCATTCCTACACAGCTGAAGGGAACGGATACTGCTCTGGCCTGACTCCTCTCCCCTGCCTCTGAACACAGCAGCAGGGCTGCTGCCTTGTCTTGGCAGTGTTGACAAGTGGTAATTATAAATATCTGCCGGTACTTTGATGTCAATATTTGTAGGTAGCTACCTCATCACATTTTGGAAACAACAGAGCATGTTCTGTACTTGCCGTGTTTTAAAATGGATTAAAAAATTTCCTTAGGAAATCAAATACAAGTCAAGAGACTGAAGTCAAGTCCAGTCCTTATTAATTATGATTATAACAGCATTTGACTTGACACAAGGGAGAAATTGCATTCAAATCACTTCCAAATTTGTTTGCAGCATGTATGAATCTATCTGAAACCGGCGAGATGTGTTTGCATATTTGAGGAGGGAATTACTGTCTCCATACCAATGCCCAGCACAGGTAATACGCAGACATTCTTTTTAATGGCCAGGTTTATGCAGCTAATTCCTCACATTCAACACCAACTGTACAATAATCCTTTTGACAAATGAGTCAAGAGGCAGGGTGCTGCTGAGCATAATATGTGTTATTGCCTCGCACACATCTAGGACATGTAGATGAGTGAGGATTAATAGCCACAATTAGAAATGTAAGAGCAGACTGTGGATTGTGAAAATAATTAGCAGGTGCTGAAAAGAATTTCCAGCCCCACAAAAATGTTTTAGTGCAGAATACATTTCGAACGGAAACAATAAAAGAGACTCAGCCATGCTCTTCCCATAACGATACTTTTGGGATTGGTAGGACAGGATTTGAAAGCCTGCTGGCTCCTTAACAAAGATGGCTCGATGTTTATAGACAGCCAGACACTGCAGCCTGTGATGGGGGTGGCAGGCAGCCACTTGGCTTTCCAGGGCAGTCTTGGTCACATTGTACCTGTATTCCTATCTGTGCTCTCCCTCTTAGGCTTGTAGCACTCCATGCTCCCACAGGATCTATACTCCCTAAGCCCTCATTGAGGGAAACATAAGTAATGTTGTAGTATGTGAGCAACCTGACCCACAGCAAAGATGGAGCAGGGTCCTTGAGGAAAGATCTGGGCAGGTGTGTGGAAGAAGCTGCCCAAAGAAAATGTGGACACTCACCAGGAAATGTAAATAATCCTGAAATGGGATTACAGAGGTTTGCTTTTAAAATACTCTAAATGCTGTATTATCTTTGTTTGACTTTTGGCATTAGAGGAACGTGGGTTTTTTTCCTGAAGATGACATCTGAGATGCCCCCATTTTTCAGGAGTGCTGGGTCTCAGCAGAGGCTACACAGATTCAGAAACCTTCAGTAAGGTGTAGAAGTTGGCAAAATAAGCAGTACAGCAGTGGCCAAACTTCCTGGCCGTGCTGAAGCAGTCTGGAAGGAAGCAATGCTGGATGAGAGGCTGAGCTGCAGGACACCAGAATTGAGGCAGCTCCAGAGCAGATCCATGAGCTTCTGCCCTTTGCAGATCAGCCACTCTGCAGCTTCTTCCCAGGTGGGCTGTCTCTGGAACTTAAATAACTAAAATGCCATTAAAAAGATCATGAATCACGCTCACTCAGGAGTAGAAAACAAGTCTGATTAGCCTTTCTTTTCTCTGAAGGTAATAGGTGACTGTTGTCTCTAGTTCCTCAAGAAACTGCAGTCCACAATTTATCTTTCCAGAAAATTATCCACTTACGATTATCATTTTATACCTTCCAGAAGACATGAATGGTAAAAGTACTCTGAGAAACCTAGTTAAGAAAATCCAGGGTGGGTTTGGGATGACAGACTTTAGCAGTAAATTGAGGGCTCATTGCCCTCAAGTAATTCCCCTCAGGTGCACCTTGCTTCTGGCCAGGAGGAAACATCCCTCCCAGCTATGGACTGAGTGCAGACACCTTTGCAAAGTTTGCAAATCTCTAACTTGGCAATGAATAAAAAATTCTGGCAGGAGAGGAGCGTATAACGATCAAGTGTAATGAAACGGTGACAATACATCTCGCCAATCAATAAGAACACTCTCTTTGTAAGAACATATTCCTTATTTATAGATCAGCTAGCTCGTGCTGAGAAGGGGAGTCAACAGCTTTCAGTCTGATTTAGAAGAAAGACTGACTGATCATGTGAAATTACCTGGAATACTTAATCAAAGAGATCAAAAAGGTTGGTTTGGGGCTTGGGCTTTTTCTTTTTCTTTCTTTTTTTTTTTTTTTTTTTTTTTTTGTGTGTAAGTACAGCTTTAAAAATCATATTATTCCAATATAATTCCCATTGTTGCTGTCAGTGTGGAGTGTCTAAGTGCCTAATATATCTAACACAGATGTGCCAAAGGGCTACAATTAAATCACTCTGCACTCATCTTCTGGTACCAATCAACTTTTTCTCCTCTTAATGAACAGACACATGCTGTTTTATACAGTCTGATTGACTGGTTGATATGAAAACATAAAGTGGCAGAAGCTGGTGAAAAGTACTCATTATTCTCTGTGTTTGGAGCTGCAATAGAGTGAGTAATTGTTTCTGATTGTGGCAGCCACTCTTGTGCTGACTGATGAGTGCTACAGCACTGGCACAGAGGTTGTGTTACACAGGATGGAAACTCAGTTGTGAGACCTTCAAAGGACTTAAGGCATCCTCAATGTTTTATTTTAATGGTGGACATGGTTTTGAATTGGCAATTTTCTATTGCCTGGTCCACAAAAACTGCCTTCACACCTTTTTAGGGAGCCCTAATCCAATATTATAGGTCAGAAAACTGAGACAGAGGGAGAAAAAGCAGGTTTCTCAACACTTTTAGGCATCAGAGCCATAGTGACCCACAAACTGCAGGAGTCCCTGTCTGTCAGACTTGGATCATGAATCAGGAGATTCATATTCAAGCTGAACTCTACTTGTTTATCTCAACGATAGAAATAGATGACTTTTTTCTAAAGCTCACTTATGTTGCATCAGAAACTGGAAGTTGGTGATAGGAGCAGATGAGGAAGGAACCTCTCATCTGATAAAAGACACCTCTTCGATATCCACGTGTTCTGTAGGGATAGTAATGACCTTACCCCCGTACTACTGGTCTACAGTCTTTGCGAGCCCCTGGGTTGGGGCAAACCCACCCTGTTTCTGCATTACTCATAAACAACACTCTACACTGGTTGCAAGTTGAGTTTGGCTGAGAAAAAGGGTCTATAGCCAGCCAAAGCAGTGCTCATCATCAAAACACCACACACAAGGTAAAAAGCAGAAGGAAAACACATTAGTGCGAAAGCAAGTGAAGGCTGTTGACATAGGAGCTCAATACTTATTTTGGAGGAAAAGTGCATTCAATTAAGGTCCTCAAATACCAAGTGACATCAAAACCAAAATCATTCTTTGGAAATGTCCGGGAATTGCAGTTACTTTTCAAGTTAAGGTATTAAAGAGCAGATGCAGTGAAAAAGGAAGGGGTTCTAATTCAGGCTAGATAAGAAAGCAGTCATTTCCCAGTGTAGATGGACATGGGAACATGAGCCCACACTCAGCACGCCCATGTGAGGGCAGCACATCCCCACGGACGCTGTTTTTTGGAACTAGGCAAAAGACGAAGCAAAAACAACAACAAAGAAGATCACACTTTTCACTCTGAAAGAGCATGAAAGAAAACGCTGGAATTGAATCAGCACTGGCTGAGTGTGTACATTTCAGTTGCAAGTACTCAACTAAACAATAGTAATAAACTCTCCTTGAGAAAAACACTCAGAATAAGTGCTGAAATGAAATTATAAACCTGTGCCTAAAAGAGTTATATAAATAAATAAGTAGAATTCCAACTAATAGTTGCCATTTGACAACCAGCGGTTCCCATAAAGGCTGTTTTAACACTATGTTTCAACGACACAATTACATTAAATTCTTCAGTAGATAATCATAGTTTTACATTAGTTAAAAGTATTGTTGTGCTCTTCAGAGGGCTTTGCAAGTTTAACTGCAATTTTTCTGCTTTGCTTTTTTTCCATCTATTTTTGTTTGTTGGTGGGGACTGCCAAAGTTTGTGTAGATATTTAAGCCCAAGACAGCATCTTAGCTTAGCCATCTGTGAAAACAAAACCGAGTAAAAATATAGCTTTGAATAAATGAAGCACCAAGGGAATTTCATACTCGATATAAATAATTGCAGATATAGCTTGTTGCTATGCAGCTAAGAAAAAACATTTCTCTTATCCTTGGTGAAGACTCCTTTCTTCAAGAGGTTTCAGTTTTAAACATGAAGACAATGAAACATTAATATTTTTCCATCTTCCACTTCAAGTGTACATATGAGATCGATGTCTTCCAGTCTGGTTTGATAAAAATGAACGCAAAGGATCTGGAGAGAGGCTGGAGAGAGGCAGCAGAGGTTCCTGGCAGCTGACACTTACCAACACCAACACATCCCATGGCCTCATCAAAAGGCCCGGGCTTTCAGCTTGGGGCCCAGTTCAGTCAGGCTTAAAATTTGGATGCTCTGTGGAAGGTCCAAGCACGAGAAACAGAAGCTTCTTCTGTTTTAGGTGGTTAGAGGAGAGCTGTAAGGCATAAGCTTTGTGAAAGGGACACTCACTTCCCAGGTACAGCAAAAAAAGTCACTATATAATGAGCACGCGGAAAAAATGCTGAGGATACAGAAGGGAAAGGAAAGCAAAGGCAGTTCTGCAGCAGCAGTTTTCCCCTTTTTTTTTTTCCTTTCCACTTCAGCTCTTGGAAAGTGGCACACCTTGTTGCAGGGCAATACTTGTAAGGGAGGGTTGGTTTAGAAAATTGTCCTTGAACAATTCATCACTACTATGTGTTTCACCATGATGTTGAGCCATAAGTCTCAGCTCCAAAACTAAGCAAAGCATAGACTTCCTAGATGCAATGTACAGAAATTACAGACTTGACTCTTTTGTAAGAAAAGATGCCTTGAGATTGGCACCCTGGCTGCCACACACAGCCCCTGCCTCCCACTCAGCATGGGCTGTTTCACCCTCATCTCTGTGAAACCACAGGCACAACAGGTCTGCTGGGGGCTGCCTGATGCCCATGCAGATGGCCCCAAAAAGGAGAAATGCTTGGATAATACAGCACGACTCCTTCCCCACACGCTTCCTTCATTTCAAGCCTTAGAAGGAAGACTACAAGGATCAGAGCACTCGTGCAATAAAGCATAAAACCAACAGCCATTCTGCTTCCAACCATTCTCTTTCCTGTGGAAATTTTCAGCCTGATTTCTCCATTTCAGGTCCTGAAGAGCCTTTTCTGATCACTGCTTTAGACCTGCTTTGCAACAGTGCACAAGGTTTCACACTGGTCTTCAGCTCTCAGTGAGGCTACAGCTCCCTGCATAGATGCTTGGAGTGCATATATATGTGTACATTTATGCATATGTGCAAGGGGAATAGCAAAATCAACAGCTTTTTTTCAGCCCCAGAAAAGCTCAACATTTTTTGCTTCCTTGTTTGTCTTGTTTCCCTGAGAAAAAAACATTGGACTTTCTTGGCTGAAAGCTGTCATCTTCAATGAAAAGCTGATTATATAGTGGAAGTAAATAATAAAAGCACAATTCTGTCTGGTTGTCTGGGCTAAATTCATGAAAAAAACCTTCAGTTGGCACTCAATAATTTCCTCATGAAAAGCAGTGTTTTCTTAAGGAAATTGTGACAATTTGCCGCGGACCAAATTAGTGAAGATATAATCTGTCTTCACATTGAAGAAGTTGAATTTGCATGCAAATAATTGTGGCATGAGAACTGGCGGTGTCACACCGCTTTAATGATGGTTTGCAGTAAAAACACCAAGAGAACAAACACCAGTTCTATAGCTTCTGCAGGTTGCCAGTGCATTATTATTGCTTCTGACCTTCTAATTGCCTCTCTATTTTCTGCTCCTGGCTGCATGGTGAATAACACCAGTGCTCTTTCAACTCCTCCGTGTCCCCCAGGTGCTCCCCCCTCTCTTCCCTCTCTCTTGGAAAAGAAATAAACTACCAATTTAATGACTAACTAGCTTGTACTCTCGGAAGAGTTTCCTGAGCTTTTGTAAAAACGTTGAGCTTTGAACATTTTTCAAACAGAAATCAGTATTTTTG
The DNA here is from genome assembly GCA_035222235.1 of Margarornis squamiger. NCBI lineage: Eukaryota > Metazoa > Chordata > Aves > Passeriformes > Furnariidae > Margarornis > Margarornis squamiger. The sequence continues at coordinate 29,496,991 of JAWWTY010000160.1, forward strand.
TCTCTCTTTCTCTTAACTCTCTGTACATGCCAGCGAGGAGCATTTTAGTTAGAGCCCTGTCTGAACGGCAGTACAGCCCCCCTGCCTCTTTCCTGCTGATAGCGAGGAAAAATGCTACAGTGGCTGCTCCTGTGTAGTTAGGGCAGTAAACAGCTTAGGAAGCACGAGGAATGTTAAAGACCCGGGCGGCGGGCAGGGCGCGGGTCGCGCCTGGTCCCCGGGGGGCGGCAGGCAGGGATGCTGCGGGCGGGATGCGGGTGAGATGCTGCGCAGCGCCCGCCGCCTACGGCCCCGTTCGCGGGGTGACAGGCACCGTGTCAGCCCACTGCTGAAGGGAGCAGGATGAGCTCCTGGGACCGCGGGAGGCTCTTCCTAAAAAACATCTCATGTGAGTAATGGCCAGAAAGAGGGAGGGCGAGGGCGGGGGCTGCGGAGGCGAGTCGTGGTGGCATCGGGCCGATGCAATGCTGGTCGACAGCCATGAGATGTCACTGCGGCCCCACACAAAAGCGGGTACGAGCTAATTTGTCAGGCAGACCACAAAGACCCGAGACACGGCCACTTCGTGCTTTACCTTTTTCCCCAAAAAACTCTTGGCTGTTGCCCTGGCCCCTGCCCCATCCCTCCGGTTCAGTTCCAGCAATGTGCGAGCCCGGAGCATCTGCCGGGTCCCACCGGGCAAGTCTGCACAGCAACTGATGCCACTGAGGAATCAACACCTTCAGGCTGTTGATACCTCAGTGGAATCAACACTGAGGAACGCACTGGTGCAAGCGTTACAGAAACGTAAGACTTGCACCATTGCTACAGCTCCTAAACTGTGGCTGCTTCATGCCACCTTTTTCTGAAACGAGACCACCAAACTTCAGTCGTCTTTCTGAGGGGCTCAAGTGAAAAGTATATAGTCATCCCCTTTAGATTTATAGCCTGACCTGACATTTAGAAACAGTAATGAGGGATTTTAAGTAGTGGTCTAAAGTACTTGCCATGCCCTCCTTGCTCTAATGTAGTTTTTAGTTTTGTCACAAACCTTCTGAATCAGCAACTAGTTTTAGTAGGAAGGGCAGGACCTTCACTATAGTTTTTTGACCTATCTATAGCTAGGCTTGGTGTTCAGCTCTTCAGTGTTCAGAATAAATGTAAACGTGTGCTAGCAGGAAGAAGACTTAATTTTCTGGTGAATTAAGTAACTCTGCTTTCCTACCATGTCCCATGTGCTATCCTGAATAAAAGTTCCATCCCAAGGAACTTAGGGACAGGTGTGCTTCACCAGCTCTTAGAAATTCCTCTCTCCTCAAACTTTCAGGACAATTGGATACTTTTCACCCTAGATGAGATGGAAAGTAAATGAGGTTTATCCCTGCAGCAAATCCTTCAGAAGACTGGCACCATCTGCCATTACATGAGGACTGCAGAGATACAGATAAGAAAAGCAAGTCTAGGAAGCCTCACTGAGGCATATAAATATGCTCTGTATTAATAGCTGTTTATTAAAACAGGTTATAAAACACATTTTCAAAGTTCAGATAGTGACCATCTTAGCCACTAACATCTGAGAAATACACTTAGATCAAAGTTTTATGGCCTCTATTTATTACAGCAGATAGCACTACCTGAAAATACCCACTTTTAAAATCTTATTACTGTCAAACTCCTTATTTAGGCCAGTGACTTGACATTCTTGCATGAGTGAACATTAAAGTTTTTGCCTTTTTAACCTCCTAATCCTGGTGCATAAATCTTTTATAACCAATTCTATTCTGTGTGTCTTTTTGGTGTTATTGGATTCTTATCTTTCATTCCAGTCTAGGATTCTGATTTAATATATTAAAAACTTCAGCTGAGCTTTGCTTTCCTTATTAAGACACCAAAGAGGTAGAAGCTTATAGAGTGCTGAACAAAAATCACAGTATATAATTCCTTTTTTTAAAAAAGAAAATTAAAAAGTTTTTATTTTAAAAGAAGGTTGTATTACCCTCTCATGTGGCACCTCTTGATGGCTGTCACACAAATGCAGAGAATTGATTCTAATTTTGAGCAAGTACATTTGTGTGCTCTCCCTTACCTGCATCTGTTCAGACAGTGAGGTCAAGCCATGCAGCCCTAGTTCTACTGGTGACTCTCAGCAAGATCTTGTTTCTCCAGAGTGCTGCTGCAAAATCTCTCCCTGGGGACCTGCTGTCAGGATCAGAGTATGGAAGGACATGGAGCTAAAATTCTTCTTTACTGCCCCATGTTGCCTCCTTCTCCTAGCACTTACACTATATCTGGGTGAAAATGTAAAATCAGAGCCCATTCCATGGGCAGAAAAAAAGCAAAAAATAAAACAAAGCCCAAACCCTCAATATTCATATGAGTAGCAAACCCAAGTAAGTCTGATTTGTGTCTCAGAAGTGGTCTACGTTTAAAGGCTTTCTGGTGACAAAGAAGAGCTGACAGCTAAAAGTTTCAAATGTGATGAGAAAACAGATTAGAGCAGTTTGGTTATAGAGTGTTTGTACTCGGAAAGTCCTGGCTGTACCCACTATAATAGTATGACAGACTAATAGCCTGCCAGATTAGCTTACAAAAGGCAGGTCTGATCCTTCACATGGGTATATCCAAGATGCCTCAGGGATGGATGAACTTGCAATGATAGCAGGATCACACTGCAAATTAAAAATTCATCCATACAGAATTCAATACTTGAGCCACTACTGGACATAGAAAGAGAGGTGGTTAAAAATACATCTTTTTTGAACAAAGATGAAAGCATAGAATAGGGAGATTTTTGTCCACATTTAAATGAAATTGACCTGCTTTGAATAAAAAAAGCTTGGTCATGCCTGAAGTACACCTGCAATCATATAAATTTAGACATCAAGCAATCTTCCTTCCCTGTCCTAAGGAGGCTGTTTAAATTTAAATATATATATATATATATATATATATCCCCAGTCCCCTTGTACTCTGCATGCCTGTTATGAAACTTGGCCACACCATACTCAAGGACCCTGGCAGCAGACAGAAAGAGCAAAGTTGGGCAAACTCAAATTCATTTAATTTTCCATTTGGATGAATAAAGCATAACCCAGCCACAAACAATAATGAAGTACTTCTCAGTATTAGTGGCTTAGACTCAGACTTTAACTACTGATTTAGCTGAAAGTGATTTGTATTCAGGCTAAAGGGAAAGAGTGGGTAGACGGTCTTTTTGCAGCCATAGCTGAAAGCCGTGACCGAGGAGCCTGCCAGTCCAGGGTGAGGAGATGGGAGCCAGCTGCTTCAGGATGTCAGGAAGAAAATCATCACCTAGCATTGCCATGCTGGGACATGTGCTGGGATAAAGCCCACGCCAGTGCTGTCTCATGTATTTTTCCAAGATCACTTGTAAGAAGCTCATGAAATCAATCGTACAAACCTTCACCTGAGCTTTTCAGGTCACCCTACTTGTTTTCTGATTTGGGATTCATCCACATGAAAAAGAAATTTGGAGCACAGCTGGGTGACTCTTATCTCTGGACAGCTGCAGCAAGCCAAGGTCATCTGGAAGGGATTTAGGAGACACCTGTGTCCTGGGATATAGGTTTCCCAAAACTGGACAAGCTCAGAAACCCAACTGTGATCTGATCAAAAAAATGGGATTCTACCAGCTTTGAAGTGCTTCACACCCAGGGTGGTAAAATCCTGGCAGAACTCACCATCATTCCATGTGGTCCTGCTATAATTAATCTCTGGTTCAGCTGCCAATTATTGCAGATGCCCTTCTGCAGATAAAAGGGGCCTTTTTTTCCCCCCATTTATTTTCTCTGCAAGTTCCCTGACCTGGAAACCTGACATTTTCCGGTTCACACTTACACACATTTCAGCTCTCCTCCTTGAGTCCTGTTTGGGATCTGTACTGACAGCAAAATGGCACAGACAATAGAGTCTGCACCCACCCAGAGGAAATGCAAGCAGCACAGCCCTGTCAGGATGGTTAGCCTCAGTTATTCCCCCTTTACTACCTAAACTAATTTATTCCAGGATCATTTCAAGCGCTTGCTTTTCTATACAACATTTTCTATATGTTACCCAGCTCCACAACTGCCCAGTACAGCAAACTGAAAGATTGCCCCCACACTTTAACAGGGGAGGGAATTCTGTGTGTCTTAAAAAAACACCCAGAATCCAGCATTAGTTTTCCCTTGCTTATTGAAAGAAAAGGGCAAAAAAATAGGAAGTAGATTCTCTACAAACTGACAAGCCTGCCTGTGTTCAGAGTGCTGCAGAAACTGCCAGAGAATACTGGATTTGTAGCAGAATAATTCCGACATATGGTTGCCAAGGTCAGTCAGCCTTGTGCACTGGGCTGGCAAGCCAAACTTACTTACATAAGTAATGGCCGTCGGCAGTCAACTTTAAATTTGGCACATACTTCTCCCCCCGCCCCAATGTAAAAGGAAAAATATATTAAACTTGTTCTGCCTTAAGCTGTTTTTCCCTCACTTGTTTATTTTCTCCATCTCTTCTGGCCTGAGATTCTCACAACTACTGCTACAAGCGTAAAATTCAGCATTCAGCGAGGGCCTGATGGTTTTCTCAGTTTCTTTGGAGACTGCTGGGATTTTATCTCATTAATGGTGTAGAGATGCCAATAGGAAAGGTCACGAAAATCAGTTGGGTCATTACAACCTAATGCTCAGGTTTCATTATACATACACATTTCTTGTGTCCATCTCATGCCAAAACCTGATATTTCATGTTCTTACCAAGGGCAGCTGTTGCTTACGGTGGGTATCACCCCAGGCTGAGACGGATTGCTGTCATTGCCTGGTCTAAGCACAAGGACAGCTACACCCATCCCCTGCAAGCCAACAGCACACCCGGGGCTGTCTCAGGAAGCCCTGCACCCCCAGGGCAAACTGGGGAAGGGCTGAGCACCCTGGGCTGGGCTGAAATGGGGCTCTGGCCCAGGGCTGGGTCTGTGCAGGTTCCAGCTGGGGCTGCTCGGGGACATCAGGACTTCGCACCATCCCCAGCAACTATTTCCAAACTAAAAACTCCCTCTCCCCAGAGAAAGCAATGAAATAGCAGAGATAGTGAAAAAGTGGTTAACAAGAGCTTTCGGAGAAGAATAGAAGAATGTGGAAATAAGCCCCCGCCATTTCTTACATTATCTGAGAGCTGTTCAGCCATGAATTGTCTGTAATAATTAGCATGAGAATATCTCCTTGATGACATTCATACTGCATAAAAGGGTCTGCATTTCCTCCATCAAAGTGCATATTTATGAACTGAATCTCCGAAAGACAGAGCCTTTGATAGTATTATTTTAATATTTTTTGCATTTGATTTAGAAGTTTAAACTTCAAGAAGCCCTAATAATAAAAAAAGACTATCAGATTTCTGATAGTCACCTCTGTTCCTAGTAAACACAAACACATATATGGGAGTCACTGTTTAAATATGAAAGTGATAGACTATACAAGATAGAATGGCATGAATAAATTTACTTTTCTTCTTTAATGATCCTGAGAATAGCAGCTTGAAAAACCCAATCCTGAATACCAAAGACATCAGTTTCCTCAGTTCCCGTTTGTTTCTCGGCCCTGGTGACAACTTATTCTTAGTAATACTAAAAAAACTCTACCTTTTGTATACACTCCTGTGTGTGCATCCTACTGCCCCTTTGCTGTTCAATACCTCTTTTTTATGTACCTGATTACTGCAATTACTTAACTTAAGCTTGATCCAAAACTAAACTCATCAAGGGCAGCATTGCAGGACTCACCTCCATCAGAGGCAGAACTGTGAAGACATGCACTGCCCATTAGAAATTGTTTCCCCATGAGCTGAATCTGCTTCTCCTTTAGTTTGCAAGACCTCAACGCCACAGGTGAAGATGTCAATCTGCCCATGATGGCTTTGGAGCTGCAGCAGACTGCTGCAGATCTATGAATTGCAATGTGAAAAAGCTTTGAGTTCTCACTGGTTTTTAGAGACTGCCAACGTAAAGTTTGAAAAGTTGAGGAGAAAACAAAAGGAGTGAGGTTCAGTCTCTCTGGGAACAAAGAACTTTTAGAGTAACATTGAAAACAATGCTTTTGCTACTACATGGCACTGTCCAGTAATCTTCCCATAAGCATTCCACATGGAAGAGCTTCAAAGTTGTCAGTATTATGTAATCACATTCCTGTAGCTAAAGTCTTCTTCTTTCGTTAGAAAGCCAACTATTTCATCTTGCATAATTTCAACATTCATATTACTTAGACAAATCCTTTGACATTTGGCATGTATCTCTAAAGCTCCATTTCTAAAATGACTTATATCTTCTATTATTTAACAATAAATAATCTGTATTTAATTCATGAATACAGATAGCAGTACATTTTATGCACCAACAAAATAATAAGCAGTGCATGTCTTACTCTTAGGGATGAGAACAATGGGGATGAATACTGGATAAATCTCTGTGCTAAAGAAAATAACTAGTATTTGCTAAACAAGAAACTATTCAAGGCATCTCAGTTTTTCTGAAAATTGAACAGAATATTCTGAATAAAAAATCCAGGGGAAAAAAAACAAACCTCTTTACACTTATAAAAATTCTGGAAATATTACAGTTTTGCCTGGAATACTCAAAATAATAATAATAATAAATGATTGTATTTGGAGGAACATTAATTATTTTCTTTCAGCTGTTATTTATCTTCTTTAGATGTAAGTTCTTTGGTGCAGGAATTGACCTTCAGTGCCCAAATATGCCCTTGCTCAAATCTCTGAGTATTATAGGAATGCAATTGGTGTAGAAAAATGAAGTATATTTATACTTGTGCTTATAAAGAGAGAGTAGTATAGTGACCATTCTTATCACAATGAAGTTACAAATATTTTTGAGTTCTTCAGTGAAGAATGATGCATTTGTCCTGATATCCCCTGCTAACTGATAGATTTGTCAAAAAACAATTTATTCAACATCAACAGCTAGTCAGAGCTATTCTGATCTTCTTATAAAATACATGGTGTATCTAAGTATGTGACTTTTAATTAACAAGATAATTAAATTTTATAAGGTATATTTATGATGGACTTTATAGAATCTGTCCCAGAGAAAATCTTAGATCACAATATGCTATTTTCATGTATCTATCTCAAGGACCATTGAAAGCTTTTAAGACTACACTTCAATTCTGCACTGATTCTACCTTTTTTATAAAGTTAACTCAAAACGCTTATCTCAAAATAACTCTTACCAATCTTACCACATGTTTTACACCATCACTGCTTGGTTGAAACCCCACTGGGGATGATGGAAGTGAGCCCAGACTCTCCCTCTGCCCCCTGCTGTCCATGTGAAGGAAACCAGGAACCCCCCTGCACGGGCTGGGCTGGGGCCCCCAGCCAGCCTGAATGTACCACCTGGGGGCCTCAGCCTGGCCCCGACCACACCAATGCTGCTCAGATCAGGCATTGCTTGGAACTATCTGAGAATGCAGAAATTTAGCACACATCCTTTTTTAACCCCTCATTCTGAAAAAAAATAAGAAATGAATGTGCGACAACAGTCAGAGAACCAATAATAATAACAAAAACTGGTCCCAATCAGGAAACACCCACATCATCCAGAATATGCAGAAGTGACTGAGTGTTTTCTGAGAATGTTAATTCATCACCACTAGAAATTCTTGTGGGAACATACACATCAGTTTTGAAGGACGGCTTTTCTTGGAACTGAGAAAAAAATTTTGATCTCGAAAAAAAGAAAGGATAATTGATGGTTCAGGTGTTTGCAGGGCACTTGGGAATCATCCTCACTTTATTCAAGTCTCCATTTCTCTTGTAAAAGAAAGCTTAAATGTGAATCTCCCAGGTGAACATTTTACCTATTGTCTAATCTGAGACGGGTGAGATTTCACAAAAAGAGCTTCACAGACTTTTAATTGGATTCTGACTTTGTGCAGGACATCTTTTGGATGCCTCAAAGAGCTGCTGTGACATGAGGGGACATTTTAGAAGACTGGTGCGGGCCCCTGTTCCAGTCCACTGCTCTCCTTACCCCTACTGAGCAAAGCAAGTGAGAACCAGGAGCAAGCTTACAGTCTCACGCTTATAAGGTTATCAGAATAAAAATTTATCCACATGAAAGGAAAAAAATAAATCCTATTACTGTTAGGGCAGATTTAAAAATCACAGTTGTTTTACTGATCATTCTTATTCATAATTCAGCTTATAACTATAAAAGATGAAGGGGAATATGCCCTACTTTTCCCTTTGTGATTTGACAGCACCTCTGTTGAGTAGCTTTGCCATGAAAACCGATGGTTGCTCAGTTTCCCCTGCTGTGTTTTTGGGTCTTTCACAACACAAAAGGAAAGAAGAAAATCTGGAAAAAGGGGAGGAGAACACAAGCAAAATACCTCAGGCAATTAAAGCCCTCAGACTGACTTGTGCCAGCCCTTTCCTTGCTGTTTGCCTGAAAAATGATCAATTGACAATATCTTTTTCAATTAAAATGAAGTGTTTGCTCTTACCAGTGACTGGGGGACAAAGCTAATCTCTAACAGCTGTGACAAAAGGACCAAAGTCTGCAATCTCCATGGAGCAGGAGCCATCAGACCATGTGAAAAGGAGAACAATGTTAAACTAGAACTGTGAAGCCAGGGAGCCAGGGTGAAGTCCTTAATCACTCATGGTTTCTCTAGCACCCATTTATTCCTGCTAAAGGCATAACCTCTGGAGGTAGCTCTGATGCCTGGGGATGCCAATGTGATTACATAGACAAACATGCTGTACACTCTTGTATTGCCTCTGCCATCCCTGCGGTTTGATGTCATCCCACCTACCTCTCCAAACCTCCTCACGGTGCAGCCCCTGCCAGGAAGGGTATCTCTGCACAGAGGCAGAGGTCAGGCAGCGACACACAGGCAGTAGAAATAATCTGCCAAAAAGCCACTGTTGACTTCTTCCTCTGTCGATGCATCCAACAGGAGCTGGGAAATCCAGTTTCCCACTCAAAACTTTCCTGGTTTCCTACACTACGGATTAATCCATCCCAGTGAGTTCAACCATGTCTCTAGACATTTGGTGTTTGCATATCCTTAGCCTTTCCCAAAGAAACTGCTGCTTTCAATAAATGGGTCTGCTGTACCTTCTTTCATTTGACTTATGAAGGTTTCCTGTTGCTGCTTACTGCACTTGTGTGTTGGCAGATCTTGCTGCCCCAGAAACCTGTGCTTGATGCCCTGCCTGAATATGACTGTGTTCAACATCTTAGGACTTTGCTGGCCTCTTTGCAGAGATATGATGGCACCTGGAAACCTATCCTCAAACCAGTTTATTTCGCTGTGTGCTTTGGCAGCTATTGATAAACATCTTCAGCTGAACAGACCCCACAGCAGTAAACATCTCCTGATGTGCAGGAAATGCCCTCTCTTCTGCTCAGATCGCCTGAAGCTGTGAAGCTCAGCTTGCTGCCAGCCACCTATGATATTCTTGCCTGTTTTTTCTATTTGCTGAACCTTTACTTTGTACTGATTTCACTCACATTTTTCTTCAATTATGGAGTCATTCTACCTGACAATACTGCTCATTCAGTTTCTCCCTCTGTAATTTCATGTGAATGCTCTAAGTACTAAGTAGGATCTATTTTTAAAGGTCTTTTGCTCTGTGTTGTTTTCCATTTGTTTCTCTTGTGTATTCTGGTCAAAGAAATCAAACAGAAACAGATTCTGCTTGTCGCTCTTAGTCATGCTAAAAAATGGCTTATTCAGGGAAGAGCATTCTGCATGCATAAAACCTCCAAAAATCTCTGCTTTGATCAGGGAACAATATCTGGATACATGTTACTGGGGTGTTTCATGTAATTTTGTGTGGCCTAAACTAAAAAAACAGTAGTGAACTATTCAAATGCAGTCAGTAGTGCAGGTTCCTCTGTAGGTTTTTTAAAATGTCCGTTTATCTGTTGATGCAGAGCAATTGACTTACTTATTTTAAACAGCTAGACCCAGTAATTTTATTTTGGTGATCAGTTTCCCAGGCAGGCAGTGAAGACTGCTTCCAGAAACTCCCCCATCAAGGAACTGCTCTCCAGCAGGAATAGCTCATGGCACTGCAGCAATCTCAGCAGTGGGATTCTTTGGTACATGCACTGCAAAGATGCAGCTTCCAGCAAAGGTACCAACCTGACACTCAGGGCTGGAGATCAGCCCAGCGTAGATTGTAAAGCTTGTGGAAGCCACAACCAAAGCAAGGGGCAAGACAGGTCTCCCCTCTCCCTCTCAAAGGGTGCCACTCAGCACTTAAGGAGGTCTGGCTGTAAAGTGTTTGACAAAAGGACCATTGACATTTCATTATTTCCTTGCTCAGTCTAACTCAACATTATGGTCCTCTCTGACCTTTAGCTCTCTGAGGTGAGGAATTTGGCATCCCCTATAACAATATGGCGTTGCCAAAACTGACCTTGGCCTTGAAATATTCCAGACTATCTTCAGATAGCATTTCACTAGGATGGAAGTGGGTGCTCCTTCATGCACACCACTGACATTAGCACCCTCTATTCCTGTCAGCCCAGCCTCGTCCTGGGAGGGACACGGCTGCAGGAGCTCCCTTCTCCCATGGAGGGGGCTGCTCCACACAGTGCAGATTTCATCCCCCTCAGCTTCAGAGGCTGCTCCTCACCACTCCGTGCCCTGAACAGACCACACAGCTCTGCAGTGTTCACTGCAAGGGATCAGCTTGTCAGCTGGTTTTCCAAATCTTGGTGTATTATTTAAAACCTTTTGAGAAGATGCGTTACCAGGCTTATACGTCGGTGTCTCCCACTCGCATCCACATAACAGATGACACCATTTAACTGCGAGAGCACACGATCCATCATTCCTTGCAACACCACAGGTGTACTGGCTACACCATATGGCAGCTTCTTAGATTTGAACAGCCCCTTTGCATGTATCCATAGCAAAGGGTATTTATTAATCTGGGTCTGGTGTCACATGCTGATGTGCTTAAGACAGGTCACGTTTTGTAAACCTCTCCCCATGTGTCATTTTGAAAGTCATGGTTCAGGCTTGGCTGATGATCAGCTGTCAGGGGTTTACGGCCTGCACATGTCAAACTTCTCTCTTTCATTTGAGCTGCAGCAATATAACTTTAAATAAAAATGAATGGTGGTAATAAGATTTTTCTCAATCAACTCCAGAAGGTTTTGACACTTTTTCTTAGTGCAGAAACATTTACTTTAGTGATTTTCAGAGGAGGGAGGGAGCCGGCTCCATCCTGACCTGTTTTATGCCCTCACCATTTCTCCAGGTCCCAGAGCAAAAATGGTGGCACTGTAAGGGGTGGCCAAGTCCCTGCTCACAACAACAAACACTTACTGGAACTAGAGACCACAACATCACAGAAGCGATATTGGTAATGCTCCAGACAGTTCTTCATTTTATTACTCAGTTTCCTGACTGTTAACAGTTTCCTTTAGGACTGGAAAAATAAACTTTAAAAGCCTGCAGGAAGGCTCATCCTAGGAGATTTGTGTTCTGATTTGGCAGTCTTGAGGGGTTCAGAGAAGCATCAGTGAACAATGACTTCAACTACAGGGCACTGATCTCATGCTCCTCTAGAGCTCCATCTCTGCTACATTCAATCAGAAAAGAAACCTGTTGGACTCACTTAAAAAAAAAACACAAACAAACAAAAAAAAACCCAAACAACAAACCAAACCCTAAAATACTAACCCCAAAGCAATATTAGTAGATCTGATTTTTATTCCATTGGAGACTTGCAATATTCAATTTTTTTTTATTTAAACTATTTCTAGGTTTCTTCACACAATGTGAAATAAAGGAGATCTGCCTATTCCTTTTGGGTTTTTGCAATTATCAATTGCCCATCTCTGGGCAGTAAAGATCATTTATTGTTTTAAGACAACATACATCTCCATGATTTAGGCAGTAATCTTCTCTGTAGTTTCGGCATTGATCATAATTCTGTGAAAGAACCAACCAGAGGTGAGCTCTGCTGAAAACCTGAAGAGATTTAGAACAAAAAATTACTTTTCCATTTTATGGCAGATCTTTATTACAGTGATATTTCCCCTCATCTTCTCCTCTGAAACCTACTGGAATTTTAAACTTTATTTCCCGTTTTTTATTTAAGTGGACACTTACTTCAACATCTTTAAAGCTATTTAAAGTTCAAATATTAAACATGAATAATTGCCTTCTGATTTCAGAGCATGATTAAATAAAAACTGACAATGCATGTCTTCTGGTGACATTCACACCTGCATCTCTGACAGAGACTTGTAATTTGATGAAAATTAACTTTACTCTGGACTAGAAAGGCAAGTTTTTAACCAGCTTCGGTATCATATTCTGCATCACTTTTTTTCCTTTACATGGGGCATAGGGTAGCAGGTGGAAAAGGAGTGGATGAATAGACGAAATCTGTGCACTTTTCAGCCCTTTATCAGCTTGAAGCATCTCACTGATTGAGAAAAAAAAAAAGTAGAAAATGGATGTCTGAACATCTTATCACTAAGTTCTTTAGAGAAGCAATAGGAAGAGAGAAGCTAGTGGATCTCCATCATCCAGAAGCCCAAGTCTCTCTGCCATTTCCTGAAACAATTAGCAATAAAGTGAGGCAACTCTTCCCTGAATTTCCCTTGGCATCTTCCTTCCAGGCTAAGCAGGGCTCACTAAAGAGTTGCAAAGCTCCTGCCGGGGAAGAAGTCCAAGCTCAGCTGGTGGACAGTGCATGTAACAGAAACAACAACAGTGACATTAGCTGTGTAAATGATGCCATGAATTATCCGTGCCCTCTTGTGAACATAGTTAAGACCTGTGGGAGTCAAAGGATGGCTACTGAAGTAAAGAGTGTATTTTAATGAAATACAGATATTAGATGGAATACTACATGAAAATACTCTGGAGTCTTACACCTCATTTCCAGGGAAGGAAAAAACTTATTTTTGAATCTCTTGAGGTACAAATTCATTAATTAGCAAGGATATGAAGGATATATGCTTAGACGCATCAGCCAAGCAATTACCAAGGAAGTATAATTTCAGAGTATAGACTGGCAATGTTGCTACTTTTATGCTCATTTATATTCACTTCATTGACATTTTATTTAGCAGGCTCTGAACAAGTAGAAGCAAAGAAGGAACATATAGCTCCTGAGTAAAGTCACTAAGGAGTTTGTCTGGGACCGTGGCACACTCCCCTTGCAGAGCACTGGTGAGGCACAGACCATCACTGTCCTCATTCTTTGTCTGCTGCCAGGGCTGCTCAGCAAACCTCTTCCCCGGGGCAGACTGAGTAGAAAATTATAGGGGGTGTCAGTCCTGCTGCCAGGAGAAAACTGTTCCTTTTCCTTAAAATGCCTTTCTCTGAGGTTTGGAGAACTTGAGTTCTCACATCCTCTAGCAGCCACTCCTGATTCCAGAAATTCCACATAATAATGGCTGTGGAAGTTGGGTCAGGCTTTATTCCCTAAATATTCTCTATATATTAGCAAGGTAAAAGCAGTATGAATGAGGCTGATGTCAAGGACCTAGACTATTTCTGTCCATGATTTTCTGCCTGATGTGGCTTATTTAGCTAAAATCTGAAAGAGGATTTCAGTCTATGAAACTAGTTAAGGTTAGAATGGAATAGTTTATATTTACACTATGTTTGACACACAGCATAAATATCTCCCTTACAGTTACCAGAAGAGTTATTTTGTACCAGTTCTTTGGACAAGATGGAGCAGTTAGTTTGACTATTTCATTATGATTTGTTTGCTGGGAATGTTCCAGTTTCCACTGAAAATACTATTTCTTTTATGACTGGACTCGAAGGACATTTGTTTCATTTATTTCCTTGCAAAGGATAAGGTCATGGCTAAATCGACCTTTCATGCTCTGTAGGATAGATATGGGATGAAGGCAAACTTTTACTCCCATTCTCATCAGGATCAGGCCCTTAGGTAGAGACCCTTACTGCGCTCATGTGTCAGGGTCTATGTTTTTAGTGTGCTGGTTCAAGTGTGCTGTAAGATCTGCCCCATCAGAGTAATTTTCTCTTTCAGTTCCGAAGTGATCTTTCAGGACTTTACAAGCCCACCCTTCTAAGCAAGGCTGGGTTGTGAAGCACAGGAACATACAACACGCAGGCTGAAGAGAATCCTGAAGCCTCACAGGCACCTTCTAAATTAAAAATCTTCTGGAAGACAGGCTTTTTTCTTGTGCAACTTTGCCAGAATAAATCAAATGACTTCTCCCATTGACTTCTTTCATTCACTCCATGAACTCCTTCATACATTTGCTGCAGACTGATTTCCTGATCTACATTTTTCTTTGATACTGACAAACGGGGATCAAAAAGAGAGGCTTCCCTGCAAAGGAGAGTCAAGTAAAGGTTCCAGCTCTCTTTCTGTTTCAGCACATTTGACAGCCCAAGGTGTCACGGTGAGGCATCATCATGCCCCATAACGTGCAGCAAATGGCTTAAATTTCTTTTAGCCCCCTCAGTGTAAAATGTGGTGCCATAGGATAGATTATATTGTATGACTTATCACTACTTCTTCTTTAAATAACTTTTTTTTATTATTATTTTATTTTTAATCTCTACCCTTTACATATTTCTTTGGAATTTGCCATTCTGTTTCCTGAAGAACTGGGAGCAAAGCATCTTTTGAAACTGTGCCCACTGTTTTCTATATTTGTGGCTGAGAAGAAAGGTACTTGGGTAGTTTGTGCCTGTAAACTACTCAGAGTGAATAACCTTGGTGCTGGGGAGTGAATCAAACTATTTTCTGGTAAACTTATGGACTCTGAGGTCTGTACTCAGCTTTCTTTCAAAAATAGCTGAGTAGCCTGAACATAAAATAACAGAATTGGGTCTGGCAATGTTGTGAACTGAAACATCAGGAAAGGAACTATTTTTCCCCTGCTTTTCAGGGTTATCACATTTTGGTTGTCTGAGGTATGGGCTAATTTGTATCTTTTGTGTTAGACAGTCTTTTGTAGTGCTGTGTTCAATTTGTAAGTGGCTTGTAAGTGAGAAAGGCAATTCAGCCAGTGAGAACTTGGGCAATAGCAGCAGAATGCAGCAAGTCATTCAGAGAGGAGAAACTCAGCCAGACCTCTCTGGTGCAGCTGTAACACAATTAAATCCCCATAACGACCTTCATTAGGCCCAGCATGTAAGTCAATACAAACAACTTTCAACTTGATGAATATTTTCCCTCAAAAAAGTAACCTTTCAGTTCTATTACTTTTGTACCATTTTTAGCCATATGCTAAATATTAGAATGCCTCATTCTCATTTACCCTTCACATATTAAGGTGAAAACTCTGACCTAGTGCATTCTAATTACTTGGCTTATTAGCTTCACATTATATCAGTAATGGTGTGATAGCCAACATAATTACTAGGACTTGAAAAATTATACTTTGCTGTACTATTTCATGAACTGTGAGATGGTTCTCTCTTCTTATTAACTTTCTTATTTAATGGGTCAACCAGATTTTTCATCTACCTAGACCATTGATCAAACTGATAATTTTAGATTTCAACTGCAATTGAGAAATTGCCCCCTAAAACAGCAAGACGTATGTTTTTAAGAAAAAAATGCAAACATTTATTATTCTTCTGTGTTTCTTACTGACAGGCCACCACAATTAGGTAGTTACTGCATGCTGTTTGAGTGACATTTTTAACTTAAAAAGATTTGTGAAATTTAGATGTTTTCCTCAAGGAAATTATTTTGGTTCTTTTATTTTTTTATCAAATTATTATTTTTGTATTCACTAAAATTCTGGTTTATCTTTTTTAATTAAAAGCTTTTTTTCTCTTTCTGGAAGAAAATAGAACTTCCACACCTCTTTTTGTTTAAGTAAAATGCTAACTTTCAATCTAAACCAGTCAGAATTGTTCACTAGTTCAGTCTAGGAGTTGAGTTTGATTCTGAAAGCTGTTCTGATCCCAAATATCTTTGGTTTACAGTATGAAGATACAGAAGAGACTGGGTTTTTTGGTTGGTTGGTTGGTTAGCTGTTTTTTTCCTTTTTTTTTTTGTTGTTTTGTTTTGGGTTTGTTTTTTGTTTTGGTTTTTTTTTCCTTTAAATGGAGACTCCTGCTGAACGGGATAACAGGATTCATGTAAGCAGTCACACAGCCACCCTTAGGTAGTTGGTGGTCCTCTTTGATAAGGAAAATTGCAACAATGCTGAAAGGAATAGACTTTTTGAAGCCACCAAGGCAAGAGATGGCTGTTCTCTACACCTCAGAGTTGAAGCATAGAGAAAATGCCTGGCTATCTTCAGGAGCTCTTCTTGCACTTCAGAGAACTTTAGATAAGCCCTTGACATGCAGAAATGGCTCTTTTCTCTTTTAAGCAGATTATGATGTCAGACCACCCTGAAAGACAAACAGCCAGAGTCTTGGCTGTGGCCCCACAGGACCTGCAGTGCCTCCTGTGGAATGTGATTTTTTTCATGAATGAGGTTCATCCACACTACTCGGCCACCAGCCCAGGACTTCTGCCTGCAGGGGAGAAATCCCAGCCAGTCTCACTGATGTCCAGGTGTCCCTGATAGAGGGGAGCTTGGAGGTGTTCTGGAATCTTTGTCTCCAGACCACAGAAGCAGAGGGCCGGTGTACAAATGTAAGCCAGTCATTTCCAAGGAAATCATCTCAGAAGCCCCTGGCCTGAATTAATCAACGAACCCTCCCTGCTGTGCTTTCTGGAAGCAGCCACAGTACAACCTCCTGGCTTCTGCCAGATGGACCCGCACTTCTGCAATGCTGTGACAGCTGCAAGAGTTTGATGCTGTCTCGACTCAACATATCAGTCAGAAGCTTTCCCTGTGGGGAAACCTATGTGTGTTTTAGTTGGAAAAGAAATGAAGCTGACTCCTTAGTGGTTTTTTGTTTGTTTTTTTTTTTTTTGGGGGGGGGGGGGGGGGGTGGG
>JAWWTY010000160.1:29513917-29635330 GCA_035222235.1 Margarornis squamiger
TCTCTCTCTCTCTTTTTTTTTTTTTTTTTTTCCCTAAGCAGGAAAAGAAAATGCAGACATCTTCTTTTACAGCTTCCCAAATGAAGGGGAGAGTGGTTGGGAGGGAGTGACACGGGACTTTCAGGCTCCCTGTGAGAATGTCACTGAAGGGATAAATCACTTTGTGGCTTGTCCACCTGACCAGAAGACAAAATGAAACTGTGCATCATCACCTATCAACAAAATCTATTCTCCCTGGGCAGCTGTGCAATCAAAACCACCCCCCAATTTCATGACTCCACGCTTTAAGCCAAGAACAGGTGGTGTAAAAATGACCAGGGATTATTTAATAAATAATAAGTAATTACTTTTTTAATGTAGCAGAGCGCACCTGGAAATGTATTATTCCTGCGAGATTTTAATGGGGTGCCACTTAATTCTATTATGCTTGGTGCAATCAGTTTAATAGTTCTGATTTTTCTTGACCTCTCTGCACAAGGAACATTACTATGAAAAGAAGTGTATTAAAAATCTTCTAAAGGTAATAGTAGAGACAAAAATGGTATGAAGCAGTGTGAGCTTGAATGTGAGGCACCAGTGCTAGTGCAGATCTACAGGTGGCTTGACATTTGCCTGCTTGAGTGATTAAGGCTCAGTTCATGCTGCATTTGAGATTAGTGGAGGTATTAAAGACACAGCCCTCAATATTAAAGAGAAAGAGGTGAAGGTTGAGAAATTTCAATCCCAAATTGGATAAATTTACCAAGTCTCTGGCTGCAGTGCAACACTCATTTATTTGCAGGTGAATTTAATAGACAGGGTGTTGAATGAGGAATTACTTCCCAGAGCGATATATTGGGTTAGGTACAATCTGCCTAAAGACAGAACGATAGGTTGCTTTTGTGCTAATTGTGCTTTAAAAATGACTAAATGCACCTGGCATTTTAGGTAATCTTATATATTTAAATTAATATGAAACTCAAACTGTGCTTTCAGAGTTCTTCCTTCACTAGAGTATGTCTATGTTATAATATGCATTGTGTAATATATAACTGTGTATCTTGTGGTTTCTTGATAATTTGAGCAAGAGAGGCTTTTAAATTAGCTATTAAATTACCATTCAGAGATCTGATCATCTTCTAATTTCCGTACAAAGTCCTCCACAGGGGATAAATCTAGTTTAAATGTTCTCTTCTCCCCCTGATTTTATACTCTAGCTGTAAGATGATACAACATTGCTGCATCTCTAACTGAAATACGTTACAAGCACCTGAAAGGTTTTATCTCAGTCTTGCCAAATAAGTCTATATTTCAAATGTAAATGTATCCAGAATTATGAAGAAAAGCATGATTTGTGGTTTTGTACAGTTCTCTTACCCTAGACACAGGTGTGATAGCTGAGTAATTTAGAAAAGCACAAATAATGGTGGGTTTTTAAATACTTCTAAATGCTAATTGTCTCCCCAAGTTCCCTTATTTACTGGCAGAATTGAAATTCTATGTTTTATTTCTTCTGACTCTTTGGGCAGATATTTGCTCACTGCTTTTCCTGGCAGGAAACCTGCAGAGTTTTCTTGAGCTGGAACCAGGGGTGAATTTCTTTCCTGCTCTGCAGAAGATGTGAAGCACTTTCGGTGTTTCCCCCTGCTCAGCATGGCAGGGGCCCTGCACTGCTGTCCCATGAGCTGCTGCTGCTGCTACCACAGCCTGGGTGCAGTCTGGAGGGGTCCTCGTTCAGCAGATATAACCAGAAAAATTATACAGCTCACAAATAGTCAGACAGATAAGGAGTAGGGTACTCTGGGCTTAGTTTCCCCTTCCCTCCCTTCCTGGGTCTCCCTGCCACTGCTGCCTTTCCAGCTGACCTCATTCCAGCAGATCCAGTTTCCTGACTGCAGACAGAAGGGCTCAGTAATATTTGCTGCTGCATTAGGTGTTCCTTCCCTCTTCAACATTACTGCACAAAATAGTGTCTGTTGTGGCAAATAGCATGATGCCATTCTGTATGTCCACACTTCTGAAAACAGATAACCTGCAATAACGTGAGTGATGGGGAAACCTGAAGAATAAAAAGGAGGATAGCCCAGTTCTTATCTGCTTTGTGAGTTTTGCCTTTCAAGGTGCTCTCAATAAAATTTATTTGAGTTCTACTTCCTACTGCAAAACACCTTTTATTAATTTTATGCTGACAACAGAGACTTACCTAGGAATTATCACCTTTTTCTTTAAAAAAAAAAAAAAAAAAAAGAACCTAAGTAGAAAATACAATAAACCAGGGTTAGCTTAGATTGTAATAGTTAAAGTAGTAATGAAAAAAATAGAAACACTATATCTGAAAGTAGATTGAACTCATGCCCTTCTTTTGCAGCTTTATTGAGTTCATTTAGTAAAAACGCTATGCTGTTGTTAAGTTTTTGAGGCTATAATTGCAAACTCAACCTGTAAGTTCAATATATGATTTTTCTGATTCCCAGGAGTTTTCAAAACTGAAATCTTAAACATCTTTTCACGATGCATGACCTTTGCTCCAATACCTGCATTAGCCTCGCAGACTGTCTCAAGTGATATGATAGAGCTATAATTTTGAAGCTGTGTTGCACTGAGAACAAAGCAGCATTCAAAACTGCTGGAACAAAATGCTTTTCAAATATGATTCCTTTCTCTGGGTTTACTGCTCTGTGTTACCATGACCATTCACCATAGGCATGTGGTCTATTCTTTTTTCATTTCAGCCTCACAAAAAAGTATAATTCCACAGACTGTAAGCTGTGATCCACTGCTAGAGCAGAGGATAAGGATGCTTTTGTCTATCTCTATAATGGACTAATCTATTCCTGGGCAGGTTCCAGAGTGTATTTCCAATAAATTCTCACTATCAAAAATTGCTCAGACATATGTAACCCCCAAGGATACCATTAATTTTGCTTTTATACAGATTATAGAAGACTAATTATTTGTTCCTCTTGAGGTTCCCACAGATGGGGTGTAACTACATTCATTGTTCAAGGCAACCACATGCCTCTCTAAGAACAATATTTACCTCTCAAGGTTTCCTTTCCTCCTTTGTTCTTCTTTTGTCCTCTAACACTCTCAGAAGATATTGTTATTGGGTACTAATTTAATAAAAATGCAGGAGATTCTGACTGAAATGATAACAACCAAAGCTATTCAATTGTTTTTCTGTGTAACGACTCTGATTGAAATTCTGGTCACATCAAAGTCAAAGGCAAAATTTCCCTGGCTTCTGCAGGGGACTGGAATTTCATCTAAGGTGAATATTGGTTTTGATTTAGACACAAATATCTTATAACAGTTTCTGATTCGCAAGTCTCATCTAGCATAATACCACATTAAGCAAGCCAAGAAACCGTAACCTAAAGGATATTGTCAAGTGAAGGCTGAACATATATTCATTTCAGGTGCTGTATGCTAAATACAAATCTCTTTACTTGGCATGTGATGTCTACCAAAAGATAATGTTATCAGGTGTGTCCTGTGTGTTGTAGAGATTATCACTTTCAAGGCAGAGAAGGAGAGCAAAAGAAACAGCAACATAGCAGGAATGAAAGTAGCAGTGGAAGAGGAGGAAAACTGTGGTAGGGAATGCCTTGTAAGTGGTGTAAGATGTTTCAAAAATGCTTGAATTCTTTTCCAATGCAGCCCTCTCTCTCTGAGCAGGCTCTGTCCTTTCTGATTGACTTTTCAAACAAAACACATGTAAATAAATCCCAGGTTTACTTATTATGTTCTGCATTTCCCTATGTACCTATGTGAGAAAATGACTGAAATGCCCAAATGAAAACACCAAAGGTTTAACCAGCTAGTTAGCTCTCACTATTTCTGGGAACAGTTGACAGCAACCCCTTTTGAATGCACAATTTCCTTGTAGCAGGAAGAGCTATCTTAGTAATGCCTTTTAAAGAAAAGCATAAAGCAATCTAGTATATATCTCTATATATAAACATACATACGTATATGTGTCTGTATATATGTGCATGTATCTACCTACCTATTTATATATTTAGGTTGTGTGTGGGAGCAGAGGAAGGGTTTTTTCCTATTCTAAGCAATTACCTACCCTATCAATATGTATATATTTCAGCACTTACTTTTTTCTCTCCATTAAGCCAGACCTTGAATATACATGTTTATTTTTAAATAATCACAAATTATCCATGAAATGTTAAATAGGATAATGAACTCATTAAGCATTAATAGCTGAGACGAGCTGTAGCAGAGCTCTCTAGTGCACTGCAGAGGGGGAATTCCCAAACTAGGGGAAACAGGAGAAGATGAGAGAGCCACCAGAAGTCTGCAGCTCATGGAGCCAGGAACAACAGTGGCTAACCCCTCTATACATATGGAAGAAGCCCTTTGGGGAGCACTAGCAACCAGGGCATAGCACAGCAGTTAGCACAGCAGGGTGGGTGCTGAAGCCCTGCCATCTTCACCAGGAAGCAATGATACCTGCCCTGCAAAAAGCCACAGCCTGTCCAAGCTCTGCACCCACCGCGACTGAGACAACTGCCCAGACAGGGCTCTGACAGGAAGCCATTGCCACCCAGGCATCATGATGCCATAAAAGGATGCCAAGGATGCCAGTGGTGTCCTGGCTTGTATCAAAAATAGTGTGGCCAACAGGTCTAGGGCTGTCATGTGTTGAAACAGGCTGTCCAGGGCAGAGGTGGAGTCACCATCCCTGGAGGTATTTAAAAGGCAGTAGATTTGGCACTCAGGGACACTTGGTGGACTTGGCAGTTCTGGCTTAATGATTAGACTCAATGCTCTTCAGGGTCTTTTCCAATCTAAATGATTCCACTATCTAATCACGTAACATAGTTCAAGCAAGAAAGCAGCCTATTCAGACACGTTTCTTGTGGGTTACCATAAAATGTAGTCATTGGAGGGAACTGGGAAAACCAGCAGTTAAGGTGGTTGCACAGGACCTGAGAAATGACAGTGCACTTCATCATCCCACTGCAGAGGTTTCGGTGCTGCCGCTAAAGGATCGTGCCTCCCTTCACATCATTAGAAGAGTGATAAAACATCTCAGTGGGAGGGGAGGACAATAAGCGCGTGATGGGGCTTGGGGGATGGTAGGTGACACATCTAATGAAGGCCATTAACTTATCACAGTTAGATTTTCATGGAGCAAGAGAAAAGTCATTAGTCTTTTTGTGTGTCAGCTGGCAGAAAGACTGTGGAACAAAGTCACTTTTGCTCCAGGAATTTGAATTCACACAGAAAAGAGATCTTCTCTCAAGGTTCTCTTGCCACTTACCCACAACACACAAGGGGAGCAGCTACAGCAGCACTCCTCTGTTTGAAGATACAGTGAGAGTGCATGCACTTCTCAAGTTAGGAATATTAGTTTAGGTTAAAATTGCTGAAGCTGAAAAGTCAGTGTAAATATTTTCCTTTAAAATATTTACTTTTTTTAACTCTAGCTTTTGAATCCTTAAATAGCACAGGGAAAAAAAAATCTTGACATTAAAAAAAAAATATTTCATGAAGAATATTTTGTTTGATGTAAAACCTTTTCTTGGTGAAGAGGATTATTTTGTTGAAAGGTATTAACAATAAGTGTTATTTAATCAAATTTAGAACAAAGTGGTTAAGCTTTGTTGAAATTTGTTATGTAGAGTTCTAGTGGCAGAAAGTGTTTATTTCACCAGAACGCCTACAGGTTTTTGGGATCCTATCCTTGCAGACAGTGGTTGGGTCAACAAAAATTATTTTGTTAATTCTTGCTTCTTTTGCAAAACTTATCGAAAATTTACACAGCAATTTACTTTTTACTTCACAGTCTCTGTGAATATGAATATTCTTTTGAACATTTTTAATACCAAAAACCCCAGTTTTATTCATTAGCTGCTTAAAACCCATCCTAAAATAAATTGCATTTTGCGTAGCTGTAGGTAGTATCTTGCTATTAGATAATACTTTTTCTTTTAAAAAAAAGTATTTCATAAGATAAGGGAATTAAATGCCCAGTTTCTGACTTGAAACCTCAGATATCCTGAAGCCATATTTTCTGCTTCATCTGTGTTGTGAAGTCTCATCAACCAGGGAAAACCCCTGACAACTCAGAAGGGTTCAGGATTTGTACATCTCTGTAGTCATTCAAAGCATGACAAACTGAGCCAATTTGAGAACATCAGAAATGGGCCATCACTGAACTAGGCCAGCAAATTTAATCATATCCACATGAGTGTATGGCATCCCAGTGCATAGACACATGTGCTCTAACTATAGCTTTTTTCATTTTCTGAAAGACAACGTATTCAAAAATATGGGCAATTCATGGATACTTTTTATTTTTCATTAAATAAGTGGCAGTGCTTGGGTTTTACTTTTTATAAACAAACAACAATAGCAGACCAAAAAGGCACTGCCATGGAATTCAAGTTGCTTAATCTTAACCTTACCCCTTCCTAAATACAAGCAATGGTTAAATACAAATCTGCCACATCAGGTAGCACACCAGCATTCAGAGTTGCACATCACTTCCAGTCTTAGGGACAGCTTTATGTGACTCTTCTGTTCTGAACTACATTAGCCATTGCTTCATTTTTACAGATGTTTTACCTCAGACACCTGGGGAACAGAACATGAAAGCGCTGTTGGACAAGGTCCAATGCTCTCATCTTACGTGGGGACCTTGCTTTATTGTCCTAGGAATGTTTCAACTCAATCCTGCAAATTAACACACACCTGATTAAAAATTCACAATTAATCCTTTTGATCTCAATGATTTTGTCCTCATCCACAGAAAAAAATCAGTACCTTGTGGAATTATGAACTTTGTGCCATGTTGGCATTAATGACATCAGACCATATTCTCTAAGGCATCAATTCAGTAGAAGCCAACACAGTTTCTGTAGCCTGCACTGAGTAGATATACAATGCTCCAAACTCAAATCTTAACATGTAAAATTGTACTGCAATTACAGGGCAGGAAAGAGCATCAAGAAGCAGCAGAAATGTTCTTAACGCCAAGGATTCACATGATCCCTGTTGCACTGCACCGTGTCTGTGAGATGTAAGCCATGATGGTAACAGTTATGCATCCTTGTTTCCCTCTAAGGACACTGATACCTCAAATAGCATAAACTATTCTGCTCCCTCCTCCTGAAGTTCAGCATACTTTATGACAATAAATTTGGCGCATACTCAACAGACTTCTGCATTAAAAATGCTTTTTTATGGTTTCCAGTAGTCAACCAGTGTGAGAAAAAGATTCATTTATGATAAGCAGTGTTAATAACAATACATTTATATTCAAAAAGTACCCAAATTAGAGAATTACATGTTAACTCTTAGCATAAGTACAATATGGATTTAATTTATAAATTAAGGAATGTTATTCTGTATTTAGCAATAATTTCTGTAATTAGCAAAAAAAAAAAAAAAGGAAAGAAAAAAAGCAAGCTTACACAAGCTTCTCTTTTCACTTATTCTGTAAAAGTCACCAGAAATGTGTTTTTAAAAGAATAAGAGGAGAGATGAATTTTACATCTAGGTACTTCTCCACAGATGACATTAAATAGTTGTTTGAAAAGTTGTTTTTCAGGGAGTCCCAGAATAGAGTAACACTCCTACGCCGTTTTAGAGAAACATACTCATTAAAGAACTCTTCCATTAAAATGATTTTCTAATTCTCTCATCATGTCTTAAACCTGTTCTTTAAAACGTCTGGCAAAGCTTCATCATTTCGTGAATCACCTAGAGAGGCAACATTAGGTTGTTTTGCTTGTTTCCACCAGAAGTCAGAGCTGGAGGAGAGACTGTGCAGCAGACAAGGACCTGCGTCAGCAGAAGCACCAGTCTTCTGACCCTCATCTATCTAGATGATTATAACTAAGAGCACTTGTGAATTTCCGCTAAGCTATTTAGGTTCCAAGAGCAAAGTAAAAATAGATAAAAACATCCCTTTCTGCATCAGAGAAAGTAATTCCCTTAGAGTTGCTGGGTTGCTCTTTGCTATTACTCAATCCAATAGCATGGTCCTAATGAGGAACTAGTCCTGCCAGTCCAGACTGTAGGAAAGCTCTTTATTTGCTGGTCAAAATGTGTGTGACCAGCAGGTTGTGAGGTGTATCTGTTTTTCATTGAAGACAAGGCAGTATTGCTTGTGCTCAGAGCATGGGACAGTCCAGCTTTTCATTTTGCATTCAGTTTGCTCTGCTCTGCCAAAGTTCTAAAAGAAATCCCTCATAAAAATATGAAAAGGTAAACACTTTATTGACTTGTATCATTCATCTTTTATCTCATGCAAATTCACTAAAAAGAGAAAGAAATAATAATTTCTTCTAAGAATTGCTGAGGCAAGTGTCTTATTTTCTAAAACTCCAAATGTGTCTATTCAAAGTGGGGGCTCAAAATCTGGTGATACAGATTTGCAGATGGCAAATTATTTGTAGTTGATGGATTATCTAATCAAATAGTTATGGAGCGGAACTAACCATAAAGGATAGACAGATTTTCTCAAACAATTTTTTTTTCCCTCCTAAGAAATGAATGCACTTCTTCAAAAATATTGAAAAAATGAAAACAGAAGTAACCACAAAAAAATTAAAACATATTGCATAGGAACAGACTTGCTTTCCTAGACCTCTTTTTCACAACCATGCACTATCAGATGGCAATGTAACCAACTGTAAGAATGAGAAGCTTAAAATGACCTCAACCACACAATCTGCTTATTCAAAAATGACAAAAAATTATTCCCCCTCTATCTCATCATCTATTATGGTAGAACTGCAGGTGCATGTGTTAAATATCAGTCTCTAATAAATGGCATAAAATGGATAAGTATACCAGCTGAGATGATATTGCCATGGTTTTGTGTCTTTTATAAAAAGAGAATGTGTTGGAACAGATAAAACACTTGTAAGGAAAGAGGTAGCAGCCAGCCTGTCCCATCATTTTCTTCATATGTTCCTGTAAATGTCTTCATTTGTCAGTGCACTTACTTGTGTCGACAAAGACTTGTCCTGGTCAAGTCCCATCCTCAATGCTGATGACTACAGAAAGAGTTGGAGGGAATGGGTCCTCTGGCTCCAGACACCCTCAAGCATTAGGAAGAGATGCTTCAAGAAGAGGCTGAAAGGAAGACATAGAAATGTTTTCATTACAAAGCTTTAAAAATGTTTTCTTTGTCACACTTCCATTCTCTTCCTGCTCCAAATCTTGGCTGTGTAAATGACCAGCTCTGAGGACCTGCACTCAGCTTGCTCATAAAATTGTCAACAAGCAACACCTGCATTTCCCTTTATTTCTCTAAGTCAGTTACAATGATAATAGCTCCATCTGCCATCATCTCTAAAAACCGACTAGAAAAAGAGTTTAAATGGCTGTTTCATGCAACTGATAGCTATAGATTCTAATAAAGGTTGCTCTCAGATAGCCCGATCTTTCAAGGAGTGGATTTTAAATAAAAATAGACTCATTAATAAACGTATAATCTTGCTTAAGAAGGAAAGAAGGTGGAGGACATCATAGTCAACACTAAAAGGATTCTTAAACTGTCTGGAAGAAAAAGTTTTGAATGAAAGACTCAAGCTGGTAAACATCCCAAAAAGGGCAGAGAGCAGAGCTGCAACTCTCATGGGAAGGCAATTTGATGGGGAAGATAAATCTGAAAGCTGGTATAGTCCACCTAAGTACTGCATACTTCAGGTGGTTCAAAATATAAGAATGATCCTAACAATATGAATCCTGGACTAGACACCAGCATACAAGATTATTTCAATAGGAGATTCACAGGTTTCAAATGGAGCTCATCTTAGTGGGGAGGCAGCATTCAAAGCAGCACTTCAGCTCCCTGCTACAGCTATCGGGTGGGAAATGATTATTTCAGGGTTGCTATTTGTATCTCTGCAATAAGGCTTATATCAGCACTTGCCCTGTAAAACCATGATTTTGAAGAGTTTATTACCACAACATCAAAAAGTTGTCTTCAGGGTTATATTTGATTCATACACTTCTGCATGAAAGAAATCCTTATTTCCTTATTTCAAAAGTTTGGAAGATGTAAATCCAACTTAATTTTAGACTATGGATATAAATATTAAATAATTGGACATTTACAGGTTTTGGAGATTGCCAAGTTGCTCTAAATCAGTACTGACTTAATAAATGAATTTGTACAATAGTCAAGTTACTACCATGGTCTAAATCAATGATGATATAAATTAAACTGACAAATATTTATATTACTATCTTGCTCTGGAATCCAGTATTACTTAATCAATAAATAGAGTTGTGATTTGTGCCAGGTGGCTAAAGCACAGAGACAGTTTCTGGCCTAAACATTTTTACTACATATACTAACAAACTAGTATATGTAGTATAATTTTTACTACATATACATTTACAAACTAGTCTATAATTACTCAGCTGCTCGGTCAGCGTGATCTGTAGGATATTTTTAACTCTGGTAGGAATTAGCTGGTTGCTACCGAATCACAGTATTTACTGCTACAGGTATTTACTCTTACCCAGCGTCATTCAAGCAGGTATGGTCAAAACTGAGACCAAAACATAGATCTTCTGAATTGGAAAACAAGCAAAACTAAACATCAAACAAAATACAGGTCTTTTGCAATTCTCACATCCTTTCAAATGAGGCTGAAAGGAACTATTTAGGATACAGCCCAGAAATATGTCAGAGGAACCTCTGCATGAAAACCTAACAATGATTTTAGTCGTCCCTTTAGTTATTCATTCTATTTTCAGATCTAGCTTCACAGAAATCCCCCCAAAAGACATTGCTTTGAGAACATAGGCATTAATTTAAACATGTATCGCACCACGCTGCTAATTAAGTTCTAAATTTTTCATAGGAAAAGGTATTCACAATTTTTGACCATTTCAAATCACAACTAAATCCCTAATGTGGGATTTAAAATAATGACAAAAGTAGCTGCCAAAATTAGGGACTGGAGGCGAAATATATTTAGAATGTACAGAGAAAGGAGCAAAGACATAATCTCCATGATTTATTTGCTGTGTAGCAGTACCTACGAGTACCACGACAGTCCTTGCCCCAAGCATTGAACAATTACAGTCCTATTAAAGCAACATGCTTTTAGTAGATGACACAAGTCAGGCCTGTATGGTGAGCACATGGATTGTAGCACTACTGTTGTAATACCTCTCAAAATACCCCTTGAGCCACAAGAGAAAGCAATTCTTCCTCTAATACTCTCCATTCACAGCATGAAGCCTTGGAAAATGCACAGGAATAAAGCATGGGACTTGAACTGTTCAACAGTTTCCTAAAGCTCATACCAGAATGTTTGTCTCTGATGAGATTCTATCTTTTTAAACCCCACAGTCCTTTATTTATTAAAAATCCACCACTTCTTAATTTTCCTTTTGACACTAGACCTTTACATTCCTGACCATTTCTTTTTTGGAATGGCCTTTCATTACTTTCATTATCTTGTTACAAAAAGACATTTTTTCCCTTCAAATCTCTCTGCAGGCCATCTTCATCCACAATTTTTAAGCACATTCATATAATCTTAGTAATGTATCCGTCATTCACTGGCATGTCTGACAGCCTGTGAATTTATTGGGCTCATAGTCTGTTCTGTGACTGGCAGAAAAAAAAAGATGTGAAAACCATTTGCACAATTTACTACATGGCACATTCAATACTACATTCAATAACAAGCAGTGGTTTCTAACTCTCAGCAGTGGGCGAAGATGCCAAAACCGAGGAATGCCCTTTTGGGCACAGTGAGGGACACCAAGAGCATTTTGCTCCAGTCCTGTATCTGTGTCAGGGCTCATTTGTATCTGGTGAACAAGCGTCTTGCAAAGTCACTGAAGAGGCACTTTAATCACATGTTCAGCTGGCTGTAGACTTGAGGGTGTTTGGGAATTCACTGAAACATTTTCTATGGACTCCCACTGCTCCTA
Organism: Margarornis squamiger; assembly: GCA_035222235.1. Classification (NCBI taxonomy): domain Eukaryota; kingdom Metazoa; phylum Chordata; class Aves; order Passeriformes; family Furnariidae; genus Margarornis; species Margarornis squamiger. Next base: position 29,525,828 of record JAWWTY010000160.1, read on the forward strand.
CTAAAGACTGACACTGCTCTGGTGTCCAGCTAATGCTTCATGCTGAGAGACAGGGCTGCTCTCAGCCAAGGGTGAGCTTTTTAGTTTCTGTCTATGACAATTTCTTGGCCCACCCTTTCTCTAAAGACTTCTTTGCTTGTTACTTTTATTTTACTGCTTGAGCTTAAAGTTTTGCTTAATGCTCCATTTTTTTTTTCTATCTCCTTCATTGACCAAGCCTGATAAGAGTGATTTTTGTAAGAGATGCTTCTGTCATCCCGGTCACATCCCTTGCCTGCTTAAATCACTGCAATTGAGAGTTACTATCTTTGGCTCTGCCTAAATCCTTCTATACTGAATTATTTTTCTCTGTTAAACATTTTCTAATATAAACTCAAAATTTACTTACTTTTTATTTTACTTTAGTCCTTTATTTTTGCAAGTATTTATTTGTCGTCCGTCCCTTTTGGTAATGCCCCTTATCAGTTCCATTTTAAAAAAGTGTATGTTAGAAAACTATTCTAAGTGTGACCTTTATCTGGATCTTGAATACCACCAGTAATTAAGAGTCGAAATTGTTTTATTGGGATAAACAACAGATTGACTCTGCATATCTTAACCGTCCTTTTTTTTTCTCTTTCAGTCTCTGTCATATTTAAATGAAATTACTAATCTCTACATGAATGTCAGATACATTTGTCCCTGACTTTCTCATTGCCCATAATATTAGCTTTCTTTTTTCCACCATTTTCTCCAAGGGACTGTGTCTTGTTTCTACTGCTTGAGTCTTATATTAGTCAAATTACTTGCTTATCCAGTAAGATGGTATAAACTAAATTTACGTGTGCACTGGACAGCAATCATGCCACTTTTTTCAGGGCAATATTAAAAAAAAAAAACAAACAACAAACAAACAAACAAACCAACAAACCAAACAAACAAAAAACCAAACCAAACAAACAAAAAAAAACAAACTAGGAAGAGTATTCACTCACCTTAAGCTCCTACTATTCACCCAGGGCAATAAATTTTAATTGCACACAATAATTTTGAAAAAAAAAAAAGAGAGAAGTACAATCTAATTTAAGACCTGGAGGGGAATATTCTTATTGGTCTGTCTAGAATCAATGCATGTTTCATGGCTGCTAAAAACAAATCAGAAAAAGGCTTTATGATTAGAAGCATCATTTAACATGAACACTGACCTAATACATTTGCTGGTTCCTAGACCTTACAGTACAAGCTTCTGAAAAGCTTCTCCATACGTACAATACATAACTTCTCACTAAAAAACTTGTACTAATAGAAACATCACAAACATCACAGGGACATTGCCCAGACATACTAATACAATTTTTTACTCTGGCTACATTCCTCAGATATCCAGGAAACTCAAGACCAGACTTCACTGACTTGAACAGAAATTTTCTGGGGGGAAAAGAAAAAAAAGTAATCTTCCTTAAATTTTGCATATGAGAAAAAAGTAGTCTTAAAACCTCAGAATTCATGAAAGTGCAATTACACAAAGGTGCAATAAAGAAAAAAAGTAACTTTTATATCCCAGCTGCTTTATATTCCTTTATTAGTTACTGTCCAGTCCTTTTCCAGGGCAAGTAACTGAATTAGTATTGGATGGAAGACTGGCTTTTCTTATTCCATACATGCTGATGAAAACAGACCAGATATAATTAATATTTAAAAAAATAAGCACCCATTCTTCCCTCCCTCCTTAGCCTTTGGCCAAGGTAATAATCTTTGACACAGGTAGTCAAAGGAGCAGTTTGAAAAAGAATGTATTCTCTCTAGGAAAACAGAAACTCTACAGGTGCAGTGTCACTCAGAGACAGCAGTGCAAAGTGTGCAATGCAGCTGGTAAAGCCCAGAGGTACAGTTTCTAGGGGTTAAAAAGAAGTTGGGAATACTGGGTAAACTGCCTGCCATGAGCCAGCAAATTAAATGGCCAGCAAAATAATAATATTTTGGACTACACCAATAGAAAGTGGAATAAAGAAATTGGGAGTTGAATGAAATGATTCAGGTTCCCTGTGCTCGGGAATAAGGCTGTCTGCTCTCCCAGCTGAAGGAGAAGCAATAATACAAAGAAGTCTAATGGCGCCTTGCCAAAACTCATCTTTCTAAATGGCAACCTGAAAGCTCACTTCACATGAAAATCAATATTTCACTGTTCAAGATTAAATACAGTCAATTACCAAACAGAGACATTTTTTTGAACGTGGGAGATTGTGTTTAAGGAAAAAAGAAGAGAAGCATAATCTTGCAAGAATATCATATACTAAGACTAGAGAGTGTTTAACCTTTGAGAAAATAATTAGCCAACAGGCCAAGTACCAGCCAGCATACATTTCACTTGGCAAATACGAGCACATCATCAGGCAAGAAGGAAACATGGGCATTTATGGGTAATAAAGGCTGAGGAAGGTCTTGGATTTGGTACAAGCTCTGTGATACTCAGTATAGTGCTGAGATATTTGACGCAATAGCTGTCTTCTGTTTGCAGGGCCCCAGACAGGAAAGAGTCTCCTTTATTCAGCAGGACTATATTTCTGCTTCTTTGGAAAACCATCTCCTCCTGTAACCACATGCATAAATGTACCATGGTCCATACCAACTGTGTTGTTTGCCACAGTAGTCTAATTAGGAGGCTGTTCAGACTTTTCTAATTGTGGAAATGCTTTTCCAATTCCCAGTCTGAGTTTATTTGAGACTGATCTTTTTCCTCTGTTGCCTGTCACTATGAGAAGCTTGTGCAAGTGACTGATATTTTTAACTCAAAAAAACCCAAAACAAACAAACAAACAAAAAAACCCCACACATTTGCAATCATACCTTTCACTGCCAGGCTGAAGCCCTTTTCCGGAAGAAATCCTTCCACTTCCAGAAGTAGTGGTACAGATGAACCCCCTACAGGGTATTGTACAGTGCCTCTATTGATAAAAATCTCACTCAGTCTACCCCACAGTTAACTTGTCTCTTTTCGGGGTTTTATACCTTAAGGTATGGGCCTGCTCTGATCAGCTTGTCCAGCCTTCTGTTGCTGTCACCAAAGATCCCCTGCTCACAGCAAAAAACTTCTGCACTGCAGCCTTTAATCTCATCTCAGTAGCAGATCTTAAAAGTTATCCACCCTTTCTTCTACAATAATCTCCCCTCCCTTTTTATGGTCAATGCTGCTGTTGATCCTCTTCCAGGCCTGGGACAAGAAGCAAGAAACAAATCCCACAGGAGATGCCCAGGGTAGGATCCTTCCCATGTACTTAAGCAGGGCTAAGGACCCCTCCAGGAGGAGAGCAACAAGTGAGCATTAAGGAGAAAAGCACGAAGAACAGGCATCCTAGGATGCACAGTGGAAATTCTGCCTTTATAATTGTAATGTTTCTCAAAGTTAAACAGTTCCACAGACTTCTGAAGCAGATCAGTGTCAAAACTTCCAGCTTTCATCACTGGAAACACAAAACCACGAGCACTTTCTGGCCACTTGACCATTCTTAACCCAGCTCTTCAGCGAGCCTTTCCTTACTTTAGGCCAGGCTGCTTTTTGCCCATGTCTGGCTGTGCTGATGAGTATTACCTCAGTCTGCCTGCCTCTCCTAGAAAGCTACCCCAGCTCACAAGGGAGGACCCAGGGTCCCCAGGACGGGGAGCAGCTCTAACACCAAGCCAACACTCCCCCCTTGCATGTCCTGGGCAGGACCCAGCAGGAATGGTGTCCTAAACAGTCACAGGGATTGGAACCTGCTCCATTAGAAATCTACCATCCAGTTCTCATTTTGTTTCTGTTATTGTAAGGTGACAGTCAGAGATAGATGTTTTTCTTGGATTCGGGCTGAAAGTCCTCTGGTGATACATTCTTACTTCTCCCAGACCTCAGATGTTTCTGATAAATACATTTTGGGTTTGTTTCTAATAAGAAAATCTAACCACTTTAAAGGCTTTGAAGGCAGAGGTGAATTGTGTCAAGCTTTATTGTGATTTATAGATGAGACTATTCGGTTTTATCACTGTCTGGTTAGATGGTGCTGCAGTACGTGACAGCCTGGTATGAAATTTTCCCTCACCCACTAGATAAGTCCAAACTTTTTTTTTTTTCTTATAGATTACAGGTGTGAAAGACAGAAAATGTAAAGTTACTGGAAGCTTAGCACTAAAAAATAATGATCCATTATAGTGACATCATTAACTACCTCTATCTGCCTGTTATGAAACTCAGAAATGCATTTGGGCAAAGATGTCTGCTATCATTCAGGACATGTGGAGAGTCTGGAGCTGCAATATGAACACATACACAAAAGAGATTTCACTTTTCTCCCCAAGTTAATTATCTCTGACAGAGGAGGTGAGCTCAGAATTGGCATTTGTTGTTGTATGCAAATATTTAATATCTCCTTAAAGAGTCAGCTTTGAAAAAATAAATAATTTAACAAAAATATTTATTACCACTGACTTTGTCAGTGAAATTTCATTTAAGACATTTATGTTTATTTTTAATTAAGTGAGCATGAACATAACACCAGTGAGTGTCATAGCTCTGTGGGGAACATACAAGGTACTGCAGGGCCTGTGCCTTTCTTGAGAGAGTTTCTGGAGAAGTTTCTACACAAACCTCTTGCAAAGAGAGCACTGACCTTACATATACTTCTAGCCACTGTAAAAGACTGGCCATACATCCTGCAACAGAAAGCAGTAGAATAAGTACATAATATCAGTATTCAGTTTTCTAATGAATAACTAAAACATGTCTTTTTCAGAAATTATTACTTTAAGCTGTACAAACAGCAGAATGAATTAGTCCATAATGTTTTTAAACTGTCACCCTCACTTTTCTGGTGCATTCAACCATTTATATTTCTGTACATTCTAAGAGCTCACCAAATTCTGCCAAAAATGGATTTGTCAGAAAGTATTTACCCTGATAAGACACATAAGTGATGGAATAACGTAGTCACTGGATACTGTTAGAACACCATTACTCAAGATGTCCTGTTCAGTCTTGTCACCCTGATATTTTCCCTTCCTGCATTTGCTCTCAACTTTACCTGCCTGTAACAGACCATGACTCAACTCTTGAGTCAAAAATTTCCTGCTATATCTACCTCCTCCTGGTTTTTCTCTGACCACATTGTTACCTTTTAATTTGTCTCTGCAGTGTTGTTTAGCTTGCTGTGCTCTCCTTTTTCATCTCATTTCTTATTTCAGAAGCTTCTTTCTAAATCCTTATTGTCTTTATTCACAACTTATCAATCTTCCCTTTACTTTCTCTCCTCCACATCTGTCTACCTTCACATGTCCCCTGGTAGTTTTACAATGCATTCTCAGAAGAGTTTCAGAAATGCTGCAGCCAGAGCATCCCTGAGGGAGCAGGTGGTGAGAGAGAAGTGGAGACCCTGGTCCTTATGGCTGGGAGCCAGGAGGGTCTCTGCCCCCCTGGGAAATCAGTTGAGCTATTTGTCTGATACCACACCTTTCCACAGCACCATATACCGTATTTTACCTGACATACGAAGGTGCTTCTGAGATAAACCACCAACAGATTAAACTGGGTGCCCCCTCCGAACTCCTGCCTCAGCCTTTTTGCAGCAGTGGTGGTTTTCAGGGCAGACCAGGTGCAATTGCTGAGTCAGCAGGGAGAAAGCCATAGCAGATGGGCTGCACGTCTCCTTAGAGACTAATGAACAACCCGACAATAAAAATATGTATCACCAAGAATAAAGGTGCCTATGTCACAGATGGTATGCTGAAATTTTCCAGATACTAGAGACCTGTATTTCAGGCCTGATCTTCATTCTTCCTGGCTTTTAATTTTTGTGGTTGGAAACAACTGAATCAGCCCCAAAGAGTGATTTAATCGCACTTTTTTCATGTAGTTTGTTCTATCTGACAATTAGCCTGCTCACTGGCCATATTATGGCAGCCTCTGACTAGACCAGCAAGAGGTCAAAATGCTGTTCAATTTATAACAAACTTTTTGTACTGTGCTTATTTTTTCATCTGCATTATTTTCTTTCTGCCTATTTACAATCCTTGAACCTGCAGAGACACTTTACTGAGATGCACCTTGACTCTGTTATGTCCATTTGTGTTGCCTTTTTTTTTTTCGGGAGTGATTATAGCAGCTTATGCCTGGGACTTTCCATCAATGACATGTCTAATCATGAGGTTGTTTTTCCATGCTCTGATACAACAGAGGCAGAGTTGTCTTTCTCCAGAGCAGATCAGTGATGCTTCCTATCATTTATTTATACATGAACTGTTGAAGAATAACAATAAAATAGACCTGACAGAACAGGATTTCATTTCCAGTTCAGTTCATACGTTCTCCTCTATAGTTTTTCCTTGTGTTAAAACCATACAGAACATCATCAAAACAAAGAAACATGATTTATTTTTATTTGTATAAAAGAATCTTTGTCTCCATTAAGGTTAATATCCCTCCCATCAAGGCTAAGATAACTCTATACTAGACAAAACATATTTGTATGGTAAGAACTTGTCTATGGCTTAAAGAGTTTTTAATGCAAATAAGTTATACAATGGCAATAAGAGGAGGAAAATGCTTTTGTTCCCACTATATGCTTCTCTAAGTGAGAGAGAAAGATCACATAGCATGAGAGAAATTGTGAGAGGGTTTGGTGGCAGAGGCAAGACCTGCCCTGGGCGCCCCAAGGGCAAGCTCATTGCCCCCACCACTAAGCTCAACCCCCTCTAACCTGTTTGGGAGTTTTTTGGGGTTTTTTTCTGACACAGTGTTGTGATCAAGCATCTCAGAGAGTGACATTTTTCCCCACAATTTGTAAGGTGAGGGGAAAACATCATGGCAAGACTGAAAATCACACTCCCAAACTGACTTGCCACTTAAATTTTGGAGTAGATTCATAATCTGTGTGGCTTAGCTGGAGAGAGCATCATCCTCAAATACTTTTGAGGTGAGACCCTGGGGGATGATAGGAGTCTGAATGAGGGTGTTGCAGTGTATTACAAATAAAGCCAGACCCACTGATTCTCTCCTGAACCACCCAGTGCTGCTACCCCGCACGCTGCCCTTTCCCAGTCACCCCAATATTCATTATAAATCTGTTCCCACAGTCCTGACACTGACATTCTGAAAGCAAATCATCAGCTCTCTGGTCTCTCCATTTTGTTTGACATCCAGCAAGACAATGAACCACTGTGACAAATTACTAACATCGGAAATCCCATCAAGGAATATTGTGACAAATAGAAACTCTGCAATTACTTCTTTCATAGCCCTCAACATCATGTCTGCAAGTAGCATCAATCAGACCATTCAAGATATGATTAGACAGTCTCTGAAAGCCCCTTTGCACTCTCCAGATGTGCCATTACATGGTTTACTTGTGGAGAACTATTACTAATTTTAATATAGATCTTCTAATCTTGGATGCTATTTTTATTTTTTTTCCCTCATTTTGTAGTCATGGCCCTTTTTGTCAGGAGAGAATCACAGAAAGGCTCTAAGGTGCATCCTTTCTGGTGTAGCCTGAAATAATTTTACTGAAAAATATTAAAAAAAAAATATCCAAAGCAGATACAAAAGAATGCATACAAGTTGGTAAAACTCTGTGGGGTTAAAGTCTAGTGCAGTTACTGTACCTTGTGCCAAATATGTTCCAAGAAAATTTAAGAATGACCTCTATATTAATCATAATATTAGAGTTATTGATAAAACATTAAAGTAGGTATGCAGCTTTTTAAAAGACCTGAACCAAAGACAGTAAATTTTTTAAACAGCAATCTTATTGTTTACTCCTTCAGAATCCAAAAAAATTCATTTTTGTCTAAAACCTCAGAGAACCCTCCTGAAGTCATTTGGGAAGTTACATAGCACTTTTAAAACATTATTCTAACCATATAGAAAAGCTGCCCTACCGTTTGTTGTATTTCCCCAGCTCCATGGGACCTACTGTGCCAGACTAGAGATGATCCACACAGAATCCTGACTTTTCCTATATTAACCATAAGAACACAACTGAAAACTTTGTGGCTGCTTGTCAAGACCTGACAGAGCTACATAGACCTGCCTGAGAGGCAAGTATAAGCATCACAGCTCCTGCTTTCTCAAAGCATTAATTTACAACATGAGGATTAAATAATGAAGTTTAAGGGATACAGATCAGGTTTTATGATGGAACTGTATTAGTGCACAGACTGATAAATTTACCTTCAGTTAGCTCTAAAACAGAACAGTGTAAAATTAGTATATGCTCCTAAAACTGTGCATAATGAGCAACCATAATAGTTTGGAGGGTTATTTATTAGTTCAATTTAGGTATGAACCTAACACACTTCTGGTACTCAGATCGGAGTAATACTGTTGAAGCTGTCAAGAGTTAGAGCTGAGACACGTTATCTAATCTATACTTGGCCATCCCATTCCTGGGGTCCACCTAAACAGGAGTCTTTCAGATTTTAGTGTAATAAGCAAGCTATAAACATTTTCAATGTGCAAGGAAAATGAACTGTTAACAAGTGCTACAATGTGAGATATAAGTTAATCTGACTATATATGCTCACAATAAGAATTATCAGTATTTTAGAGCTTATGAGATGACTTCACCATTTAACAGCATTTGTAATTTCCAGCCATTAGTGCTTTGTAATAGAAAACACACTACAAAAATAACTGGTGAGTTGCTAATATTCTTTGTATCAAACACAGAAAATCACTTCATCTGAACAACATGGGTTTGTTTCATGTTTTCACACTTCATTTCCACTGAGCTGAAATCACTTCAGACATTTCCAGCTGTCAGTTTCTGTCCCACCAGGGATCTGGAACATGCACTGAGATGCCTGGAGGGTTTTGGAGAGAAAAGTCATTGGGTGGAATAAAGGTAGCTAACAGTCACTGGCAGAAGAGCCTTTCTGACAGCACTAGGGAGTGTGGTCTGGTGTGCACAGTGAATATACAGATGTTATACAGACCATAAGGATACCTTTCTCTGAGCTTATTTCCTAAACTCATTTACATGTGTTTAACTCTGGAAGATCCATATTGGTAACTGTATAGCATGTATTTTAAAAGAGATTGATTAGAAGGGGGTTTTAAATTAGGTAAGAAATTAGCTCCCTCAATAATGAGATCTCCCAGAAGGCTTGGCACGATCATGCAAAAAAGTCAGACCTGCACTTCTCTACTTGTCAGGATCATCTAACAAAAAGGAAATAAGAAGTGATAGGTGGTGGGGAATCTCCTATAGTTCAAAGAGATTTACGATTTCAGAGCAAAAGTTCATGACATGTCTTTTCAAACCTCTGTCACAGACTTGTGGCTAAGCTCATTTCTGCTCATGTGGTCCTGAATCATTACAGATTGTTGGCATTCAATGAGAAACTGCATTTATCAGGAAGGGATTTGTGCTATCTGATGGGAAAAAGTCCATTGATTTTTTTCAGCCTGCTACAACAGGTGCTCTTGAAGCTGAAGAGATTCTTTAATGCACTAAAACACCACAGATGACCAGTAATACTTCAATGAATAATACTTTATGCATTCAGTAGCAGCTGACACACAACATAAGATAGTGAGGGATGAGGCAAATCAGTGGTTTAATTGAGTGTAGCTATTGCATTCTTAGCATGTTAAAGTACTTTGCTAGGGAAGAGATCCCATAGAAGCTAGATGAAAAGGACATGGTAGTATCATGGGATCGTTAGTTTCACTTGCACCAGCAAAATGAGGGTATTCTGAATACTAAAGACATCAAGACTACAGAAAATGGATCAGAAGCTTTTAGAAGATAATCCCACTCACAAAATCACTGAAGCTGGAAGGATGAATTTGGAGCTAAAGGTACAATTCCATTAGTTGGTAGTGTTGGAGCGTTTTATGCTTCTTATGAGTTTTGAGTAAAGAATAAAAAGCTGGTAACTTTTCTCAGGCTTTGTAAGAAAATAACTCACTTGCATCTGAAACAAATAAAATTTGTTAGCCTTACATGGTTAGATTTTCAAAAGATTAGAAACTTTTTTTGATGATGGTAAACCCAAAGATAGCTTGGCCTCTCAATATAGTCTGAGTTTTCCTTCTGGGCCAGATGAAATTAAGAGCTGGAAGAAAGAACAATGGAGAGTTGTTCTGACAAAAGGCTGGTATAGAAAAATATAATGGCTGGGTAAGAGAAGGATGTGTGGTAATGTATTATATTTGCCTATTTTCTACTGGTTTCCAGCCTTGCCAACCCTCCCCTCCTGTACACTGATGCATGTCCTGGCACCACATTGGTAATTTTACTGTACCTACAAAGATGTGGAAAATGCCTGGATCCCCTTGTGTTGAAGTGAAGCTGTGCTTTCCAGCCTTCCAGACTACCTCAGGTTAAAGGACTCTTGAAGATGTTATGAATATGGCATGCTATGAATTTGGCCTGAGCCAAAACTAACTTTAAGCTTTTGCTTTTTGTCTTATACTCTTTGGGGGGTTTGAGGGACAAAGAAACAAACAACACATTTACAATAAAACGTAATGAGATTGATCTCTATAGTAAATTTGTCTCTTGGTGTAGCTTAACAATATTTGGTTGCTTAAAGATAGTAAAGTCATTACTGCTCATGTGAAGTATTACTCTATCTTGGGGGTAACTCATGTTAACAGAGTGATGCTATCAGTGTGTGCTCCAGCATTTCCTTTAAAATGAGGGCTCTTTTGTCCCATCACACTGATATCTCTGACATTAGACAGTGACAGTAGGAGGCAAGAGTTAAGAGAAGGCTCTTGAAAAAGTTTCCCACAGTGGTATGTTGGATCCCAGCTGGTGTGTCTGGAGTTGAATTTTCTGCTAATTTGGAAGGTGGTCATCAAACCCTGAGAAAGCCATGCAATCCAACTCACATGAACAGCCAAGCAAGCACACAAATCAAGAGACTGATGGGAAAGACCTACAGAGTGGAATGGGTCATGAAAGTCATGTACTACAACATGGTCAACCAACCCAAATGTGCCACCTCATTTACCATGGGCTAGCAAACTTAAACTCAAGAATGCATTTGGATTTAAAAGGCTTCAGTGAAATAGAGGAGGCAGCAAACACTGGAGATTTACTAAACATTTAAAAGAACCAGCTCTTTTGCACTTTAAAGCACAAGAAAATCCTTCCTCTCTCCTTTTCTACTGGAAGCATTCAAAAATGAATCTATGATTATCTGAATCTACCTTTTCTGCTGCAGCAAATGAGTATGGCCCCTATCAGCCAGTGAAGGTCTGTCATTAGTTCATACCAATTTATATTTGAATGCTACCAACAATAACCAGATTTTTCTTTGCTTTGATTGTGGAGTTTGGCACCCCCAAGTATTACGAGGCAGCTGAAGATGATAAAACAACCGAATTTGGTCCGTGTTCAAGACAAACTTCTCATATTTTAATTCTTTTCACAGTCCCCTACCTTGACTACTTTTCATCCTGCCCTCATTATCTGCTCCTATCCCATATCTTAAAGCGTAACCTAAAGCCTATCAAAGTGAAAGGCAAAACCTCATTGAATGCAATAGACTTTGGACCAGGCCTGTGGGGATTAACCATTATGGATACAGATCATGCCTGTGAGCTGCTGAATGCCCTCAGGTCTCAGCAGCATCAACAAAGCTCACAGGACCAAGCCTGGAGCTGGAAGGTGGTACCAGGACTGATGCAAGCCTGAGACACCTTGCTTTCTGGTTTCGGAAGTTGTGACATATTGATCTGACAGGCAGAGCAGCTGGTGCATAGGTATGGGGAGGCTCTAGGAAAGTATTTCACAGCATTGGCAGCTTCTTAGGCCCATCTCAAATTTTCATTTCAGTTATCTTAATAGGCTTTTCCCCTCAACCCTCCTGGGGGTCTAAGGGGGGAGAAAAAAAGGATAAAAAATTAATTCAGGTTCATGTTCTTTTGTGACTGCTCCTACTGAGCACAATAAACTGACATGCTGCTTTTAATTAGCATTTAGTTAACTGCTCATTTTTGTGCAGAAACTATGCACCAACTCCAGTGAACACAGAGGTGTTGAACTGAGGACAGGAAGATCGGGTGGAATTATTTAAAAAGCAACCCTTTAGATTCAATGCTCAGGCTCTGTCTGATTTGAAACTGTGCAGATAGAAACAGTGAAATTTGAACAAAAATCTAGTTATTATTGATAATTCATCTTAGGTAATAAACTTCAAGTCACGATCACAGAATAGAACCACAGAATCTTCCGAGTTGGAAGGGTCAGAGTCCAGCTCCTGGCCCTGAACAGGACAGTCCCAAGAATCCCACCATGTGCTTGAGAGCATTGTCCAAACACTTCCTGAACTCTGTCAGGCTTGGTGCTGTGACCACTTCCCTGGGGAGCCTGTTCAGTGCCCAACCACCCTCTGGCGGAAGAACCTTTTTCTAATATCCAAACTGACACAACCTCAGGCCATTCCCTCAGGTCCTGTCACTCGTCACCACTAAGAAGGGATCAGTACCTGCCCCTCCTCTTCCCCTCACGAGGAAGTTGTAATTGCAATGAGGTCTCCACTCAGTCTGCTCTTCTCCATGCTGAACAGACCAAGTACCCTCAACCACTCCTCACACGGCTTCCCCTTAAAGCCCTCTTCCATATTCATTGCCCTCCTTTGGATACTCTCTAGTGGCTTAATATCTTACATTGGTGTGCCCAAAACTGCACACAATATGCAAGGTGAGGCCGCCCCAGTGCAGAGCAGAGCAGGACAATGCCCTCCCTCACCCAGCTGGCCATGCTGTGCCTGATGCCTCCCCAGGACAGGGTTGGCCCTCCTGGCCGCCAGGGCACTGCTGGCTCATATCCATCTTGCTGCTGACCAGGACCCCCAGGTCCCTTTCCATGGCACTGCTTTGCAGCATCTCATTCCCCAGTCTGTCTGTACATCTGGGGCTGCCCCATCCCCGGTGCAGAATCCAGCACTTTCCCTTGCTGAACTTCACATGGTTGCTGATTGCCCAGTCCTCCAATTTGTGAGGTCTCTCTGCAGGGCCTCCCTGCCTTCCAGGGAGTCAACAGCTCCTCTGGATTTTGTGTCTGCAAACTTGCTTAGTATCCCTTCCAATCCTGCATCCAAGTAATTTATAAAGATGTTGAAGAGCACTGGGCCTAAGATGCAGCCCCGTGGAATCCCACTAGTGACCATGAATTAAAACATGGTAGGGTCCTACCACTAACACCAGCATAGCCCAAACCTGAGCTCAACAATCAAAGCCCAAAACTATGACAAATAACATCTTCCATGGTGAAAACAGTACATTTGCAAAGCTGTAAGTGATTCCCTCAGCACAAGTTCTGCACAGTCATTGCTCTTACCATTTCCATTTATCTGCTCCATAGGATAGATATCTACCAGTAGAGAGCTGCTGCACCTTATTTCAGTAAGGCTGCAAGACCCAGCTTTTGAAAATCAGAAATTTCATCCTGTGGGCCATAATCCTTCCTCTACTGTCACACAGCACCAGAAATCTTGCTAGAACATTTGGAATGAAGAAAATTCTTAATTTTGTTGTCACAATTCACATGACCTGCTTCTTGAAAAATTAAAGATCATCTTGGCAAAAAAGGGAACTAAGTTTAAGAAAATATTGATAACCTCCTTGTTTGTCCCACCTGCTGTTCTTGGTCAGTGTTCTCCAGATTGGAACCTGAACCCAAGGATGAGCTGGATTAGTTAGAAGCCACTGAAAATTTTCCCATATCCTGTCTTTATTCTCATGGGAAATTCAACAACAGAACCTGTGCCATCTTTGAAAGAAATGTTTACCAAGTTTTTCCAGACAGAAACCATGCTCTTAAAATCATGTGGGGAACCAGGAAATTTTTACCATTATTTCACTGTTAATACAGCAGTAGGAACAGCAGTCATGAACCTGGAACCACTTACATTGCCTTGTGCTTTAATTATAAAAGGCAGAATAGAAAGGTGGACCTGCTGACCCTCTGCACTGGATTGAGTGCACCCCCAGCAAGCTTGCAGGTGACACCAAGCTGCCCTTCAGGAAGTGGTTGACATGCCTGAAGGACAGGATATCACCCAGAGGGACCCAGACAAGCTCAAGAAGTTGGCCCATAGTTATGAGATTTAACAGGGCCAAGTGCAAGGTCCTGCTCCTGGGTTGGGGTGCACTCCTGTAAGCCCAGAAGAGCAGCTCAATTCCCGTGCATAGTCTCAGATGTGGTTTACAGGGTCACACGTCTCTTTACTTAAAAAAATATGTCTAAAGAGACATGAAATGCCACCCACTGGGACACTCTGCATCAAAAGAGAGGGGACAGCGTTTTACAGGGCTACTGCAAGAACAGAAGTAGCCATTCTGCATCCCTGTATTTGTCTGCTGTACAGCCACTGCTGAGCCCTAAGACCTGTGCTGAAGTTGCTCACTTTCTCTCAAGATACTGCCCCAAGACCCTGGCAATACTGACTTTTGTAAGCATAGCTTGTGGTACCTGAGAAAGTCTGAGTAATAATCATCACTGAATACAGAACTTTTTACATGCCTTTTAAAATCATGTCATTTTTGAGAACTGAAAGGTTGCTGGAGAGTCACTCAACACTATCAGACTATCACTTCATTATCATAAATGTGTTTGCACTACTTTCGTAAAGGAAACAAATGGACAAAAAAGGGACGCACTATTGCAGAATAACAAAAATTGCATTTCAAGATATTAATCACACTGAATCCTATGAGTTTTTGGCAGCTAATAAAAGGGTGATAGATTGATCTCTAAAATCACATGCATATTATGAGCATAATCCTCACTTTAATGCAGGGTCATAGAATTTTACAGCCTCATAAGCTTGCAAGGTTTCACCTGGAACATCAAAACAATTGCTAAAAGCATAATAAATTCTACAGCTAGCCATCTGCTTACCCTCCTGACCTTTCAAATCTTATAAAATCCCAAGCTCATAATCTTTCACTCTATGAATTTCAACCTTTTTTTTTCTTTTTTTTTCTTTTTTTTTTCTTTTTTTTAATACAGTATATTCAGAAAGTTACTTCATCTTTTCCATGTAATAAAGATCGATTCCATTTGATAAAATTTTGTGGCAATAGACATTTTTTCTTGAAAGGACTGAGTGCTATCACTGGAGATAATGGGATTGTTGGGCATTGCCAGTTGTTTTGTCTGGTTAGAAGCATTTATTTTGAGTCATGCTTTCTTTTATAGGTTCACCCATCAGTCCCGACTGGAAATTACATCCAGCAACTGTTTTGGAAGAAGGCTAAATAGCACCAGTGTCTGTTCTCTACCTTAACCTCTGGTATTGCAGATCACCATGCTTTGTTTTTCAGAAAGCCATAAATGTTAAGGTTTCCTGTTTCTCAGTACTGAACTATCATATCTGTCCTTGAAATTAATTTTTCTATTCCAACTAGACAATTAGGAATATAAAACCTATTGGTACATTGTTTTAACACATTGTACTACACCAATACTGTTATATTGCAAAAAACCCTACACAGGACACATCACATTTTGGAAGTGATACAAGTTAATGAGCAAACTATTGCAAATATGCTCCCTTGACTCCACTGATATGAAGGAAAACCAATATGAAAACATAAAGAAAACTAAAAATTATCAATGCAAACAAAATAAATTAGGGCTTACACATACCAAAGTTTAAGAAAATACAGCTTTGAGACATTGGCAGATTAAAAGAAAATAAAAAAGCAACAAACAAGAAACAAGCAAATGACAAATCAGGGCAAGGGCTTTAGGCTGATGCTCTCTTTGTGAAATACACCAGAAGACAGCACCATCTCAAGGTAAAGGAGAGCAGTTTCCTGATGTTTTCTCTGGTGGAAAAATAATATTCCGTACTATCTTCCTCTGACATCTATAGCAAGCTTAGGGAAGGACTGCTCTCTCTTCTATGTCCTAGGGAGACCTGCTGTCCCTCATGCCACAGAGGTCAAAAACTAGTTGAGATAGGATTAAAATTACATCATCTGCTTGAGTCTTTCTCCAAAAGTGATTCTATTTCTTTTAGGACTTATTTTTTCCCCTGTAGCACAGAAAAGGAAAATATTCATTTTTTTTCATATAGATATCAAAGAGCCACTAGTTAATCTTCATAAATACAAGCAAGGTGAAGAAAAACTTAATTGTTATTCACTCAAATTACTTTTGACAGTTGTTTCAAAGTCTCTACATTCATCCTCAGTGACAAAAAACTACAAAAATTATTAATCCACGTGCAATTCTGAAACTGCTTTGGTTTTCAAAAAAAAAAAAAAAGAATTTTTTTTTAGATTAACATTTTCGATTCTCCCTTTCCCCAAATTCATTTATAGTCAAGTTATTTTCTCCAGTTTCCTGACAAGGAGAAATCTATTCAGTCTCTCCATATGGCTGTCTCCTTTAATAACCCTTGAACTTCTTGGTCACTTTTAAAAAGGAATAGCTTTCAGAGGTGTGAAACTGCTGCAAATATAATGAAAATAGTTGACTATTGAAAAGAGATCCAAATTATTGCCTCAGCTGAGGAAAGATCTTTTCCCATTCTCAGAGATAAGAGCCAGCAAATCAGCACACATGTGCTTTGAACGTGCCACACCAATTTGTCCAGCCAAATAAACTGGGGATGCTGGAGGGAGATAGGCTTGCTGCAGGAGCAAGATTGTCAAGGAATAACAAGAGAACTAGAGGAAACTGGTTGTAACTGGCAGTAAGAAGATATTAGAGAACATAAGGCAAAAATCCCTTGGAAGAATGATTTTTAAAGCCAGGTTCTGCACACAGAACAGTTTTCCTTGAAAAGAATAATTAGACATTATTTCATCTCTTTATGGGCTTTCCTCTAAAGTGCCTTTAAATAAAAGGTATGGGTCAGTGTTCAAAAGAAACAACAGGAGAATACCTGCCTTTGCACAATACTGTAATGTGCAGGAAGGACTGAATAGGAATCCACTTATAGGAACCATGTAGTCAGAATATGTACCAGGAGAAAGAGCTCTCATCAGACTGGAACACTGGACATATTCAGTGAATTAAGGTAACCTACTGTTCCGCTTGACAGCAAAAGATTTTCTTGCTAATAAATCTGTCAGTCGCACTACATTAGCCAAGTGCTAAATGTGAACTCCTCCATAAGTGTGGGCATTTCCAGGAGCATTCCCAGCACAGCAGAGGACTGACACTGATAGTTGCAGAGAAGGACATCTGAAGATAACCACTAGGAGCACTTTGGAAGAAGAAACAATGGGTTAAATTAGCATTATTTCCTATTCATTACAGCCAGTGAAACAGAAGATGAACAAGAGTAATGCCACTTCTCCCCTGTTACAGTTGCAGTCTCAAGGCTGATGCACCCAGCCTCAGTCCTTGTGATGTGCTGTCAGTTCTTGCAGCCTATTCATTTTTTATTATTTTAATTGGAACCCCACAACTTCCTCACAGTATGTGAGCATGTGGTCAGAGAGAATATTATTCTGCACATTTTGTATGTCAATTGTCCAAGTCAATGATGCCAAGATGATTCAGAGTGGTTAAGTAGTTAAGGTCCATGCAGTACTTGAAGGTATGTTGATCCATTTTTGTTGCATCTTGGAGTTGCGTTAGCTAGCAAGAGCTGAGATTTCACCTTTGCTAGAATGTCACCCTTCTAAAGTGTGCCTCAGTTAAGAATTTATCCATTCGAGAGCTTATTTTCTTCTTGCATAGGCACAGAATCCTTTCTTGTGTTTCTTTTCTATGCAAAATAAACAGCCAGAGTAAAAGTTTTATAAAACTTCAATTCTCATCTTTGGGTTAAAATTGGAAAAAAGTGTAACCAAGCCTAACTCATAACCTACTCTTCAACAAGGACAGCTGCTCACATACCATGTAGAGGGGATCAGGGCTGGCCTGGCTGGTTGATTTTTGGTTCAGTGAGTAGTTCCTATGGGATACAGGATAGATATTGTTCATTGCCATTTCATTTTATCATAGTTTAGATTTGCCTCTCTCCAGAACATCTACAGGAAAACAACAAGCAATTCTTGGCTTCCTACGACAGTCAACATTTGTCCAGTGTAACTCTGTGAGGCTGGGAACAAACAGAAGCACTTGAAACTCTGTTCTACGTAAGTAAAACAGGAAAAGCTTTTTCTGGAAGAGATCCATCTTGGGAGAAGCCCTACAGAGCAGCACAGGAAAAAAGTGGCATTTGAAAAGAAGAATCTTTCTTTAAGGATAATCCAAGACAGTCTTAGGCCCATGTATCTCACATTATGCCCTTTTTGGTCACACAGCCTTCAATAAAGGAGTGTTGTCATTGGGAAAGGACCTGGAATGGTGCTGGAAATTAATAAACACCTTGAATATCAGCAGCAGTTGCCATAGCAAGTACAATATCACATGTAGCATGCAGGTCACTGTGCTCTTTTGAGATCTTCATTACTGACAACAATTTCAGCTGATAATTCTGAAAGAAATGGGAAATCATGTTCTTAAAGAAATGCCATTAAAAATTTAGCAAGGGCAGGTTTGAAACCAAGAATGGATACTAATGGTGCAGTAATAGAGTAGATCAGAGCTGATGAAAGCTAAAGGGAAAATTACATGCTTAAATGGGTAGAAAAGGAAACAAAGTTCAGATTATGAATACTCACAATTTCAATCTTTCAACTTCTCATTTACTCACCTGGGGGAATGGATGGCAGTTGAAATTTATTTAATGGCACAGTAGGAAACTGGGCTTCATCTTTCTTCACAGTATATGTGAGTGAGATTATTTCAAACATTTAATTCTAAGAAAGCAGAACCTTTATTCAAGATTCCAAACATAAAAAGACTGGAGGTTCCATCTGTAGTGGAAAAAACCCCGTGTGCAACATCCAAGCAGTCTGACTAATTGACATTGTGATTTGGAAAGTCACAGAATGGATTGCTCAGTGGCAAAGTGATCTCACTGGCACCGTGTTAGTGATCCATTAGCACCCCAGCCTACCGTGGGATAAACTCAATTTAGCAAGAGAAGACGTGCCCTGTTTGATACACTTGGATGCAGTTTCCCTCAACACTCCCCCCTCGTTACTAGCAGGGTCCCTTTCTGTCCTGGGGAACGAACCACACATACATGCAGATATTCTAAGAAAGAATCATGTTCTCAGCCAGCAGCATAGACGCTGCAACATTTAGGCACAAAACAACCACAAAAGAGAAGCTCAGCAGAACTGCCTGTGCATTAAGTTCATCCTCACATTTCAGATCTGCCTGTGCTGGCATTAAACAGATTTCAGAAACATGCTCCACCTGCACCTTCTCTCATTCTGTGAGGCACTCGTCAACCTTGATAGTTCAACTTCATTTGAAACAGTCCTGTTCCTCCACACTGATATCAGGTTTGCTTAGAGGAAAATGATTTTATATGCAGAGGAGAAAATCACGACTGCTACTCAGCCAGAATACAGTTGATTAAATGCAACAAAATCTTACCTTGTTATGCTGTGAACAAATGCAATGTTATGGTTACACATTCCTCAAATAAAAAACTGAAAACCACATTAAGTATTTTTATATGTACTTCACGTAGGTTTCCCTGTGTGTTCTACTAATTCGGTTTTATCCTTCAGTAATATAATACTTCTACACTGGAATTCACCCTGCAATGTAGCCACTGTATGTAACAAAATATTGAAGATCAGATTCAGTATCAAAGCCTGACTTCTAGGAATTACACCCCTAAGGGGAAGGAGAAAATAAGAAGAATAGAATAGACCAAGGAGGTGAATAATTTTTGTTGAATGAAATACTAGGGTTTTTTTTTTTATTGGTCTGATTTTTGCCACAGTTGAGAAGCTCACTGAGAATCAATACAAATCATTATTAAACAAACAAATTGTTATTAAATCAAATAGTAGATATAGAATAACATAAAATATATAAATAATCCATATGTGCAGTTGTTGATTTTCAAAAATTCAAACTATTTAATAGCCTTGGAAAACTACATCAGTAAAATTAGATTCTTATGCAACCTCCTATCTCATCCTGGGCTTCTTTTCCTCTCCAAGTTACAAAGCTGAAGGTTTGATTCTGCAATATGTGTGCCCTCCAAAAAGGCCAGCCCTATCCAAACCTATTTTAATAAGATCTCTCCACAGTAAAATAAAAAGATCTCCTTGTTCCTTTTCCTTTTTGTAAACAAATTCACTTTGAGATGGGATGAAGTTGTCACTTGAATTCAAAGTGGATGAGATGTATCTTATCCACAGCCCTGTCAGTCTTCAAGACATACATGCAGCAATTGGTTTTTCAGCTACACTATGTGCACCAAAGCAGTGAGTAGGATCCTCATCACAAACAGCTCAAGACATAAGAATACTGTCCAGCAAGGTGAAGTACTCACCAAAGATTTTGAATTTCATACAAAGTTTCACTCACATAGTTTATGAAACTATTATTTAAAAATAGAATATGGGTAGGGTAGGTGCTAGAGTAAATAACCAAAACAATGGTGTAAAGTTTGTGTTTGCAGACTTCACACTAGATGAATACAGAGGAATGGGATGCCAGTATTAATACCCATGGCATATCTTTACATTGTCTATAATGACATTCATCTCAAAGGCCAGCAACAGTCTTGCTTTACATACCCAAGTCCTTGATCTGTAATCTGTTTCACTGCACAAAATGACAGCTTACGCTACCTGCGCCTGCCTCTCTATTACCATTTCAAATGGTCCTCGTTCTCTAAGAAAAGAAATATCAGAAAGTAAAGAGAATTCTCAAATCTAAAGTCACATCAGTGACACTAGGCAAGACAGGAAAAGATCAAGATGAGTTAATGTCTCTGGAAGGCATAATTAAGGGAAAAACACTAGGCACTATCTGTGCATGCCTGTGCAAACCCATGTGGAAACTTAGCTCCTCCAAGGAAACGTGCCAGTCCCCCTTGGAAAAGCAAAAAACTAGAGAAGTTTCTGGATGGGGAAAACTTTTTACTTTTTCACTGAGATACCCACCTTGTCAGGGTTACTTCTTGTACACTCATAGGGTAATTCAAACAACTAGCAAAAAAACACCATAGAGGATACTTTCGCTTTCAGTGTTGGATATTCTCCTTAATATCTTTTCCTGCCTTTGGGCATCCTTTTCTCCTAGTTCTTTACAAGTTCATTCTCTCTGACTTAAAATATCCATAAAACATAGAAGATGAGGAACCCTGTCACCTTGCTGAAGTGAAAAGCATAAATAATACTGAGGGTAAGATCCTCAGATGATGCAAATGTACCAAAACTGTAAATCAAGAACTCCAGTGATGCACCATGGACAGCTCCTACACACTCCCACTTCCTTCCATTTCCGCCCCATGGAGAAGGGGGAAATGGAAAGGGTAGTAGTTCGTTTTGGGGTTGGGTTTTTTGGTATTTTTTTGTTTGGTTTGGGGTTTTGTGGGGTTTTTTTGAAACCTATACTGTTCTAATTCAGCTATTTACTTAAACAGTGAGAGTAGATGAACTACATAGGGTAATAGATGCTTAGACAAATTATGGCTAGAGAGCTGCCATCATGTTAGTTTACTTTTGAAAAAACTAATTGACAGATATAGACCTGTGGAAAAGCAATTATCAGAACATCTATGTATTTAATAATACATTAAATGCAAGATGTATCTTGGCCCTGGAATATGTGTATATGTGTGAGTCAACAGTAGCACATTTTCATTTTTTGTTCACCAATATTTAAGCCAGAAAGCTAATATCTGAGGGTACATTTGGCAAGTGTCTGTCCAAGGCCATACTACATGAGAACCTGATCTGTGAAGGAGTCATAAAGGAGGCCAAAAGGCTTAGGGTGCTTAGGTTCTTGGGTCTGTCAGTCTTTATTTGGTCTGTAGAAAAAAACCCAAAAAAACACACCCCCATCTTTGTACACGTTATAATGGTCTAGCCAGACTCAAGGAAAAAAATAGGAGAACTGAGCACTGTGAATTAGCGGGATCTTCAGAGAAGAGGTTTCATTATCTATGGGTTACAGCACAGCAAGGAAAACCTTGCTCTCAACTTCATGGCTCACAGAATTACATCATTTTTAGTGGCCAACTGAACTGAATTTTTCATGTACAAGAAATTTTTCATTTTCTATTGACTATATTTTCTAATAGTTATTAATTTCATTTATGGTTAAACACAACTCCACTAATCATACAGTTACCTTGAGAAGGAAATTGTTATAACATTTGTTCATATTTATCATTATGCCAACAGTTTAATAATCACTATAGTAGTCTCCATGCTAACAATCAACCATATTATTACACTATACAATTTTTTCCTCAGTGCTTGACATCTCTGATTAAAAAAAAAGCTAAACAGTTGTAGATGGCCTCTAATTTCATAGCCCACGCCTGGATTTCCTTTGCATGCATTGGTGTATTCTGCCTAAATCCTCCTGCTTCTCATTCTGCTGTCTGTTGGAGACAGAAGCCGTGAGCCTCAGAAAGACCATGTTACCTAGTAACCACGTACTTTCCTAAACTGTATTCCTCATTTTGTTGTGAAGACTTTTCCTGGCAGATGTGTAATTTCGGCTCTTTCACATGGTCTTCCCTCACACAGTGCTGGAGCCCTCACCTTTGGGAGATGTTTCCTGCTGACCAGTGTTGCTGACTGGTAACATCCTCCTTTTCACCTAATTCACCTGCTTGCCACCCTGTACTTTCACATAATGAATCCCATTATATTCTCATCATTATTTTATGCATCCTCTAATTCAGTGTTATTGTCCCCCACTGAAAACCAGAACATGGAAAGACAGAAATTAAATGGAGGAAATCCAAGACAGGACAGAAACACAGACCCGCATATGGAAAGGCCTCACCATGTTTTCAGAGTACAGGACAGAGGCAGTTATGAATGTTTATGTGGTACTGAGACTTTTAGACTGTTGAAATCTTTAAAAAAAAAATAAAATAGAATATTTCTTTGGGCTGCACTATTTAAAAAATAACACTAACCCGCAGGCTTACTAGTGGGTGCTCCTATGACTCTACAGCCCAGAGCAGTGCCATTTTTTCCCCAGAACAGCCCACTCTGCATGACTGTTTAATTTAGTTGGAAGAAAACTTTGAGCACATCTCCATAGCTGTGTGGTCAACTTCCAGGTTCAGTTACATGCTCCCCCTTTCAACTGTTCTTAGCACGTTCAGGCAGACCACTTTCTGGCTGAATAGTTCATATTTCTGTTGTTTGGAAGTGATCTGTTTGTCCAAATTCAGCAGGGTCATTGCAGCCACTAATGTGTCCCAAAAGTCAGGAAAACAAATACATTTTCCCATCAGATTCCAACTAGAAATTGTGCATGAAAATAACTGAGGTAAAAAGTGCTTGACATCCATGAGAGCGAAAGTAAGATCTACCTCAAGAATGCCAATCTGTGACATTTGAGTCAACAAATTATATCCAATATGAGTATATCTCTTGGCTACAAAGATTCCTTCCCAGATAATGGCAGGATAGTTTGAGTCTTTGTGCAAAATCTTTTAAAGGACTATATTAGCAGAGCTTAAACTAGGATTACTTACACTATGTGTATATGCAAATGTCAGTGTTGACCTCAGCTCCACACTCCTAGCACACTATTTCTTTTTTCACCCAGATGCAGATTACTTGCAACACACCAAGTTGTGTCTCCTCTTCTAGTGCTTCCCAATTCCCACAGAAACCTTCAAAGTGAAGGGCTTTTGTTTGTTCATTCTCTGGGACAAGGCAGTGTGGGGAACCTTCTCTGTCACCAAATGATGTTACAGTTTATCACTCCTAGCTACCAGGACACCAAAGGACAACTTAAGAGGGGAAAAAAATGAAGTATCAAAACCAAAGAAAGGTGATGGATTATTCTGAATGTTTTGTATCCCAGATAGACCCACTCAACATGCCAGCTTCTCCAGGGCATATTTGAAGACTGTGACAATGGATGGCAACACAGTTTTCACAGCACAAGGAACAGGGAAAAGAAATATCACCAGTAAGGAAAAAAAAAGCCCCAAAACTGCTCTTCAACGACAAATGACCCAATTTGTTCCTCCCCAGTAACTGTAGCAACTTGGTACAGCTTTGCAAATCTATGTCATTGCTGCTACAAATTGGTTACTTTAAATGGAGCCTCACTTTTCTTATCACAAGGCATGGTAAATTGCCTGTAAGTAGTTTTGGGTCAGGTACACCAATTTTCAGTTTGAAGGTGCAATTATTTTTTTCAGCTTTCACTTACTCTCACAGAGCCTTTGCTCAGTATGAAGATAGTCAGCATATATAATAATTTGCATTGCAAAGAACATGATACAGCAATTAATACAATGAACATCTCAGAGTAGATTCCTTTCAGTTTGAATCTCTGCTGATACTTTTACTGTCGTTCTCCAGATCACACCCTGAGCTCCTGGAGTTTGTAGAACTGGGCAGCCTTTCAATTGCCTGACCTTTCAATAAGCTGTGTTTTCTACAGATGCTAAAATTGAATATAATTTCACTTTATTCAGTATTAATAAACTGTAAACAACATCATTGCCTACTCTTGGCAAAGTGCCTGAATTAAATAGGTTTCTTAATGTATCTTCTATCTGTATTAGAGCTATTTAAAAGCAATATGCCAAGAGTGCTGATGATAAAAAGACCATTTTTCATTCATCTGTTTGCTCTTAAGCTCCATATATTCCCTGTGACTATTTTCTTTAGCATAAGCAGTTGCCAATATGAGTCTTTGTATTTAAAACACATAAATTACTATCTAGCTTTACAAAGAAACCACTATTTTCCTCAGCAAGACTGTCAACTCTCTTTCTTTAGATAGTAAAATCCATGCCTATTTCCACTCTAGTGAAAGAATACCCAGTTGGACAACTGATACAACAGAAGTGTTCTTTGAACTGCTACAGCTCTGATCACTTTTGGAAAATATCAATTATTATTCATATAGTTGTCCAAGAGAATTTTTTTTTTTTAACTGAACAGATGTTAACTAGAAAACTTGGAAGAAATTCATATCAAACCTTTGTATTAAGTTAATGTTCACTGTAAAACCAGACAACAGGAGTCAGTAACCATTGTTATCATGTTAGGCAAACCATCCATAATTAATGGTTAAGTTCATTTATTACAGGTCTTTAGTGAGCTGATAGTCAAGTCCTGAATCTTAGATCTTGTGGATGTTTTAACTTCTGCTGGCAGTTTCTACTGTTTGAACGAAGCAGCTAGCACAACTTTTATTTCAAACTTAAATTTAGACTGAGAAAAAAACTTCCAAAGAATCTTACCTGGCTATACCAAAATTATTATGCTATACCCTAATTATTTAATACCATGGCTGCCATATAAATTTACGTAGAGTCTACAAGTAACTGAGAATCCATACCAAGTTAGCATGTTATGGATCAGCATTAGGAGACCTACTCACTTTTCTTACTACATTTAAACTTGCCAAAAATCAGCAAAATTCAGTTCCGAAACACAGAGACCCCCTTTTCCACTTGGTTGAGATAATCATGTAATGAGTGAGTTTTCTGTTACATGTTTAACAGATATTGTGAACAAAGTTGCTAATCAGGGAGAAAGAAAGAATGACAAAAAATAAGTCCCAATACAAATAACTAGAAAACATTCTCTCTAAAGACTAACAGATATCCACTTGCCAAGTTTAGAGGGCTATGCAAAAAACTCAAAACAACAAACACCAACCATACACTAATCTGGAGCCCAAGGATGTAAACTCTGAAGAACAGAAATATAATTTCAGCTCTTTTACATCAGTAGACAGAAAATCTTTCTGAAAATCTGGAAGCACTTGACTGCTTAAGAGCTCCAGCTCTGGGTTTTCAGATGGCAGATTAGGAGGACCTGAGGCTGATTGTGCAGCACGTGGGATACACTGGAGATAGCCAGGGTTCTTCCTACAGTGTAGTCACATTGTTGAGTAATGAAATACTTATTTGCATCTTTATCCAATAAAATTTCATATAAATATAGGTGCTGATAACGTAACATTATTTATGGATAACAGCTGTCATATTCCCCAGCTGTTTCCTTATTGTCTGCTATAACATATGTTAATTTAAACTTTCACCAAATGTCATGGATTGTTTGCAGTGCTCCAGCTGCAGCTTGGCAAATTTTTCTTCTAGATTTCTGTTGGCTCTGGTAGTGATTACACAGACAGCCCATAACAACATAAACAAGTCTTGTGTGGCTGCTGAGCTGTTCGTTAACCCAGCTAAGTGAATGTTTGCTGGAAGAAGCAAAACATGGATATGAAGTATCTCTCTTATTTTCATTTTCTGAGGTATTTTTGGATCTCATCAGTAGAGAACATGCACAGAACACCTGACTCAAAGAAACCTTTAAGGAAAAAATGCATCATACTGAACACATTATTTTGTTCCCTCAATGGTCCGAAGTTAAAATAGGTTTAACCTACATTGGTAGATAAATCATATTCCAAACACAATATCATAAGCGAGATCCTCAGTTTACAAAGGCAACCACAAAAGTTTTATTGACTTAACATAACAGGACTGGGTGACAAACTTTACAATCAATAAAAGGTTGCCATATAATATGAAGAGAAGAAAAAAACCAGTACAAACCGAATATCACAGTCTATGTGCAACTTCTAGTGCACCACATTGCACAATATGAAAAAATATGTAGCAGTGCATAGTCTAGAGCAGAAAACTGAAAGTGGAGAAGAAAACAGCAAGAAGGACTGACAGGACTCATCAGGCCCATTGGGTTTCTTTCTCATGGGAAACTTTCAATCAGAGTAAATACCACCTACATGCTGAAAACAAAGGTGATACAGAGGGGAGGCTCTGATTTCTCATATAACAGCTTTTGCCATCCCTTCTCTACCGTGCTCCCTCTTCCACAGTGGGACACTGGCATTTCTTTGAAATGTGAAAACAGTAAAAACACCTCCTGCTTTCTTTTTCCCTTATGATGCCATCAGTGTTCAGAAATGATATTTAAATTACACTAAAGGTCAGCCTTAGCAGACAGAACAACTTATATCTGCTTTTCAGAGCAAGGTAAGGATCAATATACAGAAATGAAACTTCCACTTATGTAAACGTACAAATGATAAGATGACGCCTGCAAGCACAATACAAATATTGATCAATTTAAATATGAGAGTAAATGGAAAAGCAGAAAACATCATCTGTAGTGACAAACTGACAAAGAGTCTGGCAGCAAATAGAATGAATGGTGAGATGGGAAATCATTCTTTTTCTTATTATTTATTTTTCCTTAAATTAGCTTGGTATTACCTCTCTGCCTCTTCATCCTGTTCTCAAATCACATTTTAAACTTATCACAGAAAACATTCACAATATATGGAATGTAGTTTAGATTATTATGATGTAGAGCCTCTGTAGAAGTAAAGGATAGCAGAGAAACAGAATTCCTATATTAACTATACTAGAATCAAGATATTTTCTGTAACAAAAGAGGAAGATGAAAATCAAAGTTGCCTTGTGCTATGATACAATTTACCACAGGCTAGCAGTGTGTATTTAAACCAACACCTGTAGAAATAAAAATGGCTACTGTAGGCATAAGAGGCTGCTTTTTCAACTTGGGTAAAACAACGCACTTATATAAGCCACAGGACCCCAGGTCTGACCCCAGGTTTTTCTTGTATAGCTGGCTTTATGTCACTGACAGTGACCAGCCAGGACCAGCCTGTGTGACTAGCAGTGAAAAGTAGCACTGCACCCAGGGAACAAGCATTCCCCACTCCCTTACTTCAGACTGAGACATTCCTCCACTCACTAAGATGTCCTGGGGCATTTTAACTTCTCTTCGGTAAGGATGTTTGCCCTGAACTATTCAATGCTGACCAACAAAGAGAGGCTCAGTATCTCTGCAAGTCTTTTCCACAGACCTCTCAGACCTCACAGAACAGGTCTACATGCTACTGAACCACTCTAAGGTAAAACTCTTCCCTGCAGCACCACACGCAGAGACTGGAGCACTTAATCCTTCCTTTTCAGCAGCACTCCTCTGCCAAAAGTTACTGAATTAGATAGGGTTTCTAGCTTGTTGATATTCTGCCAACTGACACAAAAATTAAATTTCACCCAGTTGAATCAGCCTCATTTAGTCAAGGGCCATTTAACAACTTTTTTGAAAAGCTCGATTGCACCACCACAGTTAAATGCAGCATCTTATCTCTGATAGAGTCACCATATCCTTAATATTCACTTAATCCCTGAGCACAAAGCTTAAAGGAATGGATATTATTAAAGACCGATTCCACAAAATGATGGTGCAGGAAACTAATTACAAAATATCTTTTTTTTCCCCCTTGCTTTTAATCCTTCAATCCTGAAGACCAAGTCTGCTGAAAAGTCATTTTAACTTTCCTCCGGAAGCTTTAGATCTCAGATTATCTGAGGTGGTTTTTTGTTTAAAAAAGGCTGTTCTGCACACACAGAAACCTGTCATTTTGCACATTCAAATTCCTCTCCCTAAACACAATATACAATTTCCTTGAAGGTCTGAAGAACTTTACCCAAACCTTGCTCTTAGCCTACAGGCAATCCCATATGTGGCAAAATCCTAGAAAACTTTGGATCAAATACAGAAGGTAGATAGCTTTACTGTGGTGAAAGGGTAGTTGTTTTGAATTTATCTTCACCAGGGATTTTCAATAGCACAACGTTAAATGGATTGATGTTAAGTTGCTGCCTACATGAAGCAAAGAGGTGATGTGTAATCATCTTTTCCATAAAGCCATGATCTACACTTTGAAGAATAGAGTAAAGCTGCAAATTACCTCTAGTTTTCCCATTTTCAAACTGTAACACCTGAATTTTCCATCCATTAAAGCAGCTAGAGACAAAAATTCTAGAAAACTCCAGATAGTATTTGAAGTCTCTTTTCCTAGATGTTGAGACTTTCAAGACAAATATCAAAAATAAGGAGACATACTACACCCCATTTCACAATATTTGTTTCTTCTTCAAAGTTGAACTTTGTGTTCATGATTTCTGGATTCACATCCGTAATAAAAACAAATAATGTGTCTGAAAATGAAGCACTGCCTATGACTCAACTCAAAGTTGACTTCTCCCAGTAGATACAGTTCCTTTAGACAGAACCCAAGCACCTTATTTGTCCCTACGTTAGCATTCTTTAAGATGTAAAGGCTTCTTTCTAGATTGTGCTGGTCCCAGGTTATAGAACTCTTCACCAAACACAGTGAGACTTTGCTGATACTATCAGTAATGAGATAGAGATGAAGGACAAGGAAAAGCATTTGTTTCCACTAGTATCTACAACAGAACTCTGTGCTACCCTAGTAGAATAATCCAAACCTTGACAGTGCTCCTGTTACAAGTAAGACTTATATCATTAAATAGTATGTAAACACTTACTGGAAGTCTTTGATATCCAGCTATTTTATACTAGGAACATTTGCATGCTTGTATTGTACTTGTATATAAATTATTTCCATAAATTATTCCAATAAAGTATATATTTTGAAATAGACTATGCTAAAAGCACTTAAGTAACCTCAGCATGTCTTTAAGGCTGCAGAATGTGTTACGGGTTTCAGAAATATGCCATAACTACAGACTTATTCTAAAATCATGATTTGACATAATAATCAGGCACCGACACATTACTAGACCTCTTTGTCAGAGCATCAATATTCAACTGTAAAACAGACAAAAGAGAAATCATTGCCAGAGTTTAAAAGAAAATGTGTGAGTGGGGAGAAAAGAATATCTGAAGGAGCATGTTATTTGCATTATAATAAAGAATTTTTGTGAAAACAGCAAGTGAATTTGCATGGATGGGGGTGTCAAGAACAGTTCCACCCAAAATCCTTGTCCTGAAAATCTTCAAGGTATCTCACAAGTGCTGCTGGTTAGAGATATTAGGAATAGTTCTTATAGAGTAATTAAAAAATGGAGGGAGGCCTTGTCACTGGAGCTACTGCCATGTGATGATCCTGTTGTACATCTGCCAAACCTTTTCTGACTTGCCTGTCATGCAGGTTATGAGTAAGAGAAGGCTTTTGTCTCTGGAAACCGAACCACATCTCTTGGACTACCTCTCTAACAGGCAGTTAAGTCTGGTGGCCAGCATCACTGTCATGAGTGCTACATCTCTTTCCTAGCATGTGTCATCACAGCCAGGGACAGAGATCTGTCTACAACACCTTCCACCATCTGCTGGGACCTTTGAATGCTGTGCAGCTGCTTAATGATGCATAAACCCCTTCAGCCAGTGGGCCCATTGTTGCTGGATATTTCAATACTAATTCTTTTAGGACACCAAGGCACCGTCTACATCACTGCAACAAGTACCTGACAAAATATTTAGTAAACAAGCCTGAACAAATCTTCTCATCATAGAAACCAAGGTGTTGGGTCAGTGCTTCCTTGACCAAGGCAGTGTTTTTCTAGCTTTAAAGGCACTCTCAAATGCTCTCAGTTTGGAGCCTGGTCATTTCTAGAAGGAGACTGAGATCTCTGTGTGAGGCCTCTTCCTAAGCTTTGGTGGCCGAGAGCAGCTCTGCTCTCTCAGCACTCTTACCTGGGCCCAAGATTTTTCCCCACTCCTGATAATCTTCTACTCTAGCACCTCTGGCTCAGTTTGGCTGCTGAGCCTGCACCAAAGCTTACACCCAGCTTTCACAGGCTTTATGTGTTTTCTTTTAAATGTTTTTTAGCTGGGGAGGAGACAAAGGCAATGCTTGGACAAAACATTGAAAAGAAAGTTAAAAAAAGTAATGCTGAATCCCTGTCTAAAGTCACATGCTCAAATTATGTCAAGCCCTGCCTGTTCCTTCATAGGAAAGGGATTACTCCTTGGCCATTCTGCTCCCCATCCGTATCTTGCAGCTCAGTGGGCTGGGTACCCCAAGAACAACTGGTCTTACTGTCAAAGACTAAGGCAAAGGTGGCATTAAGTTCTGTTCACAAAAAGCAGGTCCAGTGGGGTACCATCCCTAACTGGCTCCCTCACCAGCTGTGTTGGGAAGTTGTCTTCTGTGTGCTCCAGGGCCTTCCTGGACTGTTTCCTTCTCCCTGTTGTATTGTATTGTGTTGGTAGGTTGAAGTCTGTTTGCCACACAGTGTGGTGCCTATTAAAAACTTTCCTCCATTCAGTGTGTGCTCAGGCAAAAAGCTCCACAGCCAATTTTACACTGAAGAAATGCCTCTTGACTAAAAAGCATGTACATGGTCAAACAGTGGTTTAGATCAGAGTCCACAAATAACGGCTAGAGAGGCAATAAGACAGTTTATCAAATACAAGAAAAAGCAAAAGATCTCAGGATAGCAAGCAATCAGCTACCTTACATGAGCATGTACTCGTGGAACCCTAAAATGAATTTTCTCCAGAAAATACATTGACTTAATAATATAACATGTGCTATACAGCCTGCTCTATGCAACAAAATAATAACTTGGCACAGAATACCTGAACTGTTCTGTGACTTTCTGTAGAAGGTATTAGAAGCTATTGTAAGGTCTAAGTCGCAATACATTCATTTTTCAGCTTTCTTCATAGAAATGCCTTCTCTACAGGTGAGAAATACTGCCATCTCCAAAAATCCCTTCACAACTTGCCATAAACAAGCAAAGTTTCAGAACTAGTAGCTCAGCCCATTTTTCTAGAAAACTCCTGTTGAGTACATCATCCAACAATCCTGACAGCTCCTGAAGGCAGCTTGGATTTTTCTTTTACCTTTCTAAATCATTTGAGTTCCAATAATTTACTATTTGGGAATCTCATCTAGTAGCCATTAACAAGCAAACAAGTGACAGCTCTCAAGTTATCCTGATTAAAAGAACCCAAACCCTAATTCTCATAAGGATGTAATAAATGATGCACAAATATAAACAAAAATGCCCTGAAAGTGTACATACTACATTCTCCTTGAGAGCCAGTCACTCTCCTCTTGGCTTTCTCTAGAGAGGAACTGCAAAGGAGCTGAGCACGCAGAGCCAGTCCTCTTCCCACCATCAGCTCTTCTTCTGTGGCCAACTTCTCACTCAGTCTACAACCACCCCACAGTACCAGGTATTTTCAGGGTACCATAGACCTCTGCGAGCCCTTGCTCTGACCCAATTGATGTCAAAAAGACTATTGCCAAAGAGTCTCATCCAAAGTTTGGCTCCCTGTGAGCTCTGTAAAGTTGTCTGTGTTTGAAGATGCCTGAATAATTAATTGACTCCTTGAGCTCACAGTAAGGTGCATCTTATAAAAAAACATGGGCTGGCAAGATCCTTTTATTTGTGTCTCCGTAGGTGGTTTCTTATGTTGGCTGAAAATCAATTCAAAATTAAACTATACTCAAAGATTAGATTTTTCCATACTAAATACTTGAAGTTAAATCAAATGCCTGCTCCCTTATAACTCTTGGGGTATTTCAGTTACTTTCTTCTTAAAATATTGCAGAAGTCTACATTAGCTCAGTAGTCAGAGGTGGGATGCCAACTGCACCTGACATCCAAACAGGCATTGCACTACTGAGCACCAGGGTAAAGCAGGGAAACTTAGTTCTGACTTCTGTACCAGTGTCCATGGGAATAAAGGTGGAAATTGTGATTCACTGACAAATCAGAACACACTGAATGGCTGAAATCCAAGGAAGAAATAAATGGATAGCATCTCAAAAGGATAGAAGAAGCATAAAAACTTATCCAAGCTCCAGAGGCAGCAGTCTTTTCCCTAAAGAGAAAGGCCCCCCCCAAATGCTTGAGCAAATATCCAAATACTAACAATATATGTAAGTCTAACTAAACTCATATTTATAACTGCTTTGGAGTCATTCCAGAGCAAATCTACTTCTGTTGTTCCCAACAGCACCCTAAGCAGAAATTATAAAGAGTTAAACACTGAAGAAATGATTCATATTCCTGTATAATTACTCTAAACACTGAGTTTGATTACTTCTAAAATGTTGTCCCTACTTTAGCAGCACATCCTGACTATCTATTTCAATGTTCTTTTGTGCTTTAACACTGTATGTAAAACAAAGGCTTTGAGGATGAATTATTTAGCTCACTGCAGAAAATGTGCTTTAAAATCATCTTCTTCTTAGGGACACTGAATGCATTTATTACCCTGGAAAAACTCAGATCCAGCATCTGTTGTCCTGTGTGTTTTACTGACTAATGATGAGAGCCTGTGGGATTTGTTTGCAGCAGGGCTTTCTGGATTTATTTTTTTGTTTGTTTTCTTTTGTTTATTTCACTCAGAGACAATAGGAAATTGAAAAACATTATTAATATTTTAATGGAACAACTTAGGACTTTTTGACAACTTACTGATTAATTCAGGTGGTTCCCAAAATTGCCCTCCTTTAGAGAACTAAAGCTAAGGAAATGAGGGGGAAAAAGAAGAGCATTTTATTTTATTTTATTTATTTTTCCTCCCTCCCAGTTGCCTATAATCTGATCATGTAATTTGCCTTCTTTGGGGCAGGAATCCTAGCCTGTGTCCTGAAGCATTTTACCTTTCTAATTCTTCTCTACGAAAAAATATAGTGAAGGCTAAATCCACAGAAGAAATAGGTGGAAACTGCACTTCACAGGTGGTTCTTGAAAGCAGGGAGGCTGTATGCGTGCATGCGGGGATTCATGACAAGACCATATTCATTACTATAAATGGTCTCTTGCACATCAGTTAGGAGCAGATATTTGATTTGTCACTGCAACCAAAATAAAGGCCAGGCTTTCAGAAAATTACACTTCTCATGATTTTACCCTTCAGAATAAGAGGAGGGGCAGCTGCTTTGTGTTTGTTTCAGAGGCAGAGCCATGCCTTCCCAAGCAGGAGGCAAGCAGTAGTTGCTTTTGTTTTCCCCCCACGTGTGCAGAGCCTACAGGGCACCAGGGGGGTGGGGGGAAGAACACAGAACGGTCCACATCCAACAGAGCAGGATCCAGCAGACTACTTGCAGAAAAGAGGATGCTTTTGCCTAAATGACATCCCATTGGCTTCATTTTTCATCTTTCAAGTTGTCTTCATTTATCCTAAGCCACACTGGACATCTTTCAGTAGTGTTTATGTAAGAACACCACACTCACTCCAAGGGGAATTTGTTAAATGTCCTACAAATTGAGCCAAACATCTGCAGAGCTAAAAGGATTTGAACATATCTGAGCAAATGAATCCAAACTCTTTAAGACACACCAGGGCCCTAGAACACTCCAGGGCCTTCATGGTTAACCTCTGTTCCACCTGCTGTAATGATTTTGGAGAAGATGAGAAGATTCTGAAATCAAACCACTGAAAAAGGGAAAAAAAAAAAATATCCATAGAGAGAAAAAAGTTTGAAGAAGTTCTGTAGGTTACAGTTGCCAGGGAAACCACTTTGCAACAGCCATATGGTCAGAAAATCTATTTTCTTTGTTCTCTAGGGGAAAAAAAAAAGGAGGCATTTTGGTGCAGAGTGGAAGAAAAATCCCACAAAAGTTACAGAGAAAAATATTTGCACAGATACACTTAATCACTAATGAGAGAAGATAAACGACTTGCCAAAGTGAGTTACAGAGACCCAGCACTAACTACAATATTAATATAGGGGGTGCAATTTCCTTTCTGCTTTATGTTCGTACTTCGAAATGAGCAGCTTCCCTTGGTATCAAAGCTCTGTAGTATAAGTGTGAACTCTATAGACTCAAAGATGATACCAGCACTGGCTTTAATTTTCTTTGTCACTGTTTTCCTTGTTTCCCTGTGCTTTCTATGTGGGCTCTGCTGCTCTAGGAGGTATCCTGGCCCATAGATGTACCTTTTTAAAGCCTTTGCCTTTCAACCTTCCGTATTACCACATTTAAGCAGAAAAGTGAGGGAAGGGCTGGAGGGAATCTACGACAGCATGTCTCATTTCCAGACCAGAATATAACTGCCTAGAACCCCACCAGCATTGAAGACAGGAGCAGTTGCAGGTCCCGTGGGCAGAGAGCCTTGATGACCAGAGGTACCCAAGGGGCTCTCTGGCCCCTGCCTCCAGGCCTGGCCTCAGAGACGGAGACCACATCTGAGCTTGCAAAATTGCACCACACCAAGTTTTTCCTGTGCAGTGATGCACAGGAGTCCCAGAGTCCCTCAGAGCTCTGCGGAAAGAGATGATGAACCTGTTCAGTACGGTTGTTTGATCATGAATAAAAATGTTATTTGACTGGATCTCTTACAGCTCACAAAGGGTTTCCCAGTGAACTATTTGGAACTATTTCCAATGTTATCCATGCTGAGATGTTTGGAAAACCTGTTTAGTTCCCTAGTAATAATAGCTTAGTGAATAAAATGAGTCCTCAAAAATAAATAACCTGCAAAATGGCAAAAATGCAAATAGTCTGTTTTTTTCTGACCACAACTGTTCAGTTGCACTTTTCAGAAACAGATTGCCCATCTGTTCAAAGTTTTTTCTTTACTCTTATAGTAACATCAACAGAAATGTTAATGATAACAAATCTAATAGTTTCTGGTCATTATGAATAATGAATATTTACTGGTTCTTAACAGTGTTCTTCATACATGTTCTTCAAAAACCATCTTAAATACATGCACAGTCACAACTGATATGTTAAATCAGAGTCCACGCTGACTGCTAGTGTTACAGACCTGCCAAAGAAAAGCCTCAGGTGGAAACAAATGCAGACTATACTCCAGATCTGATTCTCTGTTTTGCCCCCATGTTAGGCAGCAATAAATGAAATCCTGGCATCCTTATAAAGATGGTGACTCTGGGATTTCCTTTATCAGTAGTGTAATGGCACACTCCTTTTCAGGCTGGGTTTTTGGTGGGCTACTGAGAAGTGGCTTTCAGAGAAAGTGATAAAAAGTACTTTAGCTCCAGGACATTGGGATTTGTTCTATTCACATCTGTAAATATTTACAGGAATAAAACAATTGATGACAAGGCTGGCAATTAGGAGGAAAGATGTTCCCTTTCCTCTTACACTCATGCTGATATGCCATCTGAACCCTGCACCAAGTAGTTTGCAGTGCTGAATGAATTAATCTTAGCACATAAGCCTCAAGATGCCCTGTGAATGTTATAAGACACTGTTGTTAGACCTTAAGAAGGATGCTCAGAGCAGGAAACTTGCGATTCACAATAGACATCTCCATTCTGTGAGCAGGGAAATGTTTGTCTACAGCTTCAAATGAAGATGCCTAGAAATCAGACATCTTCAGATGTAAAGTAATTTGTAATCAATTGCAATATTAATTTCCAAATTTTATATTTTTTTTTAAGCAAGATTTACTTTCTTTTTAAACCACACTGTCTTGGCATTCCTGCAAAACCTCCAGCTCAGACTCCCACTGGTGACCTTCGCCCAGGAGCTAAGCAGTTCACAGTCATCCTTAGCACTCGGCAGCTGCTCCCACCTATAACACTCCCAGCCAGCAGTGAGGTGCAGAGGACAGAAGAGTTCCCTGAGATGTCCCAGACACTTGACCCATTCTTCTCAAGAATCCTAGTGATTGGGCAGATTACTGCAAATAATGACACTAAGAATATTTTTGCTGAACCTTAAGATTTGAGCTGTGTAATTAAGAAAGCTTCTAAAAGTTATGGTTAAAATCACCACCTGAAAGGACACCCCGGTGACCATCCTTATATCAAAAAGTCCCCTGGTTAAGACTGTCAAAAAGCCAAACAGCTAAGTGAGACTGAGGACAAGCCAACAGCAGTGGCAAAAGCTTGAAGGTAATGTTATTAGAAAAATGATCTCAAGAGTCCCTGTTATCACCATGTCAGTCACCTCAGTCTCAAGAGAAACCTTTTCTACCAACTTAGCCCAGCCCATTTACTGTGGCTTCCCACTCTGCGAGATCTTCAGTTTTCCAAGAGCACAGCTACAGACCTGGTAGCTACAGTAGGCTTTGCTGCCAAATGAGATCACGGATGAACAAATCATTGAAATGATACAGCTACTGAATTTGTTCTTGTTTATTCAGACCTCTTCTCAGGCCTAATGCCAAACCTACCCATTTTGTCAAAGGAGTGACTTGGCAGTAGTTTTGTCCCTCTGAACATCTATTCTGGCAAATTTAGCAACTGATCTTCTATTACCTGGTGCTTTTGCATTAAAGTCCCAGTTGAGGCTTCCAACTGAGAGCAGTTTGCATAAGTTTCTGAATTCCTGCTTTGCAATCTTTGCATCTCGTTCCTTTTGACGAACACGAAGATCGCTCCTAGCGATACCTGAACCTAAAATGAACCGAAGAATGTATTACAACTTCTAAGCTTGCCAGGCAGCAGAGGAGAAATTCACACCAATCCCAGCTCTCAGAACAGCTGTTGTGACAAGGTGATATTGCTAAGAAGTCTCAAAATAGAAGCCAAGGCAACTACTCTCCCTGTAAGGGTTCTGCTGTGTTTTGCAGTCTCCAGCTGGAATCTAATTGCAATTTAAACCCAGAGCACAAAACCCACAGTATTTTCCACTTTTAAAGTTCTTTTAAGGAATCAGAGAAAATTAAATATTTAATCATAATCTAGATTTTCTGAGAATCAACACGGATTCTCCAGAGATACAGTAATTCTTTTATCTATCCAGTTGAATTCAGTGAAACACTTTTTGTTCAAATAACAAGGTGCCAAGGAAAAATAGTACTTGATTTCATATACTTCCCATGATGCTCTGTGTGGGGTTTTTTCAAGTCAACAGCAGATGCTAGGTGTAGATGAAAAGCTAACACACATTTTCAGATATGTGTTATTTGAAATAATTCCATATTTGAGGACTTCTTTCACTTCTCTCTCAGTGAATTATCTCAAATAACATTGTGGTAATAAAGATGATTGACACAATTGTATTTATACTTGCTGCCTGCCTACATTCCACTCTTAGGGGTTGAAGATTGCTGTTAAAGGTATTGTGAGCACAGATTGCTCCATGCAAACACGATATCCATTTGTCTTGCATGAGTGTATTTACTTATTTATTTTTAAACCAGGCTATCTTATTTGCATATGTCTGTATTAACAAGGTAACATCTACATATTTCATTGTGGTTCTGCTGAATGTTTGTTGAGAAAGGACTAAATGTTTCTGCTTCTTGATTATGTGCTGGGGATAACCTACTCATACAAGACAAAAACCAAGCAGTTCATTTCTGCTGCCGCCATTTGTCATACCAAACACAAAGTATAAGCAACTGATGGTGGCAGAAGTTTTGGGGTCTGGAATTCTTCATGGACCAGATTGCACTTCCCGTGCTAATTTTTTAAATTTTCTTCCCAATATAAATGGCTTTCCCCTCTAAAGATATATCTATACAGTCTCATGTTTTTGTTTTTTTTTTTTTATTTGCACAAAATATGTCAGTATTTCTTACTATTTCTTTAAATATGCACCTTGTCCAGTACCCAGAAAGAGGACAATAAAATAATCATAAAACCATAACCAATCATTTACCATGAAATCTGTTAACTTTCCACCCTTCCCAAACCATGGATGTGTATGGCCCCGGAACATAAACCATCTCTTCCTAATAAAGATTTCAAACATGGGTGGTTAGGTTTTCAAGTGTGCTCTTTTTTCATGTATCGTTATCCACAGAATATCCAGAGCAATGATGGATTTCCTGTTTCCTCTCAGCTGAGGCACGCCTGCCCGGCGTGCATCGAGCAGGAGACCCAGCTAACCTATTTAGCCATAGCAGAGAGCCATCTGAATTGGTGTGTCACAGCAGCTGTAGCTGCAGGACAGCAAAGGCCAACCCAGCTTGCTGCAACAGGAAAGCCTGAAACCTGGATTTGCAGGAAAGAATCATTACCACTGACTGGCACTGGCTAGCAGAGATTCCCACATTAATCTTGCTCAGAGTCTATTTGAGGACAGCTGGAAGAGCACACCTCAGGCTGCGCTGAGGCTTTCCTAAGAGCCTGTGCTCTGACAGCACACTATATCATGGCAGAGTGGTGTTTGGTCTTGACTCATTTTAGCCATGACAACATAACTTTCAGCAATGAGACAGTTACGAGATCTGCCCATCAAAAGGAAGTATAAGAGAAACAGGGCCTTGTGTAAATGCTTGCTCTTCCTTTGCACAGAACTACACACATGAGATACCTTCGAGATAGACATCACTTTTGTCCACCAGCGGAACACTGCTTGTGAAACAGCAAGGGACAACCAACAGGACAGATGAGAAGAGCCTCATGCTCCTTCTTTGCACTACTTTGAGCAGCACCGAGTAAAAGCCACTCTAAATCCAGTTACTGGTGACATGAGAGAGAAAGAGGGTCCTTGATGGTGCTGACAATTTGCCTGACTATGAACTGCTGGGAAATACTTAACATCTTCCACACCATTTCCTCAGTAGTGAATGGAGAGCACATCTAGTCCTGTGTGTCCAGAGAGCTTGGGTGTTCTCTATTTCTGAGTGACCAGACTGCAACAGTGCAATGAAATATCTCTTTCAGATGAGAGCTATTCTTCCCTGTCTCCTTAAAAAAGGTAATCTTTTGGAAATCTAACCTCTTGGCTGTCAAAAAAATTGGTTCACTTTGAAGTCCAGGCACTGTTTTTAAAAGTTCTTAAATAAATTTGTAAGGAAACAGCAGCACACATAGAAGGTTCCTCAGAATTCACCAAAATGTTTTGTTTCCTGTTTTATCTCCTTACTGAAGATATTACTTTAAAAGATAATGATGAAAAGTAAGCTATAGCCAGAGCACATTTTACTTTGAGGTGAATTTATGCATTTTCTTATTTCATAAATACATAGGAAAATTCATTGCAACATGCATCTTTGGTGAGCCTCATCTCTGCTCTGTTCACCCATAACCTCTGCTCTTCTGCTAAGATTACATTGGAATATACATTTTATTTGATAATTGATACTATTAAGCATAAAGAATATGTCAATCTAAAATCTCAGCTTGCATTCCTTTCTACATAGAGCAAGTTTGCCATTGTAATAAAAACTTAAAACTTCTGAGACTTTTCTGAATGTTAGTTCAGAAGTTCCCAGGCCAGTGCCTTTGGCATCATACACACTAAACACAGTTTCTCTCACCTTTTCTTCTGCAGACAGAAATACTTACTTTTCATCTGAAAACACATATTTCACTATCATTCAGGTTTTGAAGACAGGTCTAAAAATCTCCATTGAAAAAGAAGTGACTGAAGTCTACAGGTTATTTTTGCTTCAGTGAAACAAGATGATTGACAATTTGCTGCAATTAATCCAGCTTGTTCCAGTAACATTAAGTATCTCAAAACAAGTTTCTGAAAGACGGATTATTTTTAGCTGAGTGAGCCTAATTACCCATTCTAGGTAAATTCAGTATTTAAAGAGATCTCTTTCACATAGCTGCAGATAGGGGGAAAAAGTAAAATTCATACAAATTTTGATCCATAAGAGATTTTGTGCTCTGATTATTATTTTTTACCATTATTAGCAATAAAACAGTCTTGATCCCTTTCCTATTATCATTATGTCAAAGTCACTTCTCAAAGCTTCAGCTACAGCTCTCCTGATGTACAAGTAACAAATACCACAAAGAGTGGTAGTTTTGTTATGTACAAGCACTGTGCTGACACCTTAGATTCAGTAGAAGACTAACCTACTTTTGCATTGCAACTCTGCTTTTGATCATGATACATCTCCATAGCAGTAGACCACAACCTTTTGCTCTCTTCATGCTCTAATGAGGACTAAACTCATTTGTGTTGTTGCCTTAATATTACATGATGTCAACAGTAATAGTTTAATCAGTCTGTACCTTTTTTTGACTGGCCACACTTTTTCCCATTCAAACAAACTCTGGGAGTTAATTGAGTTGTGAGTTTTTAGATCAAGACTATCATTAGCCTTCCATTTTTATTTATCATGTAGACTTACTCCAGAAACTGCCTTTCTAAAAAATGTCACTGCAAGCGAAAGCCAGCAGAAACAGAGTTTTCAGATTAACAAAATGAAGTTTGTGGAAATTCAGTTGTGTTCACTCCCAGCCCAATATGATCATACTGAAAACAAAACAGGGATATGTTATGCAAACTGAGTGTTTCCTTCACTGTGGTCAGGATTGTTGACTTGTTACATGGATTAAATAAGGAAGCAAACACAAATGGTGAGGCACTGACTTCACCCTGGATTTATATCAGAACCTCAGGATCAGATAGGGCCATCACCAGTTTAGTTCCCTTGTACACTCTGAAAAAACATATAGTGATAGACAGCTCCTGAGCCCCAAATCTCTGCACTGAAGTGAATACAATCAAAATGTTCAGTGCAAACAGAGGCTCTCAGAAGTGGCACGAGGGTCACAGAGCACCTGGTCAGAACTCAGCTCAACTCCCCATGTTCTTTTGGCTAGGTAAGCTTCCAGAAGTTTTTCTTTTAACCTAACTTACTCCAGTTTTGTTTCAGCCTGTACTTCAAGATAACTCCCCCCTGCACCACCTGGGGGGTGGGGGCAGGAGGGGAAGTATAGTTATATAGTTATTTCTAGCAAACTTAGAGGCTGCAGAAATTGAAATAGAAATCCAGAAATATTCTGGAAGTTGACATGACAGGTACAAAAAGAGTTACTGCTCATCTAAACAGTAATTACAGGAAAATATATAAAATAGACCTAGAAGGGGCATCAAATCCACATGGTCCATTCTTTTAGCCTGAGGCAGCAGCATTTTAATACAGACAACTGCTGACAGGCATTTGTCTACCTTATTTTAAGAGACTTTTCTAAAAGCCTTGTGAACTGATAGCTATTCAAATTACTACCCCACCACCTTTCAGCAGATAATTTTCTTCAAATCTGTGTAACAAACATATTAGTGCTTATCCATTACAGACTGGACATTGAGAACACTGTTATCTACCTCTTTTTAGCCAGCCTAAGATACTATTGTATCTTATTCTTCCTGTCTCCTTTTAGATAGTTTTACTTCACAGGAGGACCTTACAGCAGAGCAATCAATACTCCTGTCAGAAACCAGCTATACTATTGAAAATTCTGGTTATTCCACTTCCACTCAGCTAATGCATCTCCAAATCCTGCAGTTACTACAGCAAAGCTAATCTGTACACAAGACAGCGTGCATCAAGACACCATTCATAATCATTGATTGCATTCTGTAATCAAAGATACAGCAGGGGAACTAAAAAAACCTTCCAAAACCCATGATCAAATAGATGCAAAACCAGCAACCCCCACTGCTTTCCCCTTCCCCCAGAGCATTACTCGAGTGCCTGTGAAAGGGAGTCTGGAGAGCTGACAGGAGATATGGTTTGCCTTAATTTGTGGAAGTGGCCCATAACTTTAGTTACCAGCACAAGCATTTAATTCACTTAGCCTCTTTCAGGGTTTGAAATACAACACACTGCAGCTGAAGTCCACTTCACAGTCCATGTCAAACACAGTTTGCTGTATATGCATGTGGGGATAATAAGGTTGGTTCCCATCACTTGGCATTGCCCAGAACCTATCATTTTAATGTGATGGACTCTGACATATGCCAAGTGAAAAGAGTGTTTGACACAGTGAACTAGATATTTTGAGATGCCTCTAAATAGAAAACATGCATCTACCAACCCTAACAGCATTGGGGTGCTGCTTTAAAAACTGCAGAGGGACTCTGAAACCTTTGGAGCTCATGGAGACTGATCCAAGTTCTGGATCCATTTGGAGACCACAGAAGCCAAGCACCTGGCCAGATACAGGAGTTTCACCTTATTCTGTCAAGATGTTGTAATTGATAGATCACAAACCCTTTTATTCTGATGGACACATATCCTTGTGCCTGGAATGTTCCCAGAAGCATCATCTGTGGCAAGACTGTATTATGATAATTGCAAAGTTACATTAGACTGTGTGGAGTCTGTGTAGCAACGTTAAATTAAATTTCTCATTGGCTTCAAGGCTTGCTATCTGTAATTAGTGGCTTCTGTTCTTTATTACACTGATCAGTAGTGCAGCGCTATTCATCACCACAGTCTTAGTTAATTATCCTTGCTAATGATTTTCACTGTGAAAATAATCTACAGGTCCCATTTGCAAAGATTGCTTTGTGTTAAAATTATTTGCTGGTAAGGCACCATCATGAGCTGACAAGCTGGGGGTAGGAAGTTACTTAGCCTGTAAGATGGTAGCTTAGTTGATGCAGTCAAGAGAGGAAAGTATTATAATTTCAATTTGGCATTAAGTTCGTGACTATTATCTGCCAGATGTGCAAGAGGGTGGGAATGAGATGTCATAACAGCATGTTGAGGGGAGCTCAGCTGGAGGTGACAAAAATAGAAATAGGAAGACTTTAAATATCTCTGCAGTTTTAAGCAAGCACTGCTTGTGACTACTACTGGTCTTCTTTATGGCTAACTAGCCATACCTGCACTTGGCAGAACATTTACTCTGAAGTTTAAAGCAGAGGTGCTGAGTGATTTTTGCCCTGCAGATGGGGCTTAGCTAAGGATGTGTTTTGGTAGAGGTTAGCTTTGTCTCAGAGAGCTGAGATGGGGCTACCTTTCCTGAGGCCAGAGGAAACTGCCATGGAGAACAGAGCCGGCAGAGGACAGCCATGTTTTATTCCTTATACAAACACAGGGGACAGAAGATCCTTGAGAAAGTCATCTATCAGATACAAACAAGTTTTGTTTAACAATTGCTTTTGATTACCTAAACCTCTTAATAGCTGTAAAAATCCAAGGATGAAATTTCTCATGCAATGAAAATAGTAGACTGTGAAATTAAACAACAGCAGTCTGCCACCTGCCTTCTGCACTCAGTATTTGTTCTGCACTTGGAGATACGAACACATCACACACACCAATTTACAGTGCACTCTGCATATGCAGTACCCTTCAAAGTAACACAGCAAGGAAAGAGGTGAAAGGACTTGCACAGAGCTAATGCCATTTGTCTCTGGAATACATTAAAGGATATAGGAAATCACCATCATTACAGGGGCTATCAGAAATCATATACATTTCACCAAGAAAACAGAACCTGCCAGGGGGGAGCAGAGAGAATGAAAAGGACAAAGCTTAGTGGCAGATGCTTTTCAGAAGGAAGTTGTCTCTTGTGGCTTTACTGAGTAAAGTCTGTAAAGGTGAGGAAAGCCAAGGCACAGCTGGAGCTGTACCTGGCAAGGGATGTAAAGAATAAGCAGAGCTTCTACAGGTATCTCAGACAGAAAAGGAAGGTCAAAGAAAGTGTACCTCCCTAATGAGTAAGACTGGAAAACTGATAACAGTAAGTGAGCAGAAGACTGATGTACTAAACTTTGTTTCTGTTGTAATCTCTCTTCCCACACATCTCGAGTGAAAGGACCACACGACAGGGACTAGGGGAGCAAAGTCCCTCCCAGTGTCAGAGAGTAAGATGATGATCACCTGAGGAACCTGAGCATACCTATGTCTATGGGACCTGGTGACATGCACTGCAGCGTCCTGAGGGAATTGGCTGATGTAGTGGCCAAACCACTTCACCTGACCATCAGGATTTTTTCAAATATCAGGGAATTATCCCAGTGACTGAAAAAAGAGGGAAATTGTATGCATTTTTAAGAAGGGGAGGAAGGAG
The DNA here is from genome assembly GCA_035222235.1 of Margarornis squamiger. Classification (NCBI taxonomy): domain Eukaryota; kingdom Metazoa; phylum Chordata; class Aves; order Passeriformes; family Furnariidae; genus Margarornis; species Margarornis squamiger. The sequence goes on from JAWWTY010000160.1 coordinate 29,570,317, forward strand.
GACCCTGGGAACTACTGACCTGCCAGCCTCACCTCTGTGCCTGGGAAGATCATGGAGCAGATCCTCCTAGAGGCTGTGCTAAGGCACGTGGAGAACAGGGTTGTGATTCAAGACAGCCAGCATATCTTCACCAAGGGCAAAGTCCTGCCTGCCCAAGCTTCTCTGAAGGAGTGATAAAGTCAGAGAACAAGGGAAGAGCTATGGATGGTGCCTATCTGGACTTCTCTAAGGCTTTTGACACAATCCACCACAACATACTTCTGTCTATATTGAAGAGAAAAAGATTTGATGGATAGACTGATTGGTGGATAAGGATTTGGTTGTCCACCCAAGAGGATAGTTTTAAACTAAAATAGTGTAGATTTAGTCTAGATGGAGGACTTTTTTTTTTTTAACAATGAGAATGGTGAAACGCAGGAACAGATTGTCCATGAAAGTGGTAGATGCCCCATCCCTAGAAATATTCCAGGTCAGATTGGATGGGGAAGATGTTCATTGCAGATGGGTTGTAGTAGAGACCTTTAAAAGCTACTTTCCAACCCAAACTATTCTATGATTCTAAACATGAAAGCAGCTGTAAAAATGTATAGATTCCTATCTGTGAAAGCAGGGATGACTGGAGCAAAACAGCTCCAGACCTACCAGCTTCTGTCAAATGAGGGCCTTGGATCCTTGATTCTTGCCACAGAGCACTTCACAGGTACTGCCTGGCTGCAGGCAGCAGCGTGGATCTTTCTACGGGATCACATATTCAGCAAAGGTAAGGATCCTACAGACTGTAAAATTTGTATCTAGCAGAAATACCCAGAGAAGGAGTTCTCAGCCCTTTAAAAGGGAAATGTCATTTTCTTATGAAAAGACGTTTCACAGGATGCAACACATGAAAGCCCATTTTTAGAAATTGAAGTTCTTGTAACAATTAACATTTTTCAGCAGTCATTGGTAAACACCTCTAGAATTAACCTTTAAAGTTAATTTAAACTTTAATCCAGCAACCCCCTTTTCTCTATTTCTACCAAGTATTACCGCATACACTTATTTGCTTTTGTCTCCCATATCATCTAATTTCACCCATAACATGCCATGTGTATTGCATACAAACTACAGAAACACCCACCACACTGCACAGTGTCAGGAACCAAGAACATGTACCCAAAAGTTTTGTGCTCCACAAATATAAGCATTAAAGTAGTTACATTATCAGTAAAGTTTTCACTAGCACAGACCTGTGAAATTCCTGCAATTGCTTTTCTTTACTGTTGAGCACAAAACGTAAAATCCTCCTCTCTGTCTCTGAAGACAATTAGGGAGTTTACTGGGTAGAAGTTTAGGTGACCACACATCTGTAATAGCCTCTTTATGTCTAGTTGAAACTAGACTGCCACTTTTTTAATGCCATGGGGTGCTGAACACTTTAGGGAGGGCTAATTGCTTATTTGCAATTCTGCAACACTTGCAGCTTGGAATATGTAGTAACTTTTCCATCCTAAATCTGTCCAGTGGCTAAACCCACAGCTTGGCTCAGGTGCTTGGTTTCCCCCTTTGAAAAATATTCCAAAATAAATGTGTTTATAGCTCTGTGTGTTTTCCCACTTCAACTGCTGGGAGCCAAATGAAGTGTGATGCTGATTTCAATCTGCTTTGCATAAAATACACAAAACAGACCTTTGCATTTCCAGTGCTAGAAACAGCACCAAGTGAAAACTGCTTTCAGCAGAGGCTCAGGGTCTGCATCTCCCTGGTAACTGGTTTATTGTGTCTTTCTGATGGTAGCAAGCTGTCAAGGTTGATCCTCCCCTCTGTGCCAGAGAGCTGTGCTCAGGTGCCTTGTGCTACTAAAGACCAAGTGCTCAAGGGTTCCCTGGACAGATTAACTCTCACATTCTAGTTAGGACAGTTGCGTCACACAAGCAACATCAGGTGCACCAAAGATCAGCTTCAGTTCAACCAGTGGAGCACAGGAAGTGGGTTTACATCTTGTTTTAATTATGCTGGACTGTCAGGGAGTACTAATCTCTGCTGGCTTTCAAGTACATACCATGGTCAGTGACCATACACAGCATAGTGTCATGCTGAAGAGTAAATTGGCATTTATTTGTCCCACAGGTGCTCCTGGGAGCTCACATAGAGCTTCCAGGAATTTACTGAATTCCAGCAGGTCCTGTACATAGCAGGATTACCTTTGGACATGTCTACATTTACCTTCCTAGTCCTTAACTCACCGGGCCATTTGTACATGAGCATTACCTTCCCTCCTAGCCTTCTCTGAACCTGTAGTTCAGCCTGCAATGACCTCTGAAACACGCCCAATGCACATGAATAACTTCTTCCTACAAAGTGTACCACAGGCAATGCTTTTGAATTATTTAAAAGTATAGGCAAAAAGTCATAAGAATGTATGTGAGAAAGTCTGAAAGCAGCACAGATGGCTTGCATAGAGGGGAAAGGGAGCAATGAAAGATGCACTGTAGTTCCAGCAGCAATGGTTTTCAAGCTTGATGTGAGTATGAACATTTTCCAAATGTTATGAATAAGAGGTGAGAGGGAAGGTAATTTTCTTTACCTTTGGAGAGAAGTGAGGGAAAATCTTAATAAATACTAGACAAAATATCCACTGACTCTATGATCAGGCAGGAATAAGTTGAATACACCTCTCAGAGTCAAATACAACTTCTGCTTATAATGCAGGACAGATAGGCTGAATAAACTTGTCTGAGGCCTTACTGAATCAAGATGTTGGAAGTGATATTCTGCAACTGCTTCTATTTTCATTGCTCTTTAATATCTGGCATCTGAAGCTTTGTCACAGCCTTTCACAAGTAAGTTAAGGTGCAACATTAAGGACTCCGAAAGAAAGAATGCTCAGCAATACATTTAATGATGCTCAAGTAGTACACCAGTTCAGATACAACAGCTAGTCCTAAATTACTGATTTCACTAGATTTGTATCTATAAAGCTGGACAAAGTGTCACCTGAATCTTAGTGTTGTTTCAAAGTTACACACACATCCTTCCCCCCTCTTCCTTATTTCTCAAGCTGAAAAAATGTCTTCTAGCTTAGGATCAGAAGTATAGAAAGCAGAATTATAGCTCTCTTGCTAAGTTTATACCTTCCTGAAAGCCTTCACTGTTAATGAGCCTTTTTGCTTCCTGTCAGAAGCAGTGTCAAAGACTATGGATTGTAGTTAAACCATAATAACTCCATGCAAAAAGCAGCTAAACATTTTCAGCCAGACATTAAGTCGGATCCTAGATGGTTATGTTGCTTGACTTCTTTATAATGTGAGAAAAATACGATGAATTTTCTTAGTGTCATCTATTTTGTTATTTATTTTGGCTTTCCATTAGTCAAAAAATTTAACTACTGTCATATTATACAGGACTAGCACATCTGCTGAAGGGTATACACATCACCAGAAGTAATAAAAGTGAAGGGAGAATAGTGCTTAAAGTGTTATTTACAATTTAGTTATTTATCAATAAATGGCAGCTGTGTACAAATATAGTACGTTTGAGCATTTCAAAAGGCAACTGATGGTTTCTATTACTGATAAGTGAGATGAAAGGGATTCTCAGTAAGACAGCAAAGATATTTTGGTTGAGAAAGTTATTATCTTTCCTGGCCCCAGTAAGCCATGGAAGGAGGCTGCCATTGACAATACAGCAGATGAAAACTTAAGAAAGGTGACAAGGTGGAAGCCAGCAAGCAGCCAACAGACAATCAATTTACTGCAGGGGGTCTCATGACTGTAGCAGCATCACACACCAAGTCATCTTCCACCTACCTGCAGGGACATGATAACCTTTCCCACTCCACTCTCTTCATTGCATCTCTAAGTGATTAATTTTGAGCTGCACATAGGATGTAAAATGAACTGGTTTCTGTTGTCCTCCTTTTAAAAGCAGAACCAGGGCATTTAATTAATCTTACCCTGGTCATCACACTCAGCTAAGAAACTTTCTGCCTGGAGATAACTGGGCAAGGTTTCATTTTGGAGAGCCCCTCCAACCACTCCCTCCCCATTTGGTTGGGTTGCATGAATGTACCAAGGTGCTCCAGCTGCAGAGACAGACACTAAGCCCTTTGGCCTGCTGATAACCAAAATCAGACAGGTGATACAAACACACCAGCATTAAAGCACCAAGAAAAGCTATGGTGCTTTAAATATATCTGAGTTAAATGCTGAAATACACAGGAAAATACTGCTAAAGCGAAAAAGGGAGTCAGACAATGACAAAGTGGAAAGTGAATGGTCCACAACAGAGTGTACCAAGACTAAGGTATCTGCTAACTGATAATGGCATGAACTCTGCTTAAGCAATATTAGTTACTCAAACTTCTTTCTTGAAAAACACTCTTAAATTTACAGAAATAAAAAACAGAAAAGCATTTTAACCTACTTATCTTTAAAGAGGCAGGAAACCTTGTCAAAAGGAGAAAAGAAATATCTTCCCACACACTTAACTTTCACTCATAACTTGGGATTAGAATACATTCTTCCTGTACACAAAAAAAGTACACTCAAACTGCAAAGCTGTTTTCATCCTCAGCTGCAGTAAATCTGCACATCCCTGCCTGAGCAAGTAAAACAACGCCAGCTCCCACCAGCTGGAGAGCTGTCCCAGACATTCGCACCCAGGGAAGAACATGGCATGCTGCACTTTAAATAGATTATACTCTAAATATTTTATTGGACTTGAGCTGTTCAGCCACACGTTATGTCTTTCTTTGAAGCAGAGCTGGTGATGGCAATTATTTTCCCAACTTCCCATGCTACCATAAACTCCCTATTACAGCTTCATTTGAGGCTTGGCCCATAGGATTAACTTGGCTGCTGGGGCAGGAAGACTTTACTCCAACCATAGGGCTGTCCACATGAGAGGAAAGACATAACCAGTTGAATGACAAGCCCAGGACACATTAATATGGCAAATATATACAGTGACAAAGTTTTTTAGAATATAGGCCCCCATTCAAGTTTCCTGTTCAACAGGAAAGTTGGGTTATTTTTTTCCATCTTACCATGATGGAGGGGTGATAAAGAACTGTCTGGAATTTTGAAACTGCTAAGCAGTTGTGAGTGAATTACTCTGGGCACAAAGGGACCTGGTGGTGCAATACACTAACAGTTTGAATCATTCCAGCCACCCACTGCCATGCTGCTCAGCCAGCTTATCAGATGACATAAGCAAAACAGATTAAAGCTTGCTTTTGTTTTCAACTGCCTTCTTGCTTCCTGAACATTACCTTCATCCTTTCAAAGGGTTTAGATAAGCATTTATTGGAAGTGTAATTCTTCTTATTGAAAAAGGGTTTAATGTGTGTGAAGAAAAAATAGGTTTTGTAGTGATAAGGTAATAGCTTATTTTAGGTAACATTACAAATTATTAGCATCCCATTAATTATTTTCTCTTCAAAAAGCCATGAATGTGAAATTCTTGAGGAAATTAATCCTTATTATTGTTAAATGCTTTACAAGGAGACATGGGCTCTGCTTTAGTAAATTGTGTTTTGTTAAATTTACTAGTATGTTTGTAACATATCTTTGTAACAAATCTCCTTATTTTCATCTTTCCAGGCCACCTTCCTTCATTCTGAATTAATATCTAATAGCAGGTAATGCAGAATGCCACAATGTCAAAAGAAATTATTATACAGTAGTATATAGACTGGTGATAGGGTTTCGTATCCATCTTCTCTCAGATATACTAGGAATTTGAATCATAAGCAGAGTTTCCAATTCTTAAAAAGGAACAGAAAAAATCCCCCAAGCCACAAAAGATCCTCAAAACAAGACAGTAGGAATCTACATACTTATTACAGTACTGGAAAAGTGGATTCCTTGGATTCTGTCATCTCCTGTACACAATTGTAGCAATTTGGATAAGTAAAGTAAGGGATGTCACCAGAGCACAAGAGTTAAAGGGAGCAGTTGGTTGATCAAAGGGAGCACAAAGGTACCTTTTTCTTTGGCAGCTGAATAAATTCCCCAGCTTTCCTACTCACACAGAGCAATAGGTGATCCCCTGGCAAAGGACAAATATAATTGAAGTGCAAAATTTAAAGAACAGGATTAGTGGCAGATCTCAGGCTTCTGTTAATATATCTTCTAGTTGAAATAGAATATTCACGGCTCTTTCAAAATACAGGGGTATCAGGGCAGGATGTGTGCTATCAGAGGGGTAAGGAAGGCCATGAAGTGTGGGTTGCTTTGTTAAGATGGCAAATCTTGCCTTCCTACGGGGGAAGTAGGAGCAGACTTGGACAAAGGAAACATCAGTGGGAGCTGAGACTTTTGTCTCTGAAATGAAAGCCAGTGCCATCTTTCTGGTTTTTCAACCAGAGGAGGTACTGGGCACAGCAGCCATGCAGCTATGGGCACCCTCCAGTCTCTGACAAGTTTCAAAATACTTCAGTATAACACCAACTTGCTTCATGTTGAAAGATAAATGCTACTTCTAACTATCTTCTGGCCATTAAAAGGTTAAGAATGGTAGTAAGTGACCTGGACTGGAAAATAAGATATTTCCTTAATTTTTAATGTAATTTAAACTAAAATATAACAAAGAAAAATATTTACATGTCATCAAAAAATGAAACTCTTTTCTGGCAGTTCTCTAATCTAAAAAGCTGCCACATTATCAGACAGAATCTTTCAAACTTTCTTGGAAACCTGTCACATCTTTAGATAGCACATCTGCAAGTCAGTGATAGAGCCAAATTAATTTAAAACTAATGATAGAACTAAACATTTATTCCAGAGTCTTTGACAAAGAAGCAAAGATATTTGTCAAACCTTACTTTGTAGGAATAACTTAATTTCATGAAAAGCTGTTTTCCAAGATACACCTGAAGAGCTAAGTGATTGAAGAGCAAAGTATTTCACTATATAATATTTTCAAAATATACTATACTAATAACATATGTATTTTTGACATTTTACTGTGCTTTTCTGGAGTTATTGATTATAGTGACATTAAACTTCAGCCTGTCTTTCATGTCAACAGACTACTCTTACTGCCTCTACAAAATAAGGAACACTATGAAGATTCCAAAGCAATTCATAATTTTTCTTTTTTATCTGAATGAATGGTAAATAGAACAGCATTATATTAGTATAAATGTATACACACCAGTAGATTGGTTAAATAGTTTAAGCCTGATTTCAGAACAAAGCTGTTAAATTTTCTATTGAATTACATTAACTTACAAAATTCCAAGTTACAATTAGAAAAGCAAACTTTTTTTTTTTCAGTGCTTTAACCTTTTGACCATTATACATCTTTTCCTTGCTTAAGTAAGACTAGATAAAGTAGAGGAGAGAAAGTGTAATAGAGGAGGTCAAGGAATGGATTCCCCTCATATATTCACGGTGAAAGTTATACCCCATTTACAAGAGACACTTTCATGGCCTGATTAGCAGGTTTTTCTGCTCTTCTAGAAACTTCACACTTCTTCAGTAGATAAAATTATAGATTTTTTTTTTTTCAGCTGAATTTGTCAGTTTAACACTGTCAGAAAGATTAAAAGTCACCTTTCTCAGGAAACCCCACAAAAATTCAGGAGAGGAACACCAATACGAAAAGCATGGATGTCTCTAGATAGCAAAGTATTTCACTGATTATAAGATTCAAGCGACAGTGATGCTCTCACATCAACATCTAAGAAATAGCATATAATGATCCGTGCTTTCAGAGATGAAAGAAAAACAAATGTAAGAGGCACTAAATAAAAGGAGGATGACACAGAAAACTTGTTAAGTGTTGCTTAGCAAAGATGCATTTGTGCTATTTGTATAGATGACACACACATTACCTACTTTGATAAAAGAATCACATTTATATTTACCCAGAAAAATCTAAAGGCTTTACCATGAGAGGATACTGATACACTGCGGACTGATTCATGGGAAGTTGGTCCCCCTTGAACTTCTGGTTGGGTACAGACCAAGTACTAATATGTAAAAAAATCCCAAAAACCAAACAAATCCCACCAAAAGAAAAAAAAACCCAAAAACCTAAAAATCCACTAGTTTTGTTTTATTTTCCCATCTTTAATTACAGTTAAAATTACATAGTGGGGATGTTTGAAAGGGGATTTTGTTCCTTGTTGCTTGCTCTTTAGCCAATACTTTCTTTCTTCTCTTTTTTTACCTTCTAAGATTCTCCAAACATTGAAACCAGGGATAATGCAAAGCTGCTTTATACCTTCAGCTTTTGTTGTCCACCCTTAAACTTACAAGAAGTCTCCAGGTTAAATGGGAGCAAAACTCTAAACATTTTGGGGATCTGGACATCTTTCCAGAGCTGTTTAGAACCAGCAACTGAAATACATCTATCACACTGAAATACAAACTGAAATACATCCTACCTGAATACAACACAATGAGATTTTGCTGGTGTGACATGCTATGTAAAAAGGAACAGACCTCCTGGTTATTTGTCTGAAGAGACAACATCAGTTTGTGACAGGCTCTTCTTTGCTGTGGATTTGATCATGTGCTCGTTTGTTGTTACACAACTTTTCAAGCCAGCAGCAACTTGGTGTATGGCACAGGGCTGTTGCTCACACACATACACCTGCTCTGAGGCAGCATGGAGAAAAGTTTTCCCCTTTCCACTGAAATTAGACACCTGACAGTTGTTTGGGGGTTTTTTCTCCACCTATGGAAGCACAGAATAAACTAAGACAAACACGAGAGAGTTCATCACAAATTATGCTGATGTAACCCATCACAGGATTAATTTTACTTTATTACTGGTGGCCCTTTTTGCATCAGTTTCCTTATAGTCTTTCTCTTCCAGCAGCTTTCATTTACCATCATGTACTTTTACCACTGAAAAACTCCAAAGAGGGCTCTCAGCAGCAACTCATAGGGTGTGCTCCCACACTTACTCAGCAAGAGCTAACAAACCTGTGGGGCCAAGCAGACAGAAGAACCTTGTGCAACTCCGGCAGCGGCAGCGCCTGACACTGTACGATGGGATCAGCTACTGGGCCAATGCTTTGCAGCAAAGGGTGTAAACCACCACTCACTGGTGCTCTACCTGCCAAGGCTGTAAGGAAAAAGGGCAAGGTGCACTTGTAGTTGTAACTCCGTGGCAGCAGTCTTGGAGAAAGCTATTTCCACTGCCATCAGAGGCAGAGTTTGGTATGACGGCCATTGCAAATGTTTCACATTGCACAGCAGTGAGGGGGAAATAGCTAATGACGACTTCTGGTAGTAAAGCTCACATTTGCCACTCAGCCAGCAAGGGACTTTGACAATGACACAGGATTTTTATGCCTAGGTCATCCATGCCACTATAATAATCCCCTCTGTGCCAGCATTAGATCAATACAAGATTATATATCAAAACAGTAAATAGCTCAATCAAGTCACAGATAGTGACATCAGACAGACTCCCCTTTTACAGAAGAAAAAAGAAATAAGACTCATTCTCCATTAAGCACTTTCCACTAGATTCCTTTTTTCAGCACTCCAAAGAGTAAAATACACTGAAGTAGGTGATGCTGAATAATATTCTATTCACAGACTAAAAATATCTTCACATTCAATCATTAAGATTATGAAAATGAACCAAGTTTTTTCCTATCCATTAGAAATTATATTAGATACTAAGCAATCAGACATCTGTCTCCCATTCTCACCATACACCAACAGAGTTCTTTCCCTCTTAGGAAGATGACAGACTTGAGTTCACAAAGAGCACAAGCCCCCCTGTGTGAATCAAGAGCTCAGGAGGAAAGAGCACTGCCAAGTATTGCTGTGCCTCATCACCACACACTCTGGAAGATTGTGTTTGTCAACATCAAGTGGTCTGCTCTCAAATATTCCTATTGATACAGATCTTTATGAATAAATGTCCCAAACCAAGAAATGGGGAAAGCACATCTCTACTGAGGTCTTTATCACTTCTCTACTGTGGTATTTTTCACCTGTCCTCCCCACATAAGTACTAGTTAGAACTGCTACAAGTTGCCAGGATAACAGTGGCAGAGTTCAGCCACTTCGCACCCCGGTGAGTCGTGGCTACAAAGCAGATCTATATGTTGAGCTTGCTAAGTGAGGCAGCATCCCCCGTGCTGCAAGAAGGGCACACACCACTCCTGCCGGCAGCAGCACAGAGGGCACAGCTCACAGGAGCTGACATAGGCAAGGGCAGGGTGCCCGGGACCAGCCAAAGCTCATGACTAAGTATCTTATGACATGTTGTGCTTTCCCAAAGCCACTTCCATGTGTCCTTAAACACTAACTGGTTGTACACACAGAGGGTTCATACAGTGAGTGAAAACTGCCCTCTTCTAAATCTCCATACAGGTCTTTTATGGGAACAAAGTTCATCCCCTAAAAACAGCTGCATCTTCCACATTAAAAAACACCTCCCAGACTGGCTCCAACATGCTCCCACACGTGCTCACCATCGCTGATGTTGTTTTCTTGTTCACCTCATTTCATTCTGTCTGCCACTGATTTTTTTAAACTGCTGTGACAAAAAACTCAGCAGCCTGTGAGAGATACACCCACTGCATTGTTATGTGCACATTTTCTCCCATGTATGTCTAACACAGCTATGTGTTTACTAAAATCTTACTGGTTCTTACGTATTGTTGCCTGAGTGAGCGTGCTTCCAACTTCTATTAAATTAACAAACACAGCAGTAACACCAGTAACTCCTATCCTGCTAGGCAAAAGCAAATCAGAGTAAGGAAAAAACATAGCATGGAATCCTTCCACTGAAAAAGTTAATCTTGTTCAATAAATACAATTAATTTAGATGTTAGAAATATAGCGCAACCATTTAGATATAAATGTGGCATATATGCATATAATTTGTTTCTCCAAGCTTCACATATTTTGTCAGAATCTTATCAACAGGTTTCAGAATGCACAACATTTATTTATCTGTGCACAATGAATCAGTGCCATTCTATCATTAAATAAAACTTCTTTAAAAAATAGCGTAGGGTTGATAAAGTTATCAAATGCATTATCATATACCTTTCTGCAATCTTCTGAAGACTTGGCAAATACTACTTCTTCCCTACAATAAATAGTTACCAGATGCAATATCCTTACTAGCATGTGGGAAATTTGGACTGCAAACATGTTCTATAAGCTGAGCTTTGACAAGATCTGTAGTGCAGAGCAAAACATAGAGCTGGCTTACAAAGCTGGTTGTGGTGGGAACATGATTTGCAACCACTGAACTGCTGTAATGGGACAGCTATTTCATTATTGTGAAAAAATCTTTAGACATTTTAAAGACAGAAAACATCACAATAAAGAACAAAACATTTATCAGTCCCATGAAACTCAAGATTTCTGTAGAGATGAGGATAAGTAATATTTTGAATCAATAGAACCTGCCTCCTGAAGGCTTCATACTTCCTTTTCACACCTAAAACTAGCATGCTTCAGTTTGACACTCTGGAGTTCACTTGAGGATCCATTTTTAAGTGCCTTCAAGTCTTGTTATAGTCAACTAAACAATGAAAGAGTTCATTATTTTTTTCAGTCCCTTTGAGCCAAAAACATATTTTAAATTTAATATTTTTCACAAATATACAGGCGCAAATTACCTCTGACTAGAACACTTCAGCGGATGAAGCTGAATGTGTGGAATTACACAACAAACCAAACTGCATTGACCCTTCAGGTAAGTTACAATGATCAAGAGAGTTTAAACGCTGCTGCACAAAGTCTGGGGGAGTTTTGAACTCTCCTTCCATCACAGGAACATAGGGCAATCCTCAATAAAAGCACTTTTGACTATCAAAAAGTATTTGTTTAATGTAAGAACAACTATACACAGAGACATCAGCAGGCTTCAGCTAGAGGTTGAAATACCTACTATGCACCTAAAATCCAAATGTGTCATTACTTTACTGAAAATGTCCACTTCTCAGAGTTGTGCCACACAGAATCACCTCTCAGAAAGCAATATCAGATAAAACTATCATTTTTATACCTCCACTTGCATAAAAATTTGCTAACTTTTGTGATTTTGTTGTTCAGGGCAAGCCAAGACAAGTTTGGAAGATTGAAAAAAAAAAAAAATCAAGTAGTTGAGTAGTTGTTTGGAGGCATGTCAAATAATATGATTGTCAATACTCATAACTGTGATGATGATGGATCAGGTACAACCTCAGTAAATAGAGCCAAACTTCATCATGTTGAAAAGCAGCCTACACAGGAAGGCAAAGTCAGCAAACTGCCTGACGCACCTGGAAGCACCCACAGAGATGACTGGTTAAGCAGGGAGTACAGGAGGCTCTATTGAAAGCTCTGGCTTACTGACTCCAGCAGCTGATGACACTACCTTCAAACAAGGCTGGGCAGGTTTTGTTAATGCTGGGTATGATGTAGCCTCCATGAACAAAAAGTGATCACACCCAAAGGATACAGTTCTTAGGCAGAGCTGGTAGATCCCACATAGGCACTGAACCCAAATGATGCATAGCACTGTAAATACGTACATGTGCAGGAGTAGTTGTCATATTAAACTAGAAATGTTCAGGCAAATGAGCTGCTGCCTCACTGCTTCAGATAGTTGAAGGCTGAAGGATCATATGCCAAATTTAAACAAATGTATGCTGCATTTCTTACACAGGTAAATTATCTTCTCCATTAAATTTAACAAGTGATGATCTGTATTATTCATCACACTAAGTTTTGAATCCATTTAACCATCTAAAGATTGCATTCCAGCTTAATTAGAAGTGATGGGCCTCACAGAGGAATTGCTAGGTGAAATTTCTGTGGTATATAAGCAGAAAGCCTGAGTAACTGACATTCATAGTCCCCTCTGGCCTCAAATCCAGTGGCATCTCTAAACTCATGTAATGAGTGTTTATGTAACATGCTATTTTACACCAGGTTTAAGATTTTAGTCCCAGATGCAGTCAGCAAACCTTCCTCATAGGCCTTTTACATACAAATCTGGCATTGGCAGGCTGATGAAAGGGTTAACCACTGAGTTGGTATTTTGCAATACCAGGGCACTGAGTCCCACCCCTGAAGAACTGCAGAGATTAAAGCTCCCCATCACCCTTATCTTCAGGAGTTATTCTTGGAACAGCTTTATACACTGTTTGCTTGCTGTTTCTTTCAATCCCTTTGAACAGTTGGTACCATCAGGAATTGCTACAAGCGTGTCCTAGTGCCTCAGCCAGCAATACCTCTGCAAGCAGGAGACCACAGCAGAATTTGCTAAAGCAGGAGAAGCAGTAGGGCAGGCCAGGCTGAAGCAGCCCCTTACCTGCACAAGGTGATTTAGGACAGCAGTGGCTCACACAAAGCTTCTGTTCAGAAACCACTCTTGCAATTTATTTAGAGGCCAAGGCAAATGGAACTGCTATTCCCCCTCCATTTTTCCCAGAGACTCCCTTAAGGCACAATTCCTCATCTTGATCAGCAGTTTCGAGATAAAAGTATCTTTGATTTTGATTATAGTATTGGTTTTGGTACACCAGCACTTTCCTTAAGAAGTTAAAAAGCTCCCGTCTGTGTTATTTTGACCACTCACACACCCAGCAGTACAGGAAAGCAGCACACAGGACACTTCTTTGCCTGGGCTCTTTGTCCAAGCACGCCACCCTCCAGAGCAGGGGAGCCTGCAGGGACAATCACTAACTTGGAATATTGTTTGACAGGTTTCGTACAGGTATGATACTTGGTCTAACATGTTCCCCTCATCTCCATGAACAGTGCCTTCAATACACCATTTTAGAGCTAAAACCAAAGCTTTTTTTTTTTCTTTTTTAAGAGTAGCTAGATTTTGACCTTATCAGAGCAGGACTTAATGGTTTTGTTTTGAACACATACGTAAGAGACCATTAAAAAACTACCTCTTATGGTTTTCACACCAGCATATGCTTTAGCTTAACTGCATAGATAGTCCTCTCTGCCATGTTGCTAAAGCAAGTAAAAGCTCCAACATGGTTACTGATACTCGCCAAAAGAGTTAATGAAAAGATTTCTGACATATGGGGGTGGTGAGAGTTCACTCTAACATGAGGAGGCACAAAAGACGAAAGCTGTTATCTGTGAAGATACTAATTTATCCTGATAGCAGCTTTAATAACAGCACAGTTTTTCCTCTTAATGTCACTTCTGCTGCATTACTTTCTTTTCATTGCACAAAAAGGTTAATTGTTAAAATTACACTTCAGAATAGAAAATAAGGTTACAGATGATATCTAGCTTCTGACACTCTGTTTAACCACCAATACAAGCTGGTAGAGCTTCATTAAATAAGAAAGAAGAGAACTCAGGGAGCAATGCCCAGAAAAGCCTGAACATGGAAGAGGGGAAAAAAAAAAAAATCACAGTGATCGCCAAATCACACACAATTAACATTAAAAAAAAGACAGCATCACAGTAAGTCAACTACGGTGTTGCTTTCTACAAAATTAAACATAAAAATTGCTCAAAACCATTGTTTCCTATGTTATTCAACACAATTCTGACATCGGTACACTTCCCTCTTGGTTTTGTTCAAGTCCAAAAAGTCAGTCTACTAGGAAAACAAGAGAGATGAAAATCAAGTAGATTACTTATGTTAGGCTTGATTCTCTCCCTTTTGGGACTAATGAAGAAGCAGAGTTACTTACTGGAGTTCTACTAATGCCAAGAGGTGTAAAGAAGGAAAACACCTCCCCCTTTCTGATTCAACCTGTGAAAGAAATCAATGATGGAAAACTATATTTCATAGAACTTGCCCTTTTTATTTCTCTGTTCCCAACTTGAAAATTATCTGCCTCCGCTACTCTTTCTTACTAGTTTACAGCTCACATTCTTAGCTGTCTTCACTATCTGCTTCTTTAGTTTTCTTTCTGTTACGGCTCCATTTATTCAGTATTTGGAGCCTAATTCTTGATACAATTTTACATGCCTATAGGCTCAAATTAAGGTAGATTGTTGCTCTTGCAATTCAGATGTGCTGCATACTCCTACTCTCCAGCCCAGCTCTGTGGATGTTCTGTAAATGCCAAACCAAGTTTTCTTCTTGCTAGCAGAATCTTTCAACTGCTCTGTCCTTACCCTGTATTTATCACCTTTATGTTTTATGAAGCTCTCAAAAAGAAAAAAGCCACCCACAGCACTGTATGAATTCCCTTTTTCTTCCTCTTCTGCCTCCCACAGTCTCCTTTCACTTTAATCATTAATATGGTTTCAAACTACTTATCTTGATGACAAGCTTTAAAACATTCATCCATGGTCAAAAGCCAGAGAAAAACATTCCTGTTTCTATACATTCTAGTTGTCATTATTCATTCAGATTCGCCAAATTCTTTCATCAAAACAAGCTTCTTCCTTTATCATCTGCCAACCCTAAGAAACTAAGCCCCCTGGGAGCTCATCTATTCTGTGAAATGCTGTCTTGGATGTGCCTTTATTCTGTATTTTCACAAAAATAAAAGAAAAAGTTGCAGGAGCTTTATCAGTGAAAAATCATGAACTCTTGTGAGTGTTGTCAGACAAAGAGAGGGGAAAAAATAATCAACTTCCTTTTTCAAGTGTTCAAGATGCAACATATGGGCAGCTTTGTTTACAAGATTTCTCAGTGCCTCTCAAATCACTTGCATATAATATAAATCTCCAGCTACAGTCCTGCTATTTGACTAGCTATAAACACCATGACCCTCACTTTTACCTCACAAAAAGATGTTTTATTTAGAAGACACCCTTATGCAGCTATGTGCAAAAACAGGAACAGAACTGAGAGACTATGACAAACTCAAAAATGTGTAGTTTAAAACATATTTTTCTTCAGAAGCAGAAATTTAATCTGAATTTCAAGGGTGGCAGAGATAATTAGCTTAAGGAAACACATGCTTTCATTATTAAATTTAGCCACAGGATCTGTCAGCTGCATCACCTGAGTGATTTATATGCAGACAAGAGTATGGGAAAAAAGTGAAGCAAATATCAACAGATTCAAGTAGCAGACATGGATTTCGTTCATATGAACAACCATAAGGTAAGGCATGTTACTCCACCAGAAAGAAGCAGACATGGGAATTGTACCAATTTTACTGCCTGGTGATAGTCTTTGAGGATTTTATCACCCCTCTACCTCCCAGGCTTGTAGCCCAATTTCACCTTCAAAGCTGAGTAAAACACAATCACAAGAGTCTTTCCATGATCTCCCCCTTCCCCAGGTGTTGGTGAGCATGGAGCCCACACTGGGAACTCTTGCCACGTACCCTCTCCTCTGCAAATGCACAGCTCTGCAATGCAAATTTACTTCTCACCACTGACCCTGAGAGGAGTGGGACAGTCACAGAAGAAAGGAAGGACGCATCACCAGGGAGGCAGTCTGGGAATTACCATCAGAGATATGATTTTGTGAGTTAGCCAGGAAATTCCAAAATAACCAAAAAGTTGCTCTGTGTTACCTTCATTGCAGTTCCCTTACCCGACAGCCAGGCTGAATCTAGGCTAGACTCCAGGGTGCACCAGTCACACCAGGCAACTTTTCTGATTCACAATTAGAAATATAAAACAACTCAACAAGGACAAAAAAAGCCCCTTTTTCTTAGGATGTAAGGCATCTCCTTCATATTTTTTTCAACGTTATCCTACAAAAGCCAGAAACTACAAAAGGACTAATTCATGAAGCAGCAGTAGTGAACTCAAAAACCAGGAACCTGTAAAATAATTGTACAAAATACCTTTAGAAGACAACAGATGCTCTTTCCACTGCAGAAATCCAGAAAACTGAGCAGCACACCTAACTTCTTGTTGGTTCTTTTGCTGCTGGGGTGTGATTTGTGAAGTCTCACAGCTGAGGGACCTAGGAAAGGTCTTTGGCTGCAGCTGTAGGTAGTGGACTTAATGAGAAGGCAGGACTGACTCACAGCCTACACTCAGGAGAACCAACAAAGAGCGGAGTAAATCAGCTAAATGGTTGCACCTGTGTTGAGAAAGGTGAGATGGAACTTCGCAGCATGACAGTCCCATGATCAGACACAGCCTGTGGGTCACAGTTTTCCGTCCCTCCATTAAGAAATCTGTTGCTTTTTTTGAGTTTTAGCTATTTAATCTGTAGAGAGGTAGAAAGACACTATTTCAACATTGGTATGACTCTCTCCAGACTGCAAGAGCTAGATAACTATTAGTTTCATTTTCACATTTCTTTTTCTGTTAAGGGTGTAAATTTATTACTGACAGCTTCCCAGTTTGTGTTTCACCTTCTGTTCCAGATTAGCACTGAGTGCAATAGATGCCAAATGTAAATTTGTATTTGTTACTATCAGACCACTCCCAGTGAGCAAGAGCCCTAATTTGGTGGTGCCAGCAATAAATTTTTGACATAGATGTTCAGCGCTGCTTTTCCAATTGTGTCTCAGAAGGTATGAAGTGCTCTCAAGGAACTGCTGAGACATCTGAGGGCAATGATGACCATGATTTCAGAGCTGAGATGTCTTCAGCATTTGCAGCTACAGGAATTGAAACTCTTAACTAGCACAGCAGCCCCAAAGTAGCCTGATTTTGATCATGCAAAAGCCAAGTGAAGTGATCTGCTCCATGTGACATTCCAACCTTGCTTAGAATTTTTAAGTGTTGGACACAAAAGGTCCTTGAAGCTGACTGGTGCTTATAGTTTAGAGGAAACCATTTTTAGTGAGACAAAGAGGATGCTTTTACAGCAATGATATACAGTTAATAATGCCATTTGTGGAGGCTGATGTACAACCATTAAAATGAGATGCAGAGTTTCATAGCTGCAGCTATCGTCTAGTCATCAAATTTAACTTTGTTTTTCCTCCCAATATCTATAATTCTATATCTAAGCTCTTCACTATGGATTATTTTTTTAAGAGCATCTTTCCCATGATTTTCTCTGGGACATGTTGGCAGACAACTGCTAATTTAAGAACAGTGTCTCTGCTGTAGGAAACAGAAATTTTTGTCCAAGTACAAAACTACCTTGCCATTATTAATTTTACTAGAATAATTTACCTCTACCAGCCCTATTGTCCTTCTTCAGTCACATTGTAGTTACATTTGGACATTTTTATTTCTCAGTAAGTCTAAAAAAGAGGATGCATCCTCCAATTTGTGGGTAGTGATGAATAGCACTCATTCAGCCTTCTAATACACCCCAAGGTGTCAAAAATATTTGCATACGTATTTCATTAATAGATAAATTAAGGTCCAACTTGCAAAGAGAGACTAGTCGAGGCAGGATAAGAAAACTAAACCCATTTCTTGCTGTGATGGAAAAGCTGTAGTCTGTTGGGGTTTTTTAATATTGACTGAATTGCATTTTCTTACAAAATATTACTGAATCTCCATATTAGAAGATACCTGGTGTTCTTTCCTTTTTTTCCAATGCTATCCTGCCCAGTGTTGGGCTTTTTTCTTTTTTTTTTTTTCTGCTTTGTGCATTTCTCTCTAACTTTTAAAAGGAAAAAAGAGTGATTTTCTTACTAACTCTAGCACACTGTCAGCTGAAATGCTGAATGAGAAACCATTTTTCCTCAGCAGTTTGCTAGTTTAAATATCTGTGCATAGGTTTATTTCATAAATGACTTCGTAAATGAGCTCGAAATGCTCAGACCTTTCTAATCTCTGCCAGTTTCTGCTGACGAAGGGAACCCAAAGTCTAGACCTGAGGATGTTTATTCAGCACCAAAGACCTCTACCAAAAGGTTCTTCTTGCTAAGTAGACTGAGCGCTGAAATAATGCTCAGTCTCACATTAACAGACCTGGCCTGCACACAAGGTTTTACTCTGCTTGCAGAAACGAACAGTTCTGTGCTTCCAAAGAACTAATTATAACAGCACCTGGCAGCATCACTGAGATAGGGGCCTGTCAGCAGTTTCTCCAGACCCTCTTCTGTAGACATTTAGAGCTCAGTCATTTAAACTTCCTTCAGCCTTAAACTTAATATAGGTTTTTTAGTGGCAAGTTCGCCAGATATGCTTTGTATGATCAAGTTCATTTGTTCGGTCCATGAAATAGCGGTTTTGATAAAATTGCAGATGTGGTCTGCAATTGATTATTTTCCCCTTAGTATCACTAAAGAATAAGAATTTCTAATGAGTTTATTGGAAAAGAACTGATTATGCCTGTGTACACATGCCAAATATATTCTTTGAACCTTTTATGACTTTGAAGGTTAGGAGAAACATCTTGCTCAAAATTACTGGCGTGTGCTTAACAATACTTATTTATATGTGCCAATATCAAACAAAATCAAACTTAAAAAAAAGAAAGTAAACCTACTTCCCAACCTGACTATATACTTTTTTACCCCATATGTGATATGAGAAATTACACAGTAGATCTGTGGTTTGGCTGTAAAATGGTGCCGTTTCAGTGTGACTCAAGCAACTTCTTCTAACTGGAGGACTGAATTAGGGTGGAATTATATATCCTCACTCCTGTATCCATCTATCTATTTTTTTTTTAAAGAAATGAAGTGAATTCAATTATCAGGACTATTATCTCTCCCAGACTGATACACTATAATCAATTCAGCCTTCAAGCTTGAAGAGAATTTATGTCATCCAGCTTTGCTTAATCCAGATGACCTCTCCATAATGAGAAAGGATTTTTAACACTACAGAGATGTTTTATAAAAGCTGGGTGAGGAAAGGTTCCTGATTGGCTGTTTCCATGTGGTCCACCTTGTTAGTTTTGTTTATGTAATTTCTGGCTGTCTTAAAAATATACAGCTAACATTTTATGCAATTCTAGTTCAATGTACTGATTAAATTGCTTACCAGAGCTTTTCTAATGCCCCACTAGAAAATAAAACAAAGCAGATTATATTTTTTTTTAAAAAAAGGTTAAAAGTTTTGTCTAAGCCATTCTTCTAGCACTTCTCTTGCAGTTGTTTTCCTTCTAACTCTTGCATCCAGCAATATGTAAAATGTGTGCCACTATTGAGCTAACAAATAAACTGTCAAAGCTGCAACAAACAAAAATGTCCCACTGAATGTAACTCCCAAATTCGATTTTATGAAAAACAAAGTCAAGACTTGATTAAGAAAAAAAAGAAACCACAAAAACAAAACCTCCCCAAACCCAAAACCAAGCAGCTGAGTTATTTTATACAGAATCACTTGCTTTAATGTTCCTGCTTCTCTGGACATATATATTTTTGTTAGTTAGCTTTTTGTGTAATATGGATGGCACTGTCTTGCAAAGGAGGGATAATATTTTTCCCTGTGTAGGGACTGTTGCACTTTGGTAGACCATCAAGCTTGTGTTAACAAGTATAACTCAATCATCCTTCTGCAGAAGTTATGCTTTTTGGGATGGAGAGAGTTTCTTCTTGATCATCTGGCAGCATGAGAATCCAGTCTAACTTTCTCATTTATTCATTACATACAGAAGTGGTTAATTCATTTTACTGTTTTCTGAAAATATTAAGGCTCTTGTTTTTGTTTTCATAGCTAATCTCTTCTGTACTGGAATCACTTTAATACTGTTTCTCACTTCTGCAGTTAGCTTAACAGGCTTTTTAATTAAATTAATTGAGTTAATATAGATGCATTGAATTTTCTTGGATGTTCACCACAGCTCCCTGCTTCATGTGAAGCTCAAGGATTGTCTTAATACTGGTGTGGGACAAGGTCAGTGGTCAGACTTTAGAGGCCATCTGATGTCACAGATTTGTCTCTTTACTTCTAACAAGTCCTTTCAGACAGGTGAGCCTCACCTCCACATCTTTCTTTAATTCCTCTAACATCAGAAACTAAAGCAATTCAGTGTTACTAAAGTGTGTCTACTGAAAATTTCTGGAGGTTGTAGAACAATTTGCACGTTTATATCATTTTACACATCAGTCCCTTTTTCATAAGAGAGCTCACAAACATGTTGTGCAGTAAGATTTCCCCTCTGTCTTTGCCCAGAACTACATTAAGAGTGCTGATGTGACCTCATTATATAGAAACAGCAGCCTCTGAAAGAGGATGGGAAGGACCACACAGGGGATGAACACATGAATATCCATGACTGTTTCCAAGATTATATTAATCAGGTTCCTCCTAGTCCTTCTGGTAACCTGATAACTTGTCTCAGTATTCCTATTATAAGTTTTTAAATTATTAATTCATTAGGACAGAGGTTACAGCATTGGATGATACATCAAAGCCTTCAGCTCAACTACGACAGAAGAATCACTGGGGTCTGATGTTGAAACTGTGTGTGATAAAGTTTTTTTCCTTTTGGCCTGAGGCAGAGTCAATTATTTTTCACTGGCAGTAGTTTTCTGCGAACCCTGTGGATAAGACTTTTTGGATTTGGACCACTGGTTTTTAAGCTCCTGGTCAAGAATCCATCTATCGCATTGTTACAGTATTAGGCTTGTCTTTCTTATCCCCTCTTAGGCCTTGCTCTGTCCCATTGACATCTCTTATTTCCCAACTAAGTCTGCCCCCAGCATGTTTTCATTTGTTCCTGAGTAACAAAATTTATTGATTTAAAATGATATTTCAGACAATATTCTTCTCTCAAACTAACAAACTGCTAATATATATGTACCAAGCACATCCAAAATAAAAAACTGTAGAAGATTTTGGGTTTTAGGGTGTACAATATGAAAAAAAAAAATCCACAATGTGTAGAATAGAATGAAAAGGGCCACACGGATGCTGGTGGGGTGTGACAAATGCTTCAAAGCAGGAGCCCTGGCTGATCCCTGTGAGGAGGCTCACAGGCTGTGCTTGCCAAGCTCACTTGCCTGTGATAAACCACTGAGATGTGCTCCAGGGTTACCACTGAATTCAAGCACAACCTAGTCCTTTGCTTCCAGAGATCCAAGTGCACACTCCCTTCTTTTGGAATCCAGGAGTGCCTGAAGAGCACAGCAGCCCAAGAAAGGAGTGCAAAAACACCGAGTTCTGGGTTAGAATGCTTTCATTCACATGTACAACATTCAGACTTTCAGCGTTTTCCTAAGTGCCATTATCTACTAACTACTATCTACTATTTACCAAATACTGCCACTATTTGTCCTTTTTCAGAAGAACTAAGCAAGAGGTAGATCCTGACTCTATAGCCTGACTCTCATGCCTGGAGGTAATTTGCTTTTACCAAGTGTGCAGGATCTCCAGGCTCCCAGCTCACACCTCAGCAACTTAGGATGAACTCAGGGAGGGAAACCTTTGGCATCTCTCCACTGATTTGGGTTGCTCAGAAAGCAGCCAGGCCCTTCAAGCATTAACACATGATAATTAGCCACAAGACCTCTCGCTCACATGACAAACTATGTTCCCAAATAATTTCCTAAACCATGATATTCACTTTTTAATGAGCTATTAGAAAAGTAAATGAAAACCTCCAGGTGTGAATTCTAAATGAAAATGTGTAATAGAAAAAGATATATAACAAGAAATTATCGTCTATTAATAATGCTGAGAGAATTAGGCGGTGGAAAGTCTTTAAAATCTAAGCCAGAGAGCAAGGTAAAGTGACATTACCTTTGGCAAGTTGAGCCAGAAGCATGTGTATTTTAGTAATCCAGCTGAATGATGAAGAGGACTGTCAATAAAGCAGCAGAAGGTTAACGGGGACAGAATTGACTAAGGAAAGGCAAGGAGCAAGGACAGGGGCTGCAACCCCAGTAGGACAGCTCTGCATGGACAGGAGACCTGAGGGAGCTGCTGCTTCCTCCCCTCTCATCAGTGCTTATCACAAATGATTCATAAATAGTGGTGTCACAGAAGAGACTAGAGAATTTAAATGGAGACCACGGCGAGAAGTGTGAAGCAACGTCTCCATATGAACACTGTGTGAAATGTGTCAAGAGGTATATTTATAAATATGTAACATATATCTGTTTATTTTTTTGAGCATTCCTGTCTAGAGACTTACTGCCTCTGCTGCTACACAAATCAGAGGAGAAATACAACAGATTCATGGTCCAGTGTACCCTCATGTCAATACATGCCAGGATGCAAACACATCTACATATGTATATATGACAGATAAAGCAACACCAGGTGCATTCCAGACTATCAGCAGATGATTGTCTATCTTTCTGGTCCATTCAGGAATGGACTGAGCATAGAGACGGTATATATGTAGGAAAAAGTATATATTTTCTTGTGCAGAAGGTAAAAAATAAATTAAAATATTTTAGAACATTTCTAAGTAAATTCTAGGCAGTTTCTCTGACTCAGTATATTCAGGCTTTCCCTCAGTAGATATTTGTTACTCTGTGTGCTCCTGAGAGTCCATGGCAGATCTAGTGAGAGTTAACTTGGGCTGCAATGAATTCTGCATTTAACTTGGACATCCCCACTTCGGTCTCCAAGAGGATGGTTATTGCATATCAAAGGATATAAATAAGACTGTGTGACTAATGAAGCCAGCCTTGTTGTCCAGATGGCAAGGAATGATTGGAAGTTTTGAGAAAATTCCACAGGCAATAATTTGTTCACATAAGTGATCTGACAAACACTTATGAATAAGGAATGAAGTAATAAAAGTCACATTCTTCTTATGGATATTTTGTAGAACTGGGGAAAAAAAATGGTTAAATTTTTTCAATAAATGATTTTTTTTAGGAACAGCTTGACCAGATGCAGATATAACAAATAAGGTGATATATGACCCCATTGGGTGGCCATTAAAAAAGGTATCGAAGGGCAAATAGCATGTGTTTACTGGTAAGGGAGGGATCATTTGACGAAATCTTCAGGAAAAAATTGGTGCTTAAAGTGGGGAAAAAGTAATTTGCTACATTTAAGTTGAAATAATGGTCGAGAACCAAGCTACAGATTGAATAAAATGTCTTTAAGTGTATTCATTTGCCTTTTCTGGTAATTACCTGCTCTGATATGTATATTTAAAAAATAAATCATGAGAGGCAGCCCTCCAAAACTAAGTTTTATCAAACTAAAACTATCCTGAAGACTGGAAAATTACACAATGCCGTGACTGGAATGAGAATTAGGGAGTTTAAACTGACTTAATCCCTGTACCAACCTGTTGTGTTTCTGAGACTGTTTTCATAAATATGTGATGAAATCTAAAGAGAAACAGTTGGTTAAAAGGAATTGCAGGTTTCTGACATCCCTTGGCCCATGCTAGTAAAACAGAAGTTTACAGTCAGAACTCACCTGGTAAGATGGCTTTCAGGAGAAACCTGCATCTTCAACACCTGCAGCCAGCCCAAAGACATGTGGTTGTTCCCCAAGCATTTATCATTCTTTCTTCAAACAACACAGAATAAATTGAACAGCTAAACAAGCTGATAGCAGTGATATAAATGTCCTGACTTTGCTGAGGGATGATGAAGTCCTCTGAAGAACTTTTTTTGACAGGCCTGCTCTACCTCAGGGGCATAATTCCACAGAGAAAAGTTTGCTTGGCAAAAAGGTTTTTTACCCTCATCTGTGACGGCACAGAAGAAGAGACTTTAGGAATTAAACTGGGAGTTCTGTCTTAGAAAATTCTCTTGTTTATTATCAATGATTGCTTTTATGCTTTCTAAGGAAATGAACCTCTTCAGAGTTTTATGAGAAATACAAGAGAGAAGCAGGTGTCTGTGAATTAGGCATTCACCCTCCTCTGGATCTGCTGTTTCCCATATTCAGACTAAGAAACCTATTCTTCTTTGTGTGAATAATTAAGTATATGCTGGATGACAGTAATGACTGTACAGCTTGGTGTGTAAGGTGCTATAGTAGCTTCTGCACTGCTGCATCTCTGCTATGTCAAGTGTTCTAGTTATGAGGTTCTTACAATGGTTTCTGTCTCCTGTTTGATCTGAAACAACATATAAGCCAATGGCCATTTTAGCAAATCAGTATTTTCAGATTAAAAGAAAAAAAATCTGAAAAACCACCACCAAAACCTCTGCTGAAGATGTGATTCCCTGCCACTAAGACTTATGAAAGCCTATTCTCAGATTCAATGTAAACATGTGCTTGTTTTGGGAAGAACTCATGACAATCCAGCCATTTGGAAAAGTGTTCTGGTTTTGGCTGTTAATTTTCGTCCTAGTGGCTACTACAGTGCTGTGTTTTGGAATTAGGATGACAGTAATGTTGATAACACACTGATCACTTAGACGGTACTGAGCAGAGCTTACTCTAATTCAAGGGTTTTCCAGCCTTTCATACAGTCCTGGCAGGGAAGGGGCTGGGGGCACAAGAAGTTGGGAGGGGACACAGCCACAGCCAGGACAGCTGACCCCAACTGGAAAAAGGGATATTCCATACTGTATGATGTCATGCTCAGCATCTAAAGCTGGAGGGAGTTGGCTGGGGGTTGTAGCCCATCGTTTGGGGATTGGCTGCACATTGGTCAAGTGGGTGATGAGCAATTGATTGTGCACTCCTCATTTTGTATATATCATTATTTTCCATTCTATTCAACTTCCCTTATCTCAACCCATGAGTGTCACTTATTTTCTGATCCTCTCCCCATCCCCTGTGTGTGTGTGTGTGTTTGTGAGCAAAGAGCTGTCCAGCTGCCTGCCAGGATAAACCACAACACAAAGAAAGCCCTGTTGCCCTTCTTCGCAACTGACAGGCTGTTAGAAATGGAGAACCAAGAGCAGAAATGGGGGATGTTCTGACTTCCTTTGAAGATATCAGAAGCATTACCTTTGTCTGCTAAGGGAGTAGGGGTAGGCCTGAGCCAAAACTCTAAGGACCAACTTCACAGTGATGCTCTTAAGGGTCACTAATTCCATGCTTCACAAAGGCAGCCTGAGATTTTAATTAACATATTACAGTTGCTTCCATCAAACATGTTTACTGTCTTTTACCTTTCAGATTTTTCTTCTTCTAGAGGTTTGTTGAATCTTAAACTAAGGATAATTCTTGTATTTGAGCCTATATTCTTCGATGAGCCACGATTATCAAATTCATGAGATGATCTTGAAAGTAAGGCCAAGAATTTTCAGATGTATAAATTAAAAGAGCTTTCCCTCCCTGCTAGAATAGCAGAGCAGTGACTGTTCTAAAAAGAATGGTTGCAGCAAGGAAGAAAAAAGTTCAACTACATCCATAATATAATCTAAATATTGTGATTAATACCCTTCTCTTTTCATAGCCAGCTGTGTGACATTTATCTGTGTTATACATTTTTAAAAACTATCAACTGCAGAGATTTTTTTTTTCCAGGAGAATTAATCACACCCCTGAATGCATGTATATCGTTAGAAAAGAATCAGTCCTAACAAGCTCTGAGCATTGGAGTTGTTAGACTTTGTGGAAGAAAGCCAATCTGGCAAATAAATTCTGTTAAAAAAAAAAAAACAAAAAAAAAAAAAAAGAAAATCTTAAAAGCTTGTCATTTCTGCATCTATAAAAAAAATAATCAGAGGGAGAACTAAACAGAAAACTAAATGTAAAAGTAAATGATAGAGAGAAGGTTAAGTAATAATGCAAAAAGAATTGTACTTTGAATCAATCCCAGAAGAAAAGTTAGATGTCATAAAGCAATCCTTATTCACATTGCCCTACTGCAATGAACTTATGGAGTGTAGATATAATACATAGAATACATACATATATGTATTCTTCCTACATATAATTCCATATGTATGGGCATATATTTACATGCAGAAATGCAGATATGTACATATATATAATTAGATATATTGTGCACAGTCTATACAGTGTGGAGTTCATTCAAGTCCATGTTGGACTCTTTCATCTTTGTTCTAGTGATAACAAATATCAGAGAAAAGGAGTAGAAGTGAGACAACAGTATGAGAGACACGATCTTCTCCTGAGAAGCAGCACTGCTACAGCGTGTTACTGTAAACGTATTACTGGAAGGACTGAGGAGGTGAATTATTCTTCCTCTGTGGTTAGTTTTAGGCCTATTTTTATGTCCTTCCTCTCTGTGTAACTCTGTGTACAGCCATGGCACTGGCAGACATCTAAAGCACAGATAGAACTGGAAGCAGAGCACACAGAGCCCAAGAATTCATCTATTGCACTTCCCTCTTTGATGCTGGAGTGGACCAGAAGAAAGTCAACAAGTCCTAAGGATGGTAAGGGTGGATAGGGTAGGTAAACATATCTAGAAAGCTCTTAGAATATGAATACAAACAAGAAACATCTGATGTGGTGTCACCACAGGTTGGGGGACCTCTTGGTCTCAAATGTGCAAGATAAATGGAACCAAGCAGCTGCTGGCAGCAGGGACAAGAAGTGGTGCTAGCCAGGGTGGCCGTGTGCAATGTGTGCCTTTGGCAGCTGGTTGCCACTGGGACAGCCGGCTCCATGGCAAGGACCAACCACACAAATTAAAACAGGGACTTTCCAGATTCCTCAAGGAGATGTTGTTAGAGCACTGAACTTTGCACCATATCCTGCTATGGAAAAAGATTTTCAAGATTATTTTAGTTCTTCTCGAATACAATTGCTTCTCTTCCTCCTACTCTGTGTTTTCATTCCTCCTCACTGTCATCCTCAAACACCCCCCTCCCCCCCATCTGATGCAATTAATGACTAGAAGATGCTCTGATAAGTAGATCAAGCTGGTAATTCTTTATGCTCTGATAAGTAAATCAAGCTGGTAATTCTTTACCAGTGTACTAATGAAACATTCTAGAGCATCTCAAGCCCAACCAAGGTGTAACTTCATTTGGACCTGTTTCTGGCTCTGCTGGACACAGGAGGTACAGTAAACTTGTTCAGATAAAAATCTGAGGCTGAGGCCTTGCAGAGACACAGCCATCAAATCAACTGCTTATCCCTGGATTGAATGATCTGGCTCTTAGTATCAACATGAAAAAAAAAAAAAATTAAGTTAAATCAAAATGAACAATTGGTTAATGAAACTGCTTGATAATTTTATTTGAGTGGCGGGGTTTTATTCTATCAGGGAGAGAAATTCACATACAAAAGTACTGCAAGAACAAGTGGTCCAAGGAAAATTTCATAAGAAAACTTTATTTCTACAAATTTCTGCATTGTCCAAAGTAAAGCATGGACACTTTAAATAGTGCTTATATAGTGCTTGACCTCTGGTTAATTTGCTGAGCAGATCATGTGATGTTGTTGAAGCTGTGTAGCATGGTAAGAAGCTGTCTTGACTTAAATATCAAATTCTAGGGACCACTTTAGGGTATAAAAGGCTCCAGTAAACAGATATTTTTGGATTGTTTCCCTCTGCATACAATACTCTACTGAGGCTCTTCATGCATCATTTAAACTCTCTCCAAGCTGGCAACGCTCTGTTAATTTTCTTAATTCAGCCACACACTCAGAAATGTTCATCTTCTTTTTATTCTGTTTATAAAAACTGAAATGCTCTTCAAATCATCAGTGACTTTGGGGATAGATGATTTTGGAAGTTTTTCCCCATGTTATCAGTAAATGTTTTGCCTGCTGGTTTAACAAAGGCTTTTAGCCTGCACAGCAAGTGGTAAGGTTTTTGCCCCCATTGCACTCAGGAAAAAAAAACAAAACAGCTTTATCTAATCAACAGTGCTAATAGAGGTTGTTCAGGCTTTTCACAGAGTATACTATTGAACTGTCGGACTGGCCCATTTTCCTTCTAAAACAGGCATTTTTAATCCTCTCACTCTTTTCCTTTCTTCTTTCAGTGGGATTTTCATTTGGTATGTCACTGCTTTTGGGATTTCTGCCCATTTATTGTGATACATTCCAGTTTTTACTTCCTCTGGCACAAAGTCAGGATATAAAAACTATATAGCCACTTTTATTTCCTAATTCTGTGTACATATTAAATATCCTGAAAGGCTAAGTTATATTCTTAACGCTGTGATCATTATTTTCTGAGTCCTAAAAAACAGAACACGGTCAACAACTCCTTTCATGGAAGCAGTTTGAAGAGACAAATTTCTTCATATACCCTGTTTGAAATGTTTAGCCTCCAATTTCCAGAGATAAGAAACAGGCATGAAGTCACCATGGATGGATATTTGACTGACTATTTATTGCCTCTGTACCTCAGTATGAACACAGATTGAAAAAGTATGAAATTTAAGAAATTCATGAATGAGTCATAAATGTGTTGTTTTGTTGATTTGAACTTACTCTTTCTGTTCTCATTATGTCTCCCAGGGTCTTGTTTTTGAGTCCTCATTGCTCTGATGAAGTATGAAAGACAGAAGATGTATTAAAGGCACTATGACCTGGCAAAAATATTTACCATTGTTTAAATCTTTAAAAATATGTATTCTGTTAACTGATCATGACAGAGAAGTATGAATAAATACGTGTCATCAGTTCAGAATGCAGAAGTATATTCCTCTAAGGACCCTAATTTTCCTAAATAGGCACGTGTGCTGAAAGACTCCTTTTTTTCTTTTAAAAGTCACAGTGTGTGATCTGGAATGGCTGCATTTAACCACGACTGAGCAAAAAAGAAAAATGACAAAAGGTGCCTTATGATTCAGTCCAACCCAATCTATGTATTTCTAATGCAAATGGAGACATTCAGGAAAGTACATTCTTAAAGTGCATTTTTGAAAGCTTTCTTGTCTGCAGAGATGGAGATGCTTTGGTTTTGCTTTTGGGGCGTTTTGTTGGATGGTTTTTGAGTTGTTTCTTTTTAATTTCTAGTAGACTGGTAAGAGAGTTTATATTACTTACTAAAAGCCAAACACTGGTGAATTATAACATAAAGTATCCATTTTTCTGTGCTGATTCTTTGTCTTTAATATGTCACAAGAGTGCTCTTTAACACTGAATTTCTCTTTGAAAAATAAGTTATCTTTCAATTGTAAGCCTTACATTTCTCAAATTTGCAAGCTCTACAAGCAGTGATGTCACTTGCCCACTAAGCTCTCATGACATGCAAACTTATTTCCAAATAAGCTTCTGCTGCCAGGAAACAGGAGAATAGAAAGTCCCAAGTACATGAGCTATGCTATATCAAGACCTACTGTGTTAGAAGTAGGTTCCTTTTCCTTTGCTAAGCTCTTATTAAGAAATTCTAGAATAACACCATTTCTTCTGTGTTTGCTTCTCAGGCTTATCAAGACAAATGTTTTTGATTACTGCTAGACCAGGCTTTGCTGCAACGGTTCAACAATTGTGTTATCAGTCATTTTACTATCAGTCTTTATGCCTCATCAGTTAAAATACCTTTTGTCCCCATGGTGTAATTTCCTGGAGTTTCTTTGCAGACTTTTAACAGAATTAATGAGTTCCGCTTGCTAAAAGAAAACACTACGTCCACAGCTCCATTTATTTGATGAATCCAACCAAATACAACTCAGCAATTTGACTTGACTAAATGGTTTCTGACAAGGAGTTAAAATGAAAGAGGCACTTAGCAGGATG
Source organism: Margarornis squamiger (assembly GCA_035222235.1). NCBI lineage: Eukaryota > Metazoa > Chordata > Aves > Passeriformes > Furnariidae > Margarornis > Margarornis squamiger. The sequence continues at coordinate 29,600,562 of JAWWTY010000160.1, forward strand.
TTGTATCTTCTATCCAGTGCCTTTAAGGTGATAGCACCAGTTTGTTTTTATAACACTCCATGTTAATTTTGATAATTCCAATGTGATCAAAAATGTCATTTTCCATGTATGCTTTTCCACTTTCACTAGGCCTTTAAAATAAAACTAACTTCACCAGTCAATCTCAAGAAAGAACATTCATATATCAAATAATAAAATCTGAATAGACACAGTATTTTTTCCTCAGCCTCGTGGTTCTTGTCATTAATTCTTATGTAAAACTTGAGAAAATGAGGTCATTTAAACACCTTGAACATACTGGTCTACAATCACCTGCCATCTGGGTTATGCTAGCATGTAAATGTATAGCCAGTGCACAGGTTGTATTATTTATCATAATAACAGAGAGAATTTTTATATGCCTAGGCAAGTGTTTTTGGTCTACCTGGCACTGTACTACTAAGTAATGAATGTATCAGCATTGTGTATTTTCCTGTAGTTTCAGATTTCGGGGGGGTGGGTGGTGTTCAGCAATGGAAGTCAGCCTTATGTATAAACCTGACTTGTCCTTCTGGCACTTGGTGCATAGTACATCACCCTTGAGAGACAGAAGAACCATTATACATACATTTCTGTTCCCATTCTTCCCATCTTCTGGCTCACTAAAATTCACCCATCACGTTTACTCAGTCCATTCTTTGTTTTCCGTGTGGGCACATACAGGTATTTCAAATATATAATTCCATACAGTTCTTTATCCCTGTCATAGCAGTTCATAACTGTGAAAGGAACAGCTCAGTCACATACCTTGCACACTCACCAGCACAGATGTCATTGTGGGTGTCTCTGTGCTACCCAAGCAAGAAGAGAAGATGTCATGTACTCATTTGGGGACTGAATTGATGCCTAAGGACTTTTAGTGTATATTTTGAAGGTTTTTGGAATTATGTAGGTTGAATGGATTTTCCTGGTTTGCTCACATTTTTAGGTGGTGTTTGGAAGTCACTAAAACATTTTCTCACACGTTCCAGAACTTTGCCAAGGACATGGTGTTTCGAAGAAGCACCTGGAGCCATCCCTACCCTTGCAAACTTCCTTGGGGAAGCAGCAAGTCTCCAAAGTAAAACAAGTTGTCTAAGTAATGCAACACTTTCCCATTAATTTTAACTCACTGTAACACATAGGTCAGATCTCTCTTTGCACAGAACTGCTAATGCACTGATAAGAAATTTGACCTTTTAGGTCCATCAGGATGAAAATAACTGGGAAATCACCACACATAATCAGACCATCTGGTTTGGGTGTTACTATTGCAGACAAAGTTGTGCCACAGGCCAGTATTAAAAGAGAAGAGTTTCATTAGTACTCACTACAACTAGGATCAAAATGCTATTGATTTATGCAAAAAACATCCATAGTTTCCTAAAGCCTTTGGGGTCTTTTATTTGTCTTTTTAAGAAAACTGAAACTGTAATGCTGGAACATGGCAACCCTTTCTGGTTTTACTACATGTACTTTACACTATTGACATTAAGAGTTATGAATAAATGGTAGAGAGGAAATATATATGAATGCAGGATTTAAACTAATCTTTGCATACAGCAAAATATCACCTCTCCAGTGGTTGCAGCCTTCTAGGTGTTATTTAGTTTTATTTCTCTGACTGGTTTTATCCAAAACATGCAGTATGGGATTTCCTACCATGAGTGGCAGTGATGTTTTTTCATTCCATCTTATGCTGTTTTTAAATCACTTGATTTAATAGTTGCTATACTAATATTTCTAATTTTCTGCAGCAAATTAGATTAGATTGAATCTGAGGCAAGCATATTTACTTATTCTGCAATAAGAGCAGACCTTTAGTCATATAAAAATCTCTCTCTGCCAGTGTAATATAGGCTAGTAAATCATCTCTGTGACATCTCTGGCTTTGTTTCTGTGGAGTAGACAGTGTTTCAGGGGTTTCTGTCAATCACGAGAGCATCTGTTTCTTCCTTGTGGATATTTCCATCCACAATCCAGGGGGGGTGTGTTCAGAGATAACAGCTGATCTAATTTCATACAGGAAAATAAATGCATTCAGATAAGGTGAGAGGGGAGTAATTGAGTTAAAAATCTGTCTGCTGTGCAACAGCAGAGATCAGATACACTTTGCTAAAGTTGCCATTAATAACGAGGGATGAGTGAGAAATTGACTTCATCTTACTTGTCTCTCAATAGTTCTCCAAGACAATGATTTTTGGTGCTAATTACCTAACAGGAGTAGGTGTAAGTTTCTTTGTGGTATAGTGCCATCCTTCACAGAAAATAACGTAAGTGCACTTCTGGGAGGTCCAATAGATTGTTCAAATGAAAAAAAGAGGCTGTGGGTTTCTGTAATGTCAGTTCTCTGCGGTTCAGGAGTGGATGGAATTTGCTTTGAGACATGTTTTTCTCACTGTCACCAACACATCTGGTTGAGGAGCATGCTAGGGTTCCATTTTTTTTTTTTTTTTTTTCTCAGGATCCTGAGGATCATGACATGCAATTTACAGCTTTTATATTTGTTATTTAGATCTTGCCAGCTCTGGGCACTTTACATCCCTTTATTTCAACCAATGGCTCACAAAATTCTTCAGTTCATAACATCAGGCTATGACTGATGATTTATTTCTGTAACCAGCTCCAGCTCCCAGAGGGGAGCAGAACGGCGTGCCTCTCTGGATACCTCTGTGAGAGAGACTTTGTCTTATCACAAAACAGCATCCAAGATCTATTGCTCTCCTAACTTGACTGAACAAGACATCTGTGTTTGTCTGACCCCTTTTTCAGGTAGAAGGCCAGCATAACGTACAACTACTCTAAAAAGGCCAGCCCACAATCAAGAGGGTGCCCTTGAAGCAGCACTGGAGCAGAGCAGCGAGAGGCTGTTCTCTGAACTTGTCCATGCCACCTGGCACAGAGGGTGTGATGGAGTGAGAGGGTGTGGAAGAGAGGAGTGATAGTGGCAAAGCCACTGAATACAAGAGTATGGAGAAATAAGAATTGGGACCTCATAATGACTCTAATCAGAGAGAAAACTCTCATTAAGCCTTACAAATCAAGCTCATTTCTTGTATGTCGTTCTGAATCCAAGAAAGGCTGCATTTGGAATCCCTTGTTACCATTCACCTCCAAAAATAATAATAATAAAAAAGGCTGTTCTCCATGTGCATCTTTTGCCCTGTTTGCTGCAACATACCCAGGCTGCAGTGTAACTTACTGGAACTAACCTGAACTAACACTAAACAAGTTAGCTTAGAGCCAGTTTCTCAGCAGGGGAAATGAATTCCCAGAGATTTCCAAGTACACTTAACAGGTTGATTTTGATACGCTGTTGCATATAACTATGGTTTTTCCATGGGATGCAATCCAATATACGAGGTGTAGGAATTTCCTAAACTGCAGACTTCAGAAAGCTGTTGAGGATTCAAAGAGAAGCGCATTATATACTTAAGGTGCTCTTTTGGCTTTCTTGAGGCACCCACTGATTCTTTTTTAGGGCCACTTTAAAGAAGAGGGACTGAGCCAGATGGGCCAGGATGGCCATTCCTATGTCAGGTGGAGCACTGATCTGTTTTTCATCACAGTATGAATGATCCCTTTCCTTCTGCTTTACAGTCTCCCTTGAAATCGTTTGTCAGAGGTCATACCCTGAGTCAAAGTACAGCTGAGAATAGATACAAAGAATTTGAACTTCAGTTTGTACCTAATAGCAGACTTCTTTTCCTGAAATAATCTCAGATTTGAGACTTGGAGGTAATGCTCCATCTTTATATTTGACACACAAAATATTCTGCCCATTCAGTTTCTGTTATTTTTCTCAAGAGAAAATTATTATTACTTTCAATAATAAAGTGTAACTTTATTGGTTTGTGCCATTAGTTTAGCTAACTGAGAACCTGAAAGGGATGATAGAAATACTAATATATGCTAGGGATATTTAAATGTACCTGCAGGTCTAACAATAAATGAACTTGCATTATCATGTTTCTTTTCTAACACAAAAAAATTTCATCATCAAAAGCTTCACTTGGCAGAATCTGAGTATGGATATGTGGGTATTAGCCCTAAAGGCCTCCAACAAACCCAAGATACTTATGGACCACCACTAGATGTGACTACCTTCACTCCTCTTTCCATCCATCTTGATACGTTTTAGCACATGGTAGATTGTCTACATGAAACCAATTGTTGACATTTTTTTAGATTTATTCCCATGGGTTTTTTAACTGGTGAATAAAAAAAAAAGTTATTTAGGTTTCTTCGGGAGGTTTAGTTTGTTTATGGAAAGTTAAAGTTGAATTTATTTCTACTTAAAGGCTCTATTTTTAGAAGTATTTGTTCCCACTTCACTTTAAAAAAGTGTAAGTTTTGCCACATATTTTTCTGAATTTTATTTAGTGATCTAAATGCATTATTCATTAATATGTGTGAATGGTAAGATTTCCAGAAACAGTTCACACTGGCCTGACATTGCTACTATGAGTTTATGATATTTACACTTTTTTTTTTTTAAAAAAAATGTACATACATGTATTAGTTTTGGCTGCAATGTTGAAATAGTTCAAAAAAACTCTTTTATATTTTGCACTTCTTTAAGTGAATGTAGTTTCTTTATAATTCTAATGAATCAGACTAGTTTAGTAATCTCATACCAGTTTACACCATGAGTGGGCTAAATCCATTGATTTCACACCTAGCTATGTATTAGCAACACACAAAGGATGGTTTGATTATGCAGCTTCCTGAGTCCTCTTGGGTTGTATATACCCTCTCCTCCTTTCCAGGCTCATAATGAACACTGAATTACATTTTCCAAAGACTCCTTACTAGTTTACCTAGCTAGTCCCACTTAACTATTCTGTGATAAATCCACTGGCATCAGGTGAATTTTAATTCTTTGACACCTTATCTGCTCAGGAGTCATTTCAAAGCCTTGTAACACTGCCTCTTCATTTCACTCCCTGTTCCTGCTACTCGCCCCTCTAGTAATCTGCCCCAGAGTCACGACCCCCTCAGCTTCTTCCATGAAGTATGAAACAAAGAAATGAACCCAGGCTTTCAGTGATATCAACCTTATCTCTGTCATTAATGTGTTTTTCATGACCTCTTGGCTCTCTGTCCTCACTGATGTGGGCCTCGTCTTCACTACTTATGCTGCTAACATGCTCCTTGTTGCTGCCTTTTGTATTCCCTTTGCTGTACTCATGCAGGTTTTCTACCTTAGTTCCTTATCAGGTTTTTACACGGGTTTAGCTTCTATCTTTGTATGCCTTTTCTATTCTATTCCCATTTTTAATTTTCTCTAAGCTGCTCTCTTCTCTTACAAATCACCTGGCTAAGCGCTTTACTGAGCCACATAAATCTTCCCTTAGCCATCTTTTCTCTCGTGTGGACTCCTATCCAAACAGCAGCTCCTCAGCTGTGATGGCCACCATTGGAGCAGTGAAAGCCTCTGTACATAAATCTGGAGAGAGGGGCTTTTCAAAGTGCATGGGCAGGTTTATCCTACCTGACTGTGGTGTGACTGGGCACACTGGCTTTGCAGGAAGGCTTTGGCCTCAGGGATTACATTATGAGACCACAGAGGTTCAGCTGCATTGAGGAGCTTGGTGCCTTACTTGGAAGCAGAGAAGATAAACCTCCCTCCCCCAAAGTTTAGCAGGCAAGAGGATAAATTCAGATTTAGGTTAAAAATGGAGGAGAATGGTGAACCTGAATTCCCACAGTGTCTGCAAACAACTCATCTCCAATATGGCTTTCTGTGGGTTCCAATGAGAGGCAAATGCTGTTGTGGGGTTTCCAGTGTTTTGACAGGGAAGGCTGGAGCCAATGATTCCCTCAGGAAGGGCTGGGAAGAGAAGAGCAGGAACTGCTTAGCTACACCCTGTGCATTGCTGGCACCACGTTCACCTATGCAATAAAGTTTCTTGTTTTTATGTTAACTTAGTGGAGGTTTTCCCTTCAGCTTCTACCTGCTGTGCAAGCTTGGAGGAGTTATCTTCTAATATAAGTGATACAGTGAACAGATCAACAGATCTATATCTTTTATCTTTAATTACCTGACATTTCCCATGGTATCTTCTCCTGTTAGGGAGATTTGTGTTTAAAATAAAAGCTGATGCCAGCCTGACAGGAGAGAAGCCAAATGAATTCATAAAATTTCAGGCATCCTGCTGAACGGATTCCAGTGCTATTTAGCTCCTGCAATCTGAATCACTACCAACACTCTTTAAAGACCAGCAGGTAACTTTTCACCATTTTTGACAAGCCCCAGTTTTGGAAAAAACTTGGCTCCTGGTGTAATGCAAAGTTATTATGATAAATGTAGAACATCCCTACATGTCATATGACAAATTTAGAGTGAGCACAAGAGGTGGATGGTAGGCTACTGTTTTAGTTCCTTGGTTAGACTCAGTTTGTTGGGTCTTCTTTGCCTGGGTCACATCAACTATGCAAATACAGTCATTCACCAAGTATTGCTGTAATGCAGTTAAATTCATGGTGCAAAAACTGGGGCAGACAGAGTTTTCAGTACATGGAAAGGACTAACTATGAAAGTAGAAATGGCAATCCTGAGGAAGAAAGAATGGAGACAATGGACAAAGAAATATGGAAAGGGGGAAAACTGTATCACTGGGAGATATGGCCTTTGCTGGTTTGCATTTTTCCCCTGTGTTTTTAGATTTATGGCAAGAGCTCTGTACTTTGATTAGTAAGAGTGACAGAGCTTCTAAAAACCAGTAATTTTTGTAACCCTTGTCCTGGTGCTTGCCTTTTTTTCCTTTCTTTTTCTTACTCTCTCTCTCTCTTTGTTGTTTTGGTTTGTTTTTTTTTTTAATTGGCACACATCTGGGCAAGTAAATCTCCATTATGTGAGTATATTATCCCATGGGCTCTTAGTGCTTCAGCATGGGAGGAAACAGATATCTGTGTTTCTTTACTGCCTATTGGAGGACATATTCGTGTGATTGCAGATGCACGAGACCCTGTGCTACAAGGGACAAAGGAATGGCAGGGACACCGTGCCTTGGCTCCAGTGTAATGGGTCATGCTGCTCAGCAGAATAAACCTCTTCCCTGCTCAAAGTAAAGAAAAACACAGGAATGAAACCTTCAAACAAAAAATGACCCTTCTACTCTCTCACCCCCATCTGTTGCTTCTTTATCTTTCCTTTGCTTTTCTCTTGTGCTGGTGCTGGCAGACACAGCGGGATGGAAAGAAATTAATCTTCACCCACTAAAATATGTTTTCTCAGAGTGAAATCTGTGACTTGAAAACCAACTTGACTTAAAAAACCCCAAACACACATACCCAGGAGGTTTTCACAGTTGTCTGATATATTTTTCAAATGTTTACTAAGCCACCATTCCTTTCTCCCCATCCTTCTAACAAAAAGGACCCTGTCAGCAGCCAGGCAATAATGAATGGCTCTGGGAGAAAAACAAAGCTCTCTAAAAAGTGCTCCACTGAAAACCAGTCATTTTTTAATAGACACCACTGTGTGGTCAGCTTGGTTAACTGAGAGCCTTCTCTGGATCACAGACTTTGCATTCATTTTTAAATAATGTTCCTTTACCAGGGGAAAAAAAAAAAAAAAAAAAAGTCAGGTTTAATTTTTATTATTGTTTTAGTTGATTTTTTACTTGAAGTGGTTGGGTGTTTGTTCCATGACTGTGTGTAGTCATTGTGTCCCTCCTAGTCTCCCCTGGCCTAGACATCTACCTCTTTTTAATTGCAAATATTATGGCACCATTAGTTGATTTTATATTTCTGTGCTACTTGCTTTCAGTCTCCTGAGCTGATTAGGATATATACAGAACAGTTAGGATTTGCCATTTTATTAATACTGATCATGAGTTTGTCCAGACTACTTACTTGATGTGACTGTGGACTTCTTTCTTTTTTAACATTTATATATTGTGTGTTCTGCCCTAATAACTTTTGAACTACTTGGATAATTCCAGTAAAATTTGGCAAAGAGAGATCATTTTCAAGCATATCAAATTCTGATTAGTTTAATGAAAATAGAGTAGCCAGAACCTATTAGTACTGTTACTGAGGAAGAATGAATTAATTCAAATTGGAGAGAGATTATAAGAGCCTCATGTCTTCAGAAAGAAAATATAACATAGATCCATAAGAAATGAAACTATTCACTGAGCTACCCAATTTTTTAATCATAGCCAGCATTGTTGGGCACTGTTATTTTTCGTTCAAGTCTTGTTTCATGCAGTAATTCTTATCTACCAAGGAGGATATAAAAATTCATCGCAAGGCAAAAAGGAGAATATTTTTATCCTCCAGACTCTACAACTTCCATCCACTGGACAATATGATGTCTACAATAAAGTAGTTAGACCTGTAAAAAGGGCCAATTTAATCTCCTTTCACGTACTGGCTTTGGGACAACATTTACTCCTAAAAGCTGCAAAAGCCCTTAATTAGCTGCAGCCAGGTAGTGTGTTGCAACTGGATTCCAACTGAATATTAGCACGAGTCCCAGGGTCCTGCTGAGCAGTGCATCAACATCGGCATACCAAAAAGTGCTGCATGTCCTTCCTCAGCAGTCTGCCCATCCTGGGGTAGCAAGGAAAACAGCTCCTTACCATGAGATATTCTGAGCAGACACTTTTTCTTTCACATCGTTGCTTCAATATTTGCCCTTCAACCACCTTCCCTAGAAAAATTGCTGTAATAGATGCATTAAACAAGCAACAATACCACCTGATCCATTTCTTTTCAATTGACTTTTACACACAGGTTTTAGTTTCCTGTATAGAAATTCCCTTATTCAGCTGACTACAGACTCACATTAGCATGCTATTAGTAAGCACATACTGAGGAACAGTTAAAAACTGTTGGGCTGTATGTTCAGTATTGCCTTGGATCTTACAGACACATGTCTGTTTTAGACTGCTTGATGGTAAACCAGCACTTCCTTGATGGTTAGTTGGTGCTTGAATGTCCAGGAACTGCCTAATTGGTATCGAGCTGCGAGCAAATGACATCATTAAAAAGAATACAGCTTTTTTTTTATAACTCTGCTTATATTTTTACTGTTATGAAATGCCTGAAGAGCCAGAGATTATTAAAATAAATGGCTGATATAACAGAAAGTGGAAACAGCTCAGTTTTGTATTCACTTCTCACTCGAGGGGAGTTGTGAATGAAATTCTTCCGGGTTAATGGTAGTGATTTTAAATTTTGAAAACCATGATTCATGCTTGGTTTGCTTTAACCATGTGTTATTTAACTAATAATTTCATCATAAACATGAAAGTGCATGCACAGACAAACACTATACTGATGCACTTGTGATTACTGTCTTTTAAACCTACATAGAAGTGTGGTTTTTAAGGAGGTAGATATGTTTATTTTTGAATTTTACTTGTGTGGCACTTTGAGTCCCTGTATTGCAAGCACATAGTAATTTTCTGCCTTAAGAAGCTCATAACCAAATGCAATTGGAAAGAGTTACATACTCGAAAAGCTGGTGCTGTGTTCGAGTAGGAGCCTGGAGTTTGGCAGGTGGGAAGTGAAAGGCTCTTTTAAATGTAGGAGGAAGCATTAAAGAAGTTGTCATTTGAGTGCTGGCCAAGGAAATGAAGAAAGCAAGTAAAAAAGTGGATTGGGAAAAAAAAATCAAAAATTGGGAGAAAAGAGAGTAGAAATTAAGATGGAATGAATTTGATCAGGATTGCGAAGGCAAGTTTGCCAGGAAACCCTCTGTATGACATCAAGTGTTGAACTTTATACTTGTTCACAGAAATGGGTTGCTTGCTTTTCTGCTCATATAAAAGGGGAGCTCAATGCATCTTGATAGATCCAGAGAATCTAAATTTCATTTGAGGGGGCTCAAATTAGAAAGCAGAGCAACATCCAAGCCAAAAGAGAATGCTGCAAATGAACATTACACTCAATCTCTGCTAACAAAATCACATCTCTGAAATATGAGTTACTTTGTTCTTGCTGTTGCTTTTAACTAGGATTCGGTTTAGCATTAGATCAAGAGTAGCCACTTATTTGCAGGGATGTTAAGGGATGGAAACAGAAAGAACAAAGAACTGGAGAAATTATTCCTTTACTGATGTATTTTACTTGCCATCATTGTTTCTGCTCCTTCCTATTTTAATTTCCCGTTACACCAGTTTAACTGACTATGCCACCTACATAAAGAGACATTAATTTTATGAGCCTACCCAAACAAAATCTGTGAGGTGTCTGCATAATACTGCAGGAAGCTCTCGTGGCAGATGCAAGGACACAGATGCCAACACACAACCCAGCTTTGTTACCCAGTTGTTATTTCCCAGTTTGTGTGTACATAAAGCAGAGCCTTTAAGTCAATCTGAAGTGAAAAACTTGAAAGTCAGTAAAAGTCATAAAAAATGTTTGTGGTGTAGAACATTGCCTACATCCAACTTTTCAAGCAGATGTACTGAACACCATTAGGACAGGGTTATGATGAGCTGCAAACATTTCAACTTTTCAAAATAAAAACATCATGGCTAACGTTATGCAAATTGCAACAATGCTGAGTAACTTTCAGCACCATCAAGGGCTTCTGCTTGTAAATGGAAACATCTGTGAAACTAAATTGACAGAACTGGGTTGGGGTTTTGTTTGTTTTGGTTTTTGTTTATTTTTAGAAAACAAACTTGTTCCACTTGCATTAGAAGGTTAAAAAAAAATAATTAAAAAGAAAAAAAAAAGTAACACAGAAACCCAAACCACTAAGGAAGCAGCTAACAAAAGTCAGCGGTGTGGATGTTTCTTGATGCACTTACAGTCCAGGGCTTGCAAAGGCATCAGCTCGTGTAACTCTCTTTTCTGAACTCTGCTCATTCTGACTAACGGTTTTCTTAAGAGGGTTTCCTCCTTTGTGCACCTGTGCCATTGAGATGAACTTAGGCCATTGACTGAAACTCTGTCAAACAGTGTAAGGTCCAGCATTTTCAAGAACTTTTAAGAGGAGTTTGGAAAGATATAAAGAAGACATTTTTATGCCATACAAGTATTTTATTTTCACTTCTAATCTCTGCTGATGTGAAAAAAGGAAGAGACATATTGAAGACAGACATATTTTTAAACTCAGAATGATTCAAGCTGTCCTCTCTATTTTGTGGCTCAGATCAATTCTTATTTTATCTTGTTGTGTATTTTAATCTCAAATTGACTTCCCTCTACATTTTGCTGTGCTGTGGTTTGTTGCTTTTTTTTTTTTTTTATTGGCATATTGGTAGAGAATGGAGAAAGAATGAAAAATCTTCAGCAAAGACCTAAACATATTTTTGATTGTAGTATCCATTCCACAAAATAATTCCCCCTGATGCAGAGGCCATGATAAAAACAAGTGTCTTTACAATATTTGAGGCTTGGAGCTGTTTTTGACATTGAGAAATTCAGCTCATATGTTTTATTTTCTCCATTGGCTGAAGACATGCTTTGTGCTGATGAGGTTTGGGAATCATAAATTCATGCTGTTCTCAAAGCAAGAGGCTGAATTCAGTCTATTTTGTGCCTGTTTGTCTGACAGTGCCATTAGAAACTTAATCTCAATGCAAGTTTGTTTTGTGAGCCGAGATGATGCTCAGCAATGAAGGCTCCTCCAGGCCGCTGCTTCTCCTGGGAACACTTCTCCATCCCCACCAGAACAGTGGTGTTGTTAAACACCTCCTTAAAAACCTTCTCTGTTCTTCTGTTCTAATAGTGATGTGCAGTGGAAATATAATGCAATAGAGGCAACACATCACCCTTCCATAGGATTTTTTTTATTGATGCTTCACTCCTTGAGAGACTGCTGGTGTACCTGTCTGCCTGCTCACAAGTCCTCAGTGGGGATTTTCTTCCTGATACCAAGTTGACAGAGATGGACATGCAGAAACTTGGGCTGAACTCTGAGAATGCCTGCGAAATGGTTATGAGGTTCCTTAAAAGGTAATGACAATTCTTATTCTGGTTTCCACTCTATTATCCTGAAGATGAGCAACCTACACCTGTCTTGCTTCGTACAATATTGCTCTCTCTAAACGCATGAACACACACACACCTACTGCAGAATTTTCTGTTGGAATCTCCATGAACTAAAAGCCACTTGATCTGACAATGGTTCCTCTTAGCTACTTAACAGAACACTTTGAAGATCTTTTAATTATACAAGCTATCAAGAACTTGCTATTTTTTCAGAGCTTTCTCACTGCTGTACAGCCCTCTGCCATTGTACATCTGAACAGATCCCTGCTTATCCCTCTAGGTCAAAACCACTGCACATGTATCACAGGAAGATGCCTATGCCTCAATTATAAAATCATGAATTATGCTACTTAGCTCTACTTTAGAAGTACCCAAAGAGCTCAATTTTTGCTCTTTTGGCATTTCCAGAAACTGGCTTATTTTTCCTAGATAAATTGTTTCAATTACAATGTGTGGAAAATGATCGATTGAAGTCAGCTTTGTCCCAAGAACGTAAAGTAGATTCGTTCAGAGTGATGGAGCTATTGCATATATTGAGTGTTTTTGCTCTTATACATCCTTTCAACAGCACAGAAATCAGCAGTTTAAACAAATTCTGTCTGGATCATCAGCTGAGACAGATATCAGTGGAACCGTCCTGAATTTATCTAATTTGCCTTTTTTGAGACATCTTTAGGTTTTCTGATTTTTGATAATATTTTCCAGAATTTATTTATATGCTGCATGAAAGGGTTTGTTCTTTAATTTATTCCAAACCTATTTCCTTTTGTTGCCTTTACTTTGATACCATGAAAATAAGTGAATGTCTTCTTTAATCATGATGCGTCATTTATTTTTGTTTCAATATTAAGAATTTTCAAAACATGTGAAGAGCAGCAGAATATGTAATCACCTTTTTTTCCCTTTCTATTTCTGAGCAGTGAAATAAGAACAGTGTATATTACTTTAAAATATATCTTCTCCTGATGAATTCTGAATATTAGAAACTGTAATTTTAACCCAAGTCATACATCTTTGCTAATCTCAGCTGTACAGGTTAGGAAGAAGTACATTATACTAGAAGATATTACCTAGTGTTTATTTGTTGTAGTGGATATTGAACAATAAATCTGGCAACCAAAGAACAAATTATATGCTTATAATGCCGTTATCCAGAAGCATGAAATATACAGCTTCACACAAAAAGTGAACCTTTCTAAACCCACAGCACATTCTACACCACCCAACCCTGCTCAACATGGTGTGTGAGAACCTGACCTGCTGACACCAATGGCATTTCTCCCTTTGGCAGTGTCAGCTTTTTTGTCAACTGCTCATTTAAGATGAAGATCATTTGTACCACTGACTGAAAACTGAAATTGCACATCACCTCTCCGTTTTTATTATTAAAAAGAAAAAAAAAAGACCAGATTCCTTACTAAAAATGAAAAATAATATATCCTAATTCTGGAGAGTTGAAGTGTATTGCACAAAAGCAAATAATTACTTAGCTGCTGGTTATTTGATTGGAAGATAATAACTCTGCTCTTTTTAATCACATTTTGTTGTTGCTAATGCCTGATTTCCACTGGTCTTGAATTGCAGACTGCTGACTGATTGATAAATTTTTGTCATTTACTTGATTGGATTCAGCATTGTAGATTGTTGCTGTATCAAACTGTTATCACTTTTTTGTTTTTAATACCTTTTTAGTTTACATTTGAAGTAGTAGCTTCATTATTTCTCTTTTTATAAGAAACTCTGAAGAATTCTTACAAAATTTAAGTCAGACAGATCTGGTCTTACATCTGGTTATAAAACAGAGCAGTAACAATTACTTGATATACCAAACGCAACCTTAAACTAGATATTCATTGTGATACTGATCTACATTAAATTATTTTCCATTTCTTGTAAAACACGAATCCTAAATAAGAAAGCACAAAACATACTCTTAAATGTAAATAATGTCTTGGCTCTGCAAATCCCATTGAACCACCAGGACATCCACTAATGTCTGCAAGGCAGAAACAGGTAGCGAGTGGCCCTAGAAGAGACAAATACACCACAGGGCTCTGGATTATTCTGCTGAACAGCAGCAACAGGAGTTTGCAGGTCTCTGTGGGTCTGCACTAAGGCCTGCCCTTGGCTTGCTGAACACATGGTAAACACCTCTGAAAGTCACAAAGGATTAAGTCACTCATTAGGTAATGGATACTAACTGGGGGATCTTTTACAAAAACGAAATGCAAATGAAGTTAATAGAGCAAACAATAACCAAAGATCTAACTTTTAAGGTATTATTGAAATTTCTAGTTTCTTTTTAATCCAAGGACATCTTGATTTTGAGTGTAATATTTGTTTACTTTCCCTAAGAAACAGGTAAAAATAGTAGATAAAAATGTCCTAATACTGAACATCATGTTTCTGCCTTCCTTGAGCTATTAGTTTCATGGCAAACAGGAAAAATAACCTTTGCAATTTTATTCCTTTGGTTTGCAAGGAAACTATTAAAGTATTTTACTAAATAACCCAAATTCAAAGTAGAAGGAAACAGTACATGCAGTCACAAAACAGTGGCGTGCACACACACACACACACACTGCTTTTCATATAAACCAATAAACCAGTGTTACTTAACAGCATTTTATTGTAGCTAATTTCTTCAAAGTGAATTAACATTAAAAATGCATCAAGTACTGTATAGAACAGCAATAAAATGGGGCCTCCATAAAGAACAATAACAAACCTCCATAAATAAAAGTGCTTCTTTGAAAAAAAACTATAACTAAAAATCAATTACCTTATTTTTAATATATATGTATGTGCATACTTATATATGTGTATATGTATACACACATACAAAAACATGTATTTACCCTAATTACAGTAATCTTGGGGCACAGCTTTCTGTGCACATAGAAGTCTCTTTTGTGCATTGTTGGCATCTTTCTGAGTATTTTATAAACACTGGGCTAAGAAGAAATTCAATTAACAATGAAAGAGTTACTGTGAGAAGAAACTGAATGCTGCAATGTGATGATTTTGGTGTTATGCTTATCACACTCCTAGGGAGACACTCGATTACTGAATTTCCAGAACATCCAGCAAATACCATGTAGAGAATAAACATTAGCTTATTTTTTTTTTCCCAACTCACAAATGTTACATTGTGCTTTGTTGAAAAAGCTTATAATAGAAACATGTTCTACTGATGTTGAAATTACATTTCTCAAACTGACTATATTAAGCCCTTTACTGCAGAAGAGTTATACAAATGCAACCTCATTAAAGTCGTGATAAACAAAGAGAGAACTTGAGGGGACATGTGCAGCATTTATGTACAAGCATTAAACAAGAGTCACACAACAGAAATGAAGATTTTCTTTTTACATCAATTTTTCTTGGGTTTTTTAAATGCATGAAACCATAGACTTGTTTCACACACAGTACCTGAGGTACTTGCTTTGCTCTTTGGTTCTAGGAATAATACTTTTTTAATTTTCTTTCTGAAACACTGTGAAGAATACAAATATTGTTCTGCCCATTTCTAACAGGAATATAATTAATATTTAGGACCATCTTGAAGTCTAGAGCATATAAAGGCTTTAAACTGATTGCTAATAATAATCTCTGTGGAAGTGAACTTTCCTTCTGCCCTCCCATTTCAGAGCTGGGTGATGAAAACTCCCCACATTGTCCTGTGGGAATTCTTCAGAGGGGAAAATGAACAGAAAATGCGACAAAGGATCTTTTAGAAAGTGCAAATGACTAAAGTGAGGTTATTCATTGACTCCATTACTCCATAGTGTAAGGTCTGAACATATGAGGAGGCTTTTTAAATCTTACAAGGCTGTTTCAGAAAGGAAGGAGAGAAAACAGCTTGTTCAGCTGCGTAGTGGTGGACTGACTGCAGCCACTGCTTTGGGATGGCTTTCCTGCCCTTTTCTAGCTTCCTTGCCCCTTGCAGAATTGCTCTAGATGAAGGCTGACAGAGTTCAAGAAGCATTTACACGATACTCTCAGGCACATGGTGTGACTCTTGGGGATGATGGGATGGTCCTGTGCAGGGGCAAGGGTTGTACTTGATGATCCTTGTGGGTCCCTTCCACCTCAGCATATTCTGTGATTCTAATAACAACACATGCACTGCACTCTTTTCTTTCAGGCACACAGTACAGACACTACATGTGTCCAGACATGGACTCCATGCTGCCAGCTAATCCCATCTCTCCTTGTCACTGCTCCTTGTGCTGTCACTTACACTGCCTTGAAATGAGTGATGCAATCCAGAAACATTCCGTGCTACTTTAAAAAACGGGGACAATCATGAGCAAGGGAACGTCAGACATGACCTGAACCTTTGGGCCCTGCTGACACATCCTCCAATTCCTGGGTGTTTAGGATGGGCACCCACTGAGATTTCCTTAGGCAAAGAGCTCAACTGTTCATGTTCTGCTGGCAATTGCTCATTCTCTGCTCCCCCTGAGCTTCTCCTCCAGATGTGTAATTACCTCCTGCATTCCTACCATGTTCATTTAGACACTTGTGGTTGGAGCTGAGCAGAGCTATAGCAAAACCGCTGGTTTGCTTTTCCAAAGATGTTTTGCCTGTTGATTTGTTCAGACACCCCATTGCCCCAAGGACTGCTGGCCCTGGAGGGACTCTGGAATAGATTTCTGGCTAGAACAGGTAGATGAGCTCTCTTTTAGTTTATTTTCAGCTTCAGACTGAATGAACATGGGGAGCTAGGGGGGAAGAGATAATTTTAGCGAAGAAGTGGAAGTTGTTACCTTGATTGACTGCTAACATGCCTTTGGCTCCCAGAGATAGGGAAAAACTTGTGGTCTGTGCAGATGGTTCAACTCACAGAATATATTTACAGGTGAGGAAAGTATCATGTGTTTGTGCTGTATATTATACTTTAAAATGTAGGGAAGTCTCATTGACTCTCAAATACATGCAGGATCTGCAAGTTGATCTACAACATATTACTTTAGTAGGATGAGAAACATACTAAACAGATGTAGAATAGTCACATCAGAGCTGTCTAAAACTGTATTTCTGTGACACTTTTATCTCACAGCCCTTTGGCTCAAATAGAGTATAGGCATTAAAAGACATGCAAGAACGTAAACTGAAAGTTAATGTGCCTTTTTTTTTTTTTTCCTTCCTGTTTTTGGTTGACTTTTTTCCTCATAGAATTTGTTACTAATGACCATATTGTGCAAAATGCTGTCTTAGGGCACTGCCTGGATACGAATGATCATATGATCTTTACTTGTTTTGACACCCTTTCATTCAGCTATCTAGCTTCTGAGTGACAGTGACCACTTAGAGATAGTGCAAATGAGGTGAAAAATAAACCATTTACACTCTGAGAATGTTCTGTCCTTGCAGACCAAATGTGTCCATTACGAGAGAACATTTGCCTTGTACAGTGAAAGCCAGTGAAGTGTAACTCATTGATGTTGTAGATATTTTGGACTAGGCTATGAACAGGCAATAACCACAGCCCTTTCTGCCCCTTGAACTTATAAAATAGATTAATTGTAAGGCAGATGATGATAGAAAATTGAATTAGACCAAATATATGCACACATTATAACAATCATGAATGTAAGGATTCTCTTAATACATATTATGTATGACTACAGCATTCTTTTCCACTGTAAATTAGTCTGAGTTTGATGTGAGTGTAAGAAACAGCATTGCAGGGAGTCTAGGAGTCTATTGTCTTCCTAGTCAAAATCCAAGCTCATAACCTTGAGTCAAAATTAAAATATGCAGATAATTTCTATGGAAAATTTGTGAAGATTTTATTTATTGTTGTTGTTGCTGTTTGTTAAACAAGTAGGAAAGAAGCTTCAGGATTTCTCCAGAATTTCTAAAATAATTTGTAGGATCTATAGCGTTGCTTCAGGGTTTGAGAACGGCTTTAGGTGTTTTGACCTCCCCAGACCTTAGACTGTGTGAACATACTGTAAATTTGCTGTTACTACTTATTGCTAGTAGGCAACAGCCATCGCAAAGCAAGTGTAATTAAGGTGAGCTGCAGTGCAGCAGAGGGAATGCTCTCCACTGCCTAAAGAAATTAATTCACCCTCATGAAAGAGAGATCAGCTTTTATAGCTTACTCTGGGTATGAGTAATAATTATCAGCCTTGATAAACTCCTGGGTCCTGCCCATTAACGTTACTAGCCTTTCACAGATCTGGCATTGCACTCCACTTGCCCACTGAGGGTCACACAGGTGTGTGACTGGAAACTTCCTTTCGGATAATTTCTGTGCATAACGTCCTCTACCATCACCACTTTGCAACTCTGAAAGGTAGCTGTAAATCAATACTTAGAACACAGGTACATCGGAAGGGTAGAGAGATTGATGACAACCAGTGAATTAACGAGCTGGCAATTTCAGTATCTGTCTTCAGACACACTAAACCAGAAAACTCCATGGAAAAAAGTTTGCAGCAAATATGACCCAGGCATGAATTAAGAAAGTCTGTAATGACTTCTGGTTTTCTTCTCTGAAAGAGTTTAGAGATTTTTATTGCCATGCTAGGTTGCAGGACTGCCTAAACAGGCTCAAGGAGTGTATAGTGATAGAATGAGGGATAATGCCTTCAAACTGACAGAGGGCAGGTTTAGATTAGATGTTAGGGAGAAATTCTTTTCTGTGGGGGTGGTGAACCAGTGGAACAGGCTGCCAAGAGAAGCTGTGGATACCCCATTCCTGCAAGTGTTCAAGGCCAAGTTGGATAGGGCTTTGAGCAACATGATCTAGTGAAAGGTGTCTCTCTCCATGGCAGGGGGGTGGAACTAGATTATCCTTAAGGTCCCTTCCAACCAAAACCCTTCTATGATTTTGTGATCCATGAAATACATGCCTCACTCCTCGTCATACTCATTTAGGCTTTCTGTCACCTTCATAGTAACAGCATTTTTATAGCCATGGGAACCAATCCAGCTACATAGAAATCTGTCTTTTTCAAAATCATTTTTCAGCCACAAGTATGCCTTGATCTGCTTCATAACACCACTTTTAAAGGGGGAAAATGAATGACTAAGGCCTTTTGCCACCAGAGTGAGACACAAATCAAACATCTGCCACTGCTACAGACCCTTGTACGGTCTTCTGAAATCATGGTATAGCTCACCATACGTGAAAAGAGCAAAAGATGAGGCATATTACTGATGTTGATGGGGAAACCAAGGTGCAGGACAGATGCAAGGTGAGTTCTAAAGTCCCTTGCTGCTAGTGAGAATCTCGTAACAGATTTCACAGCCTTTGGTCCCAGCTCAGCAGCTGGATGAGCCTGTTTCCTAGTAAAAGACTGCTGGAGATAATAGAGGAGGCCTGCCCAGAGGAAGGTAAAACACTACAAATGAGCACTCCAAGGTCTCCAAGGAAAAGGTGACATAGCTCTTAGAGCACGTCTGCAGCAAATGGGACTGGCTGTGCTCCCTTGCTTCCTGCAAATGCCATTGCCAGAAGAGTGATTTATTGTTTTGTTGTGTGAAGCTCAAACAATGAGTACAAGAGAGTCAGTCTTTTTCCATAGGAACTGTTCTAATGACAATCCTTCATGACATGGGTGGATAGTATAGGAGTCAGGGACACAGCATTCTTTTTAAACAATTCAGACATGAGATGACTGATTTTTTTCCTGACACTGTTTTGGAAACAAATGCAAGAGTCATTTTTCTGACATACTGCCAAGATTGCTCCAGGCTTAGAAAAATTTTTAAGAAGTAAGGATGTCTTTTCCATACTCTTCATTATATAACTTGCTGTTGGATAAGTATCACAGAGCACCATACAGCAAGAGAGCCAATTATAAGTTAAGGAGAAAAGCAAGATTTTTGTGGAGAGAGATTAAGAGAAAAGGTGATTTATTGGCTCAAGCTGAATAAAGAAAAAGGGAGTTCCAGATAAACAGTGAGAAAAATACCCAACCACAAATTAAAAAGTGACTTCTGACCTCAGAAGTCTCTGACTCAGGGAAAGGGATAGAAAGAGACTGGAGGAGAGATCTGGATTGGATAGGCTACACCTTCTGGTGGTTTTGATTTTAACTATGACCAAAAAATAAAAACTAAAAAAATCTTAATCCTCATTAGAGATGAGAAAAGATCTATTGTTCTATCCATACCATGTTTTGCAGAGGGTAAGCTAAATCCACAGTTTCTTTATTTCATATATACTACAATGGGTGAGAAACTATGTTTTCATTTCTTTGATTGTAAGGCACTGAGTGGCAATGCTCTAATGCTAACATGTTTTAAGAGACTGTCCTAAGCTTTGATTGTATGTTGGAAAGTGCTTGCACTGAGACCTCTTTAAGCAAATGAAAAGAGAATTTGAAAAGTACTGAATAACTCCTTTGGAGCTTTTTTATTTGAAGTTGTCATGGACATGAAAGATGTTGACGACTCAGTTCTTCAAACACGTTTTCTTTCCACAGGGTGTCATTTATGTGGAAAGTAGGAATATGCACAAGAGATTATTTTTTTTTCAGACAGCTCATTTATTTAGCATGGGTCACCAAGATATGATGTCTTCAGAGTGTTTCACAGAAAGAAAAGCTAGTCTTCTTTAGGACTTAAAATGAATAAGGTTTCTTAGGGTTACAGAATCAGTCAAAAGCACAGACCTCCAACAGGGTTTGTGTTGACTCAGTTGTTTGGAAATGTGTTTCCCAGAATCCTGAAATCTCGTCATGGTTAGGGAATATCACTGCTGAGAACTTACATTTCTGAGGTACAGAAGAATTACCTAGGTAACTCTTTAGGGAGCAAAGTCTGGAGAATGTGTAAAAATTTGCACTATGCATTCTTCTAAGAAAGTTGTAAGTCATCTTTGACAATTTCTGTGAACTCTAGCTCAGAGTAGTGGCCCTGCAGTACTGAGGAGCTCCTAGGATGTTGTTCCTTCATGCTAACATTCAGAGTGAGTAAAATTTTGACTTCTGGACTGCAATCTTTTAGATTATCCCAGGAGTGGAACTGATGCTGTGGTAATTGCCCATGTTTCTGAAAAATGCATTTTGTCCTTGGTATTGATATCCAAATTCTATCAGTGCTTCTATCCATAAGCCTTACCTCTGTCCAAAACCAGTAAAAAGAGGAGGGGAAAAAGATTTATTTTCTCTAAGGGGAAAGAAGGAAGTGAAGCCTGTTGTTCCAAGACACTCTATAACTGACTTCTGTTTACCTGTCAGAGTTTTTATTCAGTAAAGCACTGGACATCTGGGGCCATGGAAAAGAAGAGAAAAATTACAGGGAAGTGGTCACAGCACCAAGGCTGACAGAGTTCAAGAAACATTTGGCCAGTGCTCTGAGGTACATGGTGTGATTCTTGAGGATGTCCTGTGCAGGGCCAGGAGTCGGACTTGGATGATCCCTGGGGGTCCTTTCCAATTGAGGATATTCTATGATTAATTATGAAACAAGAACTGCAAGAACGGGCAATACAGCGTGATAACTACTCTTAGACTGTGAAATATTACAGTTCAGAAGAGGTGCTGCTGCAAGAAACTACCCACAGACAGATCTCTCTTTCTCTCCTATAAGTTTTCACATGCTATTTTACTCAACAATTTAAAAAATACTCTGTAAAAGGTTCTGACTCAGAGCAGCTTTAATAGTTGTAACAGGGAAAAACAAGCAAGGGGAAAAAAAAAATATGTATTTTACCCTCTCACATTTAGCTGCACTGAATGTTTTGTTTGCAGTGTGTATTTGAATAACTTGATATATAGAAAGAAGAAAACATGAATATGGTTCCAAGATGTCTCTGAGAGGCTCCACTTCAGTAAAACTCTTGAGGGGCCATCAGTGCTAAAACTTGAAAAACCACAGCTGAGCATGGCCAGGGTCCAGCAAAGCAAATCAGTTTATGTGTAGCATTTCAAAAAGATTGAAGACTGCAAATCCCACATAGCCAGAATGAAAATCCCATTTTGAAATCGTCATACATTTCGTACATGGTAGCAGATAACTAACTGTAATCAGTCACAAACAGTTAGGGCATTCAACACAGTCTTGCTGTGAGGTGAAATTCTTTCCTCTGTTGCCAAGACAACTCAATAGATGCTAATGGTGTAAGTTTATTTGGCACCCCTGCTCTATACCACACTGCAGATATTAATAGGGGGCCTTCAGGCATTCATAAAACATTTAAAAATTTTATTTTTGCCATTTTTTAAAGCAGGCATAATATACACATAGGTATAAAATGAACACGGCTGTCTGTGGAAAATTAATAGCACTCTAAAAGAAAGAAAATGATGGTAATAAAAATAAGTGTATAGATCAAGTGAAGAATGAAGTCTGGACCAGACTGTTCCAGAAAGGCAAGAAAGGACTTTGTCTTCATGTTTTCTCTTTGTGTGGACTCTCAATTGCTGGCACACTGACTTTGCTATCCAACAAGTGGATTGTCTTAACACTGGTGTTTCCTCACAAGGCAATATTGCAGAGGATAAAGTTCAGTGCTGATAGTCATTACAAACACTTGCAAAAAATTAGTCAGTGGCTTGCATGTGTCCAGCACAGTAAGCAGTCCAGTTTCACAAATGCTTTTCAAATGACAAAGTCCACTTTTCATGTCTATCAAACTCAAAATAAGCCAGCAAAACCACAGAAGCATCATATCCTGAGTAACAGGTTAAAACCCCATTCTAGCCAAGAAGAGGTAAATCTTGTTGTGGAGGGAAAGAATACACCCTGCCAGGAATGATAATACCAGTGCACTCTAGTGCTTTCTGACAGAAAACAGAGTGAAAGCTGAAACACATGCTAAAGTCTTAAAATGAAATCCAGTGTAACACTTTTTTCTTTTTTTTTTTTTTTAAAGGCAATTTAAATTAAATCGAGATCTACAGATACATTAGAGAATACATGTTCTAACTATACTTCTTTTACAACAGGCTTTCAGCTGCTGAGAGATATTATGGTTGGAAAGATCTGAAAGAGAATGGCTCTGTCCATCTGTATTTCTCATTGTTAGAGATGAGTATTTGTTTCCAGTAACTAGGTAACCAGAAACACTTCCCTTCAGCACACTGACCTTCAGACTCTTCCTTTCTTTTATGTAGAGAAAAGGTAAGAAAGAAGAAATTGGGTTACTAGATGGCTGTGCCAAAGACACACGTGCACAACTTTTTCTCTTCCAGAGTGGACATGGCCCTGCAATAAAGACCCACCACTGATGGCTCCTGAAGCCACTGAAACTGGCTTTCTTCTGTTGGACTGCTTTGGAATTCTGTTTGGGAAAATCCCCATTGACATTTTCAAGGCAACAAGTGGGTTGAGCCACTTGTTTAGTCATTGAAATGTCCAGGAAAATGCAACTAGATCCTCAGTTTGACCTTGAAAAGTGGAATGCTTTCAAGTATAGAATTTCTTCACATCAGAAAAGTAAAAACTGTGTACACTGGGCTTTAATTTGGTATTGTCTGAAGCTTTTTTATCTTGCCAGATTTCCAGAGAACATTTATTTTCAAATATCTGAGGGAAAGTAACTCATTTACTATTCCAAATGCCTGAAAGTCATCAGAATATAATACTATGGTTTTGCCACTGACATTAAGCAATGAAACAATAATGATTATTTTTAATACAGAGAAGGTGTTTTTTTCAGCTGCAATGAGAACCAGATCCCTCATAGCTGTCCTTGGATTTCTGACTGGTTTTAAGAGAAAAAGATCCAAGTGATTCCAGAGAGCTCTAAATTTTATGCTAGGGAGGAAAGATGCTCATAGCAAGAGTGTAAATAGTTTAAATAGCATAGAATTTTAAATTTGTGGTTATTGTTTTATGCAATACTTTTTAGTTGTATTTTAATAAAGACATCAAAAGATGTTTGGAAGACATCTCTGCATATCAGTATTTTTATATTATAGCTCTGTAAGCTGAAAAGATAATGGACCTTCTCCTACTACTTCTGAGTTTTAATTTACCACCCTTAAAGAAACCAATATCTACATTATCAATAACATTGAGAAACATTGCTTTGGAAATAAATTCCTGGAAATACTTCAAATATACAACCATCTTAAAAAATAAAGCTTAGATGTAAATCAATCCATCCTGAAAAATTAAAAAAGGACTCAATTTCCATAGAAATCAGATATCAAACTCACAGCCTACTTTAAATGGAGTGTATTGCTTTTCCTTTTCCCTCTGACATTTTAGGCTGCTCCTGTAGGTTCTGTAAGAGGCACTGAAGTGTTTTCTGCCCAGTGTTTTCTGCTTGGCAGAGCTTTTATCACAGAGATACAAAGCTTTTCTCCTCAGAAAAGGTTTCCAGATCAATGTTTCCAAGTGATCTGTTCGGAGCCCAGAGGTGCCAGAATACTGATTTCCTGCTCAGGACGGAGAAGAGGCAGAGCAGGATGAGGTAGGATCAGAGCTGATGAGATGCTGGAGAAGCTGGTGGAGCGGGGAGTGCAGCGGGGAGCTGCACACACAGGGGAGCAGCGAGGGCTGCAGACAGTCAGGACTTTTGGAGGTGTGTGCCTGAGAAGGGTGAGGATGCCAGTTGTCAAAATAGGGGAGGACAGAGGCAGCGACAGACAGCCTTTCCCAGCCACACCCCACAGGGATTATTTGAACTGTGCACCTAATAATCTGTTGGAGTCTAACTGCATAACAATTACCATCATTCTTGTCACAGTAACCTTAGAAATGTGGCTCTGCTGTGTCTCTCCAGCCATCCTGCTTCAAGCATGTTCCAACTCACAGCATGCCTCAATGTGTGATGATCTGGTATTTGAGTTTATAAACAACAGGAAATATTGTGCTCTTCCACACTGAGCTTCTGAAGCATCACAGCCTTTATTTAAAGTTTTCAAATAATTTCAGTGCATATGTCTTTTGTTGCCAGACTGAAACCTAAGAGTAGTTCCTCCTATATAGTTTAAGGAGTTCTCACATTTCCACATGGTTTGGCTGCAGAACACTGGAATCTATGCCCTACTTCCTTACCTTATAATACAATCCATAAAACATAACCTTAGTTTTGCTGATTATTTTCCTTGGCCTATGGAGCAAGCAGTCTGATAAAACTCTACCTTGGACCAAGAAATTTGCAGTGAAAATACGATCTTTAAGAAATGCTTTCTTTCAAACTTTAGGCTGAACTTTAAACCAAATTTCTACCTTACTCCTTTGGGATGTGGGTAAAATTAATGGTGTTCTTGTGCATGTGTGGAAAGAGCCACCAAAACCACTGCATTTTCTTAGCAGCACTTGAGTCATGAACAACAGGTAATAAACAGCAGCAAATAAACCCCACATATAATCCAGCACTTTTTCACTGCAATCGTGTCCGTGGCTAAAGTCTTGGGATGGTCCACTATAAATGAACAAACAATGAAATTGCATAAAAGACACCTCAACTGTCTGGGAAAAGATGGGTCATGCTAGAATGAGTTTTGATAGCAACAATGCATGACATCTCTCACAACTGCTATAAAATCCACTGTGTAGCAGTAAACAGCTTGACCTCTGCTTGGTCTTGCTTTCCATATTTATTGCTCTAAACTTTGGACAAAGGAACATGTTGTAATCTGACTTATTATCTTTAATTACAAAACCAGTAGCTAACCAAAGAATTCACACTTACAGATTTACCACAAGAACCAGATAAGGAAAGGCAAAGAGTTATAACTATTAAGCAATGGATAACATACCTCTCATTTTAGCAATCATATTTTTAATTGCCTTTACCTTGAAATAAACTGAAGTTCTGAAGAAGGCTGGAATGGTCAATTAAAATGCTCCATTTATAGTAGTCCCTTCTTTCTGTTCAGAACTGATTTTTATGATTTGTTTTTCCTTATACCCCAGTGGTGCTCCAGTAGAACTTTCTGAAGATGGAAGGTTAATATATCATTTAAATGTAATTTCTTGTACTTACAAGCTTGCAAACACTACCAAGCAGCAAAACCAAACTGGTAATAAGTTGTTTAGAACCTCTTCAGAGAACAGAATCAGGCTGTAAGCTGAATTTCTAATGTCCTTACTGCTACAGCTTGCAGAAGTTCCAGTTTCACATTCATTAGTGCTCATACTCCCCCCTCGCAACCTAAAGGTGGGGCTGGGCAGCCAAGATGTCAGCCCTTGAGAGCCTGCCACTGGCAGCAGAAAGTTGTCATCCATGGAGTGGATGGCAAGAGGTAATTTAAATGGCAATTAGTGTAACACAGCCTACCATCTCAGCATTTACAGGTCAAGCTTAAGGGCTCTGAGAGCACGGATTTCCCCTTTGCAGAAAGCAAAGTCAGGATGCTGCTGTCCTTCCACAGCCACCCCTTCCCCATGGCACCCCCACCACGGCAGGGCTCCCAGGCAGGCAGGCAGGCATTCCTTTCCCTTCCCTTTATGAGAAATACAGAAGCAGGGCAAGGAGGGAGGGAGCAATCCAAAGCTGGGCTGCTTGGCTTTCTCATGCCTCTCACATTACATTAATAGGGATTCTGACATTAAATTTTACTACTTAGCAAAGGGGATGGGAATTCTGCCTTATTGTTTGGTAACAGCCTCATTGTCTTGCAGCTTCTCTGGCTTTTCTATCTACTTTTAAAAAAAAAAAAATAAAGAGAAAGAAGAATACAAAACAAAACAAAAAGAAACAAGGAAAAGACAGAAAATGTAATTAAAAAAAAACCCAAAAACCAAAGAAAATTGGAAAAAGAGAAAGGCAAAGGTGTTTCTCTAAGCACTTTCATTTTTCTGTAGAGCCAGATCTGCTGCAAGTTAGCAGAAGGTGCTGCACAACTCCATAGCTAATCAAGAACAAAGCTATCATTTTTATTTAATTGTTCATTAAAAAAAACCCAAACCAAAACGAAATCGTTTGCTTAGTACTTTGCTCCCGGTTCAGCTGTTTTCAAGTAAGTGTTTTCCAAGGAATCAAAAGATTAAATATTTTTCTTGTAACTGACCAGACTAGAAACACATCTAACATTCACCATTATGCTACTAGCCGCCATCTATATAATATATAGATTATTTCTATGTTATCTATATCAACATTTTAATCAATAACTGGTTTCTAACTGAAAAGTCGCTTTTTCCGACACCTTTTTTTTTCTCCCCACGCTCCCCCGCCCCCAATTGTATTGTCAATAATGCTGTCTTTTTTGGCTATTGTTTTATACCTTATTGGGCAAATTAATCCAAACCCCAGAGCATGCTACCACGCCCACTGGCAGGGATCCTACAGCTCCTGTAAACCCTAGCAGGTTAGCCAGGGGTGCATGTGGCCGGCAGGGTGCTGTGTCCCCCCAGCACTACCTGTCCCAGAGGGGGAACCCCAAGGCACAGAGAGCTCAGCCAAGCCCAGTGCCCTGAGCACTGGGTACATGTGTGTCTGCCACCACTGTCTGGAAATTAGTGTAATCAACTGCAGGGTGCATTTCTGCTCATCTCATATACACAGCTAATTGCACTGAGCTACAATCACCTAATGCTAATTCCGACACGATACAGTGAAT
This sequence comes from Margarornis squamiger, assembly GCA_035222235.1. Taxonomy (NCBI): domain Eukaryota; kingdom Metazoa; phylum Chordata; class Aves; order Passeriformes; family Furnariidae; genus Margarornis; species Margarornis squamiger. Next base: position 29,628,023 of record JAWWTY010000160.1, read on the forward strand.
GAAGTTACATAGAATGTTAACAGTGGCTTAAGGTACACAGAAGATACTGTTTCCTGGGGAATCAATAAGAAGTAGAAGCATTTACTCGAGCAGGCATGTATTAAAAATATGAAATCCTTCTTTCATGGTTCAAGATAGAGAGTGGTACAGATTTCAACAATGTCATCTACATATGACTGCCCAGACTGTTACAGCAGCACCTGTGCCATTTGTGTGTTTTATAGATCCTGTTTATTTCTTGGATAACTGGGGAAAAAAAAAATAAAAAAAGGATCCCATAGTTACAATCAGATATTTTCACTGGAATGCATTGTTCAAGCACATTATTCCTCTAGACATCCTTTCAAAGTAGCAATATAATCGGATATTGACTGTATATGAATTGATGGAAAGAATAAAGGCTAGTTGTGACCAAATCATTGAACTTTGCTGATTCAAGTTTTGATCAATAATGTATTAATTTAGAAAACCCTGAGCACAAACCTTTCACCTTTCTCTCCCTCCCACATTTTCTGCCTTTCTTTTTTTCATTCTCTAATCCCTCAGCATTTCAAAGGGACCCCATCATGGTCCTATGCAATGAAATGGAGGCAGTGAAATTGTGAAAGGTTACCAAATTGTAACTTTTATATAAAATGTGTTATTGTGTTGCTGTGAAAAGACTTTTTAGTTACTGCAAAATACCAGAGAATTGTGAGTGAACTTTGGAGCACTCATCCTCTTATTATCAAACTAACAGCAAACACCATCTTTTCATCTGCTGCCTTCTGCCTTGGCTGACATCTTTCATGTCCCAGTCAAGCTGTAAGATTCTCAGCTCTAAGCAGCCTCTCAGAAATGTTCAGCTATATATTTTTGGATTATTGGATTCTGGAAAATATAATTTGTATCTGGTGTTAGCAAATAAAATGGAAGGGATTTCGTTAGATACCATTTTACATGTAACTACGTACTTAGTTATTACAGGAATTACTGTTTCTAATATCTAAAAAGGTTATTTTTCAATTGTTTTCATGGAAGACAGGGAAATCTCAGAGTCGATGACTTCACTGTGATTTAAGAAGTTCTGTATCCTGTGTGTCATAAACTCCCTGTGTGACTGTACAAGTAATTTGGATTGCCAGCTAAGAAACATGTTTAATTTTAAAAATATGTCCTTGTTTATTCAAAAGGAGTAACGTGTTCTTAATATTAAACTAGTGCCTTTATCTTTCTAGTGAGGTAGGGAACTCTTTCTGTGCCTACACTTGGTTATATCACTTCAATTCAGAAGACCATATTATCAGCCAGGGTTTTGTCTTTTTTCTTTCCACTGGAAATGAGGAACTCTGAGTAATTCCCTGATCTGTCTTTTCACTTTGGACTGTAATCTACATAAAGTTCATAATTTGTTATATGATGGAAATGTCATCTAATGTGAGGCAGCCTGGTGCCACTGTAATACAAGTAATAAACAGCAATATCTCATAATCAAATGGCTTTTTTCTTCTACAAATAAAGTCAGTGGCAAGGTCTTATATAAAGATTCAAAGAGAAAAAAAATACATCATGGTTCATATATTTTCATAATTGGTCTCACAATGAACTGCAAATATGGCCTAATTTATGCGATTACCTGATCAAGTGAAATAGATCTCTCTAAAGACTGTGATCTGCAATTACTGGAGACAAAACTGCAGTACCTTTGCTATGCATGTTTTAGCTTGCAATGAAGACATTTCTTTAATGCATTTTAGTTCAAACTTCTTAAGAATTTTTCATAGAATTTATAAGAGAAAAATTGGAGAAGTGGATTCTTTCACACAAAATATCCCAAAATATATGTGTATTTTTAATTAATGTTATATCCTTGTAAATACAGTTACAGGTGCAGTTCACTTTTACATTAATGGGTCTGCTCACATAGTCAGATTAGGAATGTATTTAGGTACTAACATCCATATGTGAAATAATCCTGATCTGGTAGTTCTTTTTATTCTATTTATCTAAAACAGCTTCAAATCTGTAAGTGCAAGAAGGAGTCACAGGGAGAGGAGGGAGAGATGCTTGAAGTATTTTGGTATTCTCTTACTGGTCAGAAATGCATTTTAAAAGTAAATTTTATGAAACCTTATGCCAACCATACGCTGGAAGTCACATTTTACAGTGAACACAGTACACTACCTGTCTATGATAGGGAGGAGGAGGAGGATAAAGCAATTAGTGTTTAAATCCAAAGCCAGATGCTCAGACAAGACATGCCTTGCCATGTTCCAGTGCTCATGAGAATTGACAAACAGGGAGCTGTGTTCAAGTAGATTCCTTTGATGAAGCTGAAGATGGAACAAAACTCACCTATTGATATGACTTTAGAGCACTGATTTCATATACCCAATTCCTCCTTTAAAAATAACACACTATTTGATTTGAATATAAAATATTCAAATTGAAAGAACTGAAAGAAGAACTGGACCTGATCTTAACAGTAAGAGTTATTCTTCCTGCCCTACACTTCTGATCAAGGCAGTAGGGGAGGCAATCAGAGATCCTTCCAGGAAACCTCTCTTCTAAAAGTCAGTTAGTCATCTTGGGCTCTTTTTACACCTAAAGGCATTGCTACAGAATATTCACGACTGGATTTATACAACTCCATTAGACTCCCATGTATCAGGACCTGGAAGGTTTATTTCTCTCCACTTTGGATGAAGTTTGGATAACTCTTCAATGTAAACATTTAGATGTTGTATTTGGTCAGATGAACCAAATTTTCCTCTGTGGAAGGGTATCACAAGAGAAAATGAACCAGAAGAAGGACCGCTGTAAGCATGTCATTATCAGCTTGGAGAACAATTTGCAGAGGTTTGTGTGGGTATTTGCAAATGTTTTCATAAGCTTGTATTAGCTTATAGTAGGGTCAACGTTCATGCCTTGGCAATCAAGGCTTCATGCCAAAATTAATTCTCTTATGTTTCACTTTGCTTTGCACTTTGTCCCATTCTGAATGTAACATTAGCCAGGGGTGCCAGTGAGTGCCTTTTGTTTCACCCTGATGTCAGACTTCAGGTGGGAAGGGGCCTGCCAGGAGAGCTCCTGAGAGCACAGGACCTGCCGGACTAGGTTGGGCTTCTGTTTTACTTGTTGTGGCAGGGGGAAACTGCTCCACATCATCAGCTACATGACTGTCTGCTATGGCCAGCCTTTATGGAGGTTGTGCAGAGGTTGTTTCCCTGGCCTTCCAGAATGTCTTCAGCTGTGCTCTGGGCATCAACACAGAAGTGTGTCAAAATCCCGTCCTCACTTTTTACAAGGCATTTTGAGAGCCTAATACTGAAAGCACAAGAGAGAGACAGATCATTACTCGAAAAAGCTTGCTTTTGGTAGAATTCCACACTGACTGCATGCTGAAAGCGTGTTGAGAAAAGGTGAAAAGGTTTTGTTTCATCTGTGTGATTTAGTAAAGAAGATGCAGTTTGTAAAACCTGACAGTGAATGATAGTGAGTCTGGCTGACACAGAGGTAGTGCTGGGCAAAGGGATCACTCAACAAGTTCAGCTGTCACAGTAATACCTACAAAAATATCTTGCATTAACTCCATTGCTATGGTTTCTGTGAAATGCAAATCACGAGAAAAAAGTGAGAGCAAATAAGAAACCATGAAGGACTGAAGACAAAAGCAAGAGCTAAGAGAAATTCAGAACATGAGAAAAACACTTAAAAATAAGGAGGTCATTCAATTATATTTTCTTTTTTTCAGCTGATGTAAATATATGTCTTCTCAAGGTGGGAAGAGGAGGAACATTTTGGAAAAACAGCACAAGCAGACTTCTTATGTGAGGTCAGCCAGCAGAAAGGCAAAATTCATCAGAATTAAACAGATCCCAGAAGCCCAAGATCCCAACAAAACAGTAATTTGTTAAATTGACTTCCAACCTCCCCTGAAAAAGCCCAAATTACCAGTGAGAAAAGCAGATACAAGGCTTTCAGTAGGGAGAGTGAGATAAGTACTTCTTCAGTTTTGGGGTTTTTTGCTGTGATGCTCACAATGCCACAAGGGAGATGACTTACAAACACAAAAACTAGGTAAAATCTAAGCAAAACTTCAGGATATTTGCTCATGAAAATTGTCCACGGTCCTCAGCTCTGTGAAATGAAGTAGATACAATGCTTTGAACAGTTATTTTACACCTTCAAAAATGATGCTGAAAATTGAGTTATTTTGGTTTCTCCCATTTTCTTTAAATAATTGCAGTTGTAGAGAAGACATGAATATGCTAGTGGTACGCAATGAAATCTGAAATTTGAAATAGATTATATATTCCAAGTGGAGAACACTGCAATTGATTTATTCAAAATGCAACCTATCATTACAAGTCAAGCACTCTCAGAAAGATAAGAGTTCTGAATTAAAATGTCAATTCTTTTCCTTTAAAAGTAGAAATTAGCCATCTTTATGTTTCACTATATGGTCTGGCTTAATTTGCACAAGCTTTATATTAAATAATACACTTTAATGAAGATAGTTTCTTGGTATGATTGTTTTTAACTCATTTTGCCATTGCCCTAGGCAACACTGGCTCTGTCTCCACTGTTAAAAAAGGCTCTATTTTCTAAGGCAAGGACCCAGCATATCTTATTTTGCCTGCAAAAATTCTGTATATGTACAATTATTTTTAGAGTGGTCTATATTTAACTATAGATTTATCACATTTGTACAAGAGTGGACCCATGATAACTGTACTAATTTAAGCCTTTAAGAGATCTAGGTTTAGTTTGATGATTTCTGCTTTACTTAGATCATGACCTTCAAAAAGAATTGGTGCTCCAAGTGTGACACAGGTATGATTTGGGTGTTGAAACTCAGAACCACAATCCTCAAAACTTTGGCTTATTCTCTGGAGGATCCTCCAAGTCTCAGAAGAAATATTGGGCAAAAGCTGCTTTCATATGCTTTTTCTTATCTGTAGAGCTTGTGCCAAATGAATATACAAAAGTAAGTAAAAATCGCAAAGGAAATCTTAGAAACCAACACACTTTTTGGAGGACTTCCACCAGGAGCCCTAGTACCATTTTGAAAACAATCAGATCAGAAGACAACCAGCTACTATTTGGAATTTGATTATATTTCCAAGTATTCTTTTTTACCATTTACTAACATAACTATTGCTTTTCATAAGTTAGTATTGTACTGCAAATCTGACTTCAAATTATATTTTAGTGATTAATTAGTTTTTTGCTTTGATTTTATTTACTACATCTGATTCACTTTTGTGAAGTGTTTTGTTTGTTTTTCCTTGTTGATGCATTAACATTATTAAGAGACTTTCAGTGCATTTCAGTTTTGTGCATCAGAAATGTTATTTTTTAAAATTACCTTATAAATGTTCAGCATCTGTTTAGCATTCAAATGCTAAATACTCAGGAGGCTAGATTTGCTTTTCCAAGTACATTATTATGAGACATAATAAATCATAATTAGAATTTTAGTCTAATATATTATTAAAGTAGTGCTCCTTAACTGTTCTGGCAAATGCCACTGCTGCTGTCTTAGATCTTCAATGGGCAGTATCTCAATTTAATGGGCTCCTCATAAACCAGTTAGGAATTTAAAATTTATTTTTTCTTCTACATTTCCTAGGTAGTTTTAAGCTTATGGTTCTGTGAAACCAAAGCCTTTTTCCATTCCAGAAAGATTTCTGAAGCTTTAATTGAACAAGAGTAATTTTTGTAAAAATTAATCACCAATTAAGCAAATTTTGGGAAAACATGTTCTTGAAGAAGAAAATCCAAAATCACCAGGAAAGGTTAGCATTTCTACGTGTTTCTATTTTAAGTTTTTGGAAGCTGATAGTCCTATCTTCAAGATTTGGGGAAAAACTTACAAAACTTTGCATCAGGAGGAGGCATCTCTCTGGGAAGAGCGACTTCCTAGTGACGAATACAAGACCCAAGGGGAAACTAAAATTCAGAGTCCCTTCCTGGGCAGCAAAAGGAGTGTAAATTTTCTCTCCCTTCTGCTCAGCCTGTTCTGTTGATAAAACTCCTGGAAAATCTGGGAGCAGCACCAAGGGAGGTGCAAAGCCTCTGTACCTGCACCTCCACAGAAGGATGGCCCGTCGGAGACTGTGTCTGCTCTGGGAGCCCAGATGGACCATTTCGCCTCTTCATTTCCCCAAAACAAGGAGGCTGCAGACATGTGGCCCTTGCAAACCTGTATGGCCCCAGGGGCTCGCTTCATTTCCTTGCTTCTCAGTGAGACACAGTATCCTAATTCACTTAGCTTATTTTGAACACCCTACCGATGCCGTTTGTTTGCCAGAGATTTTTGGTAATAGGGAGTGATTTATACTGAACCAGACACGCATTTTCTCTTGGCTGCTATTCAGAAGCATAATTGTTTACATAAAATATTTTTTTTCAGTTTTTTCCCTGTGAATTTTAAAGATTCCTTTCACCATATGTAGAGATAAGGAAAGCAAATGATGCTGACAGCTACTGGCCTATAGAGGTTAATCTCTTTTAAATGAAACGTAAGGCCACACCTTTCTTGTTAACTGTAAAATATTATTCCCACAGGTTTGACTATTTTCAGTCTTAAATATCAGGTTTTCACTTAATTGCTTGAGCATACGTATGCTGAAAACACCTATTCAGAAGAAATCTTCTGCAGACCTCTTGCATACACTGATCTACTGTAATGCACCTCATTCATTTAGAGCTCATAATGCCTCAGGAAAATTCCTGCGAAAGATTTTATACTGCAAGGCCCAAAGAGGTTTTTGTACACTTCTTAGGATTATCCACTGTGGCTTTTGTTTAATGCTCTTACCAATTTCATGTTCCTAAATAATCCTAAAAGCCATGCTGGGATTCCTTTGCTTATTTAATTATACATAAAGTTTTGAGGAACTACACTTTGATTTTTATAGGGAGATCATTATATACCATGCATTTTTCTTTCTCTTTTTCAGATACAGAATGTCTTCAGGATAAGTGAAGATACTACAAATCAAAACAATCTAAATAGTGATCATATTTAGAATCAAATAAAATTGGGCTGTATGAAACAGAGAAACTAATGTTATTGAAGTTTGACAGTGGGTATGCATGCACTTTAACTCCAGGGGGACAACCAAAATGCAACCCAAAAGAGGATATTTCCATTCCAAGATTCTTACGCTTACCTTTACATGCATTCTCACACAGCATGCACTATTCTACTGCAAATTCTTTCTACTGTGTTTGTTCACTGTCTATTCACTCTTTTTAATACAGAAAATTCCTCATAACTGGAAGGAATCTTCACAGCAACCCCAAGCCTGAGCAGGCAGG
>JAWWTY010000160.1:29635430-29737435 GCA_035222235.1 Margarornis squamiger
AGGAAGAAAGCTTTTTTACTTGTTAGCTGAGATCTTTTAGCACAGAGTCACACAGAGAACCCAAAGAAGGAGGCCTCAAGAGGCTTTATCACAAGGCCAGAAGAGAATAGAGCCTGAAGGGAGCTCTGGGCAGTGCCTGGGTGCCTGGGAGCTGATTTCAGGGCTACCCAGAGGTGTAGCTTACAAACAACTTCTGCACAGAAGCCTGAGAAACCTCACCAGGATACACAATAGCTAAATAACCAAAAGAAGTGCAACATCAGAAGGTACTCAGCATCTCAAAGGTGTAGGTCTTACACTTCATCGGCACTTACTCTCTTTTAATACTTACATTTTGCATGTATATGTAATACATGCATTTTAACCTGTTCTGGTAATTACATTTCATTATGAATAGTACACCACTGATTGATAGATGGAGCTGACACTGCTAATTAGGATTTTGACCCAACTTTAAAGTCAGTAATAAAAATCCTATTGACTTCAAATACCAAATATCAGTTTTTCTTGTATTCATATCAAATAAATTTCTAATACCTAGACACTGCTGAAAGATGATGAGTATTCCTGGAGAGACATTGAAAGTCAAAGATGTCTTGCCTCTTGCTACACAGGCTTCAATTTCGATTTTTTTCAGTATTGTAAACTGAAAAGGTACTGTGTTTGGTTGATCCTGGCTGGATGCCAGGTGCCCACAAAAGCCACTCTGGTCTTCCCTTCCTCAGCTGCACAGGGGAGAGAAAACATGACTAAAGACTCTTGAGCTGGGGTAAGGGCAAGGAGAGATCAGTCATCGATCATTCTCACAGGTGAAACAGACTCGAGTTCAGGATAGTTGTTTCTCTCACACATTCTCACTCCTCTCCCCTCTGGCTGCAGCTGTGCAGGAGTTTTCCCCCTGTTATCCCAGAGGCACCATCACCACCACTGATGGGCTCGGCCTGGGCCAGCTGTGGGTCCATCTTGGACCCCCTGGTATTGGCTCCATCAGATATGGGGAAGCTTCTGGCAACTTCTCACAGAAGCCACCCCTGTAGTGCCTCCTCTACCAAAACTTTGCCACACAAACCCAATACAGACACCACCTTCATAACGTGTAAGTTTGCCATTTGAAATAACTGTCAAATCAAATGAAAATTTTACCTAGGCATGTTCATTTTCTATTACTATGCATTCCAAAATATCATGGGGCTTTCGCTACTGGCTTCAGGACATCCCTGAACTAATTCCAGAAAACTGACAGATTTATGGAAAGTAGATTTCAGTATGTTCCCCTCTCTCCCCCTATTTCATAGAACAATAATATTGTATTTATAACATCTTGTTTTCTGTATGCACACATTTCCTTTTGCACAGAAGGAAAAAGTTTATAAACAATGACCGTACTGTGATGAGGATAAGAAATTGTCCTAGATCAGTAGGACAATTAATTCTTCCATGTCAGAAATGCAAAAGGAAAAGATGCAAGAGTGACGCATACAGTGCACTTCCCATCAGCACAAATCTGGTGGGGGGATGTTCAACGGGACTGATGTGGAAAACACATTAATACGTACTCTAAAGTGTGGGAAAATTTGAGTCTGGGGTTGCAAACATATATTTTTTCCACAACAAAGCTGGCAAGCAGGTCCCATCCCCTGCCTTGACCCATGCCACTGTTAATTTTTCCCTCAGCTTTTGTGGGGTTGTTGCAGCACAGTGTAACTCAGAGGCAGGAGCAAACAGGGAACTTCCAAGGATGAGATAAAGAAAATCTAAAGCTGATTTATTCATGGAGACATAGTTTAAAATACAGAGAGAAGAATCATTTATGTGTAAATCACTGACTCATATAGTTTGCATATAGAAGTTGAATTAAGTATAATGAATCACAAGTCCTAAAGTGTGAGTCCCCTCACACTCAGAATAACAACTCTCAACGTTCCAGTCCTAGAATTAATATGGCAACAATTTTTATGCAAGAGCTATCTTATAAAATATCAGAAATCTTTTAAAATAACCCTGATGTGTGCAAAGTGTTTAATTTTTTTTAACCAGGGCATTTTAGAGAGTTGCTGGATCACAGCATTTTAGAAAGTTATTGGAACAGAGTTGGGTTCATGCTGCTGCAGTTGGCAGATGTCAGGTATCTAGTGGAGTTCTTCACTCATTGGGTTTTGGGTCCCTGGTAAATCATGCTTGAAATTAACCTTGATGGGAGGCACACCTTCAAGAGGCCAGATAGCTGAGCTGCAGTAGCAAGCTGATAATCCCTTTTCCATGTTGTGGATTTAGCATGGTGGCTTAGAAAGTTCATATTTTATACTCCTATATACTTTCACCTTTTGCTCTCTCTGAGACACTTTCTGGCACTGATATTACAGAGGCCTTGTCCAGGGGCAGTCATGCCCTTTGGCTGCCCATGTGTTTAAGAAGAGCACCTACTTCTGCAATGGCCTAAATTTCTCTTCTGCAAACAGGCACAGGACCAGCCACAGAGGGCAGATAGTCACTATCTCCTACCACGTGGAAATGATTAAAGAAATAATCAGGATCTGCACTGTCCAAGTTATGGCCCTTCACTTCCCAGATGAGTTAAATTAGTACAATCACAGCCTGATTAAACCACATCTCTTGCATCTTAATTTCTTTCTGGTGTATCTGGTTCAATCAGGATCCTTCCAATGGATTCACATTTCCATTTAGAGTATCACACCAGACTTGCACATCAAAGTGGACATTTATCAGAGTCCTTTTCAATGAATGGTTATATTATAATGGGGCTCTCAAAAACTAATTTAGAATACACCAGCCTACATAGATTTTATTTCCATAGCAAGTTGCTTTTAAATAAATATCTGATAATGCTAAGAAAATGAAAAAAGAATTTGCATAAGATGATTTTTTTTTTTTAAAGTCTGCTAAATGCATGCAGAAATATATTTATCTGATGGGATATATGAGGAAATTGGATAAACAAAAAGGTCTCGTCTATCTATAAAGATATGTGGTGGTAACCAATTTATGAGAAACTATATATAGTGCTACATACTTACTTATGGGAACTTACGAATATAAGTCAATGATAAAATCACAATTAAAATCTGCTCAGATTATTTTTCAGGGAAATGAAATTGTATTATTAAGTAGGTTTTAATTTCCACACTACATAAGCGCATAGCAAAAAAAAAAAAAAAATAATGAAAATATATACAAGAGGATGTAGAGTTAGAAGGGTGTAGAAATGCCTTACTAGGGTCCTGGCTATTTTATTTTAATGGACTCTTGAGCATTTTTTACCAAAAAAAACCAACCCCAAACAAACAAAAAAAATGCCACAAAGGGTTGATTTGGGGGATTATTTCTTAGTTTGAGAGAATTATGTAGCACAAGTATCTTGAGTGTGTAATGGCATGAATAAAAACAAGACAAAAAGCTACAGCCATGATTTAATATTTGGCTCATGAGTTTGCTTCTCAGATAGGAGACTCACCTGAACTTTGCATGAAATATAATTCTACTGTAAAAATCTTGGTAAATATGATAAATCTTCAATGGCAAGAATATTCAAATGCTATTGTGATTAGCTTAGTTTAAAACAAGCTGAAAAGGATGCTCCAGGATAACAGGAGTGTATAATTAAGTTGCACAGATTTAACACATTAATTACAAGCTAATCATAATGTTTTACCTGTCCCATAGCTGGGGGCTTACAGAGACGTTATAAAATGCATTGTTGTTGTTATTTTTGCTACTACAAAAAAAATCTGAAATATTTTATGTCTGCTTTTGAAGTGTTCTGAGTTTTCTATTACATTCCTATTTCCTATTTTAAAATAAGGGTAGGATTTCACAGATGAAAATACATAGCTAGCAACTAACAGTCAATTAGAAATTGTCAACAATGTGTTGCTGACTTTAAAATTTATTTTTCATTTCTAATAAATAAGTTAAAGAAGTTCAAGACCATCACCAGGACCCAGACAACCCTTTAAACAGAAATATCATACACAAAAATTTAAAAAAATCTACCAAATTCAGCAGAGAAAATCAGGATCTCTGCAGCCTGTTCAGGTCATCTGACCAAGACAAATCACTTGACAGTCAGTTTGTGCCATCTTATGTCTGACTTGTGTCTAATCGGCAAGGCTCAGGGACATTCAGAATCTTTTATAGAGGCCATTCCCAAGAAACTATATGACATGCTATTTTCAGGCCACTTGTGTTGAAACAGATAAAGTTTTTGTCTCAGGTGAGTCATGGATTTAAAAGCCAGCTAATGTGTCAGAGAGGATCTGAGGAGTATGTCTTCAGTGAAGAATTATTAGAGAGGCAGAAGCATTTTCTTGGTGTTATAGTCCAATATTGAACGTTACTGAGATAATCTGAAGATACTCTTTGCCTTTGGCAGCAGTTCACACCTTCCTTCTCACCATAGGATCACACTTTGAAATAAGTACATCTGGCAAGAATCTTATAATAAATTGTTTCTCATGGTCAAAGTGGCCTCTGGTGCAATATTCTCCTAAGACACATCGATAAATAATTCTCCAATACAACCACAAGCTTTAAAGGGTAATAACATTTGATGACAACTAACTATGCCATATTTGACAAGGACTGCCGTAGGTCAAGCTCTTTGCCTATGATACGTATAGTATTGAGTGCTTTGACTAATTGTACTCATAAGGTATATGCAAGCTCTCAAGTAAGGTGTATGCAAGCTCTCACGTAATTAAGTAGATCTGTCCTGAGCTAATTGAGTTTCCACTGGACGGTTCTTCAGATAGGAACATTTTTAGAATAAAAGTGGAACACGCATCTCTAATGAACCCCAGTGACTTCCTTTTGAAAGGAAGAGAAGGACCTAATCGTGGGTGAGTTACTTCTTGTTTGCCAGTAGTTATATCCAGGAGATCAACTTTGTGTAAGTATTAGTGCTGGATACCATACCATATTGCATATTTCATTTTTTTTTCATAAGTGACCTTATAAAGTATGTGTTTCTGGGATGCTGAAAAAAAATCTATTGCTTGCCGAGAAGAAATCTGAGGATTTGACTCACAGATACATTCCCAATACACCAGGGAGACTACTAGACATTAAGAACAAGCTGGTCAAAGTATTTTGAAGCACTCCCCTGTAAAGAATAATTTTTATTCACACATCTATGTTGTCAGCATAAATTTCCCCCCGACCTTTGGCTCTCACTTACATATAAATTAATAATTCAATGTTTACTGATATTAGTATTGATGGCATCACTGTAATGAGCATACCTATTACTCCTTTTGCAATCAGGGGATAAACAAATATCTTCCAAAGCTACTGGTAAAGTATATTTTGTGATTTCAAGAAGACATAAGGAGATCTGTCCACCAGACAGATGTTTAACTCTTGAGGAGCATGGTTGTATGAATGATTAATAAATTAAGCACCCAAAGAAGCACTCATAATTATTACTCTTTTTTTTAAAAGATCTTGATCCCCATGTGACTGCAGGGTAGATAACACGGCTGACAATGTGCTATGAATATGAAGTTCCTGAGCCTCTTGGGAATCTGCAAGCTAAGAAGTAGTGACACTTTGTAAATTTTACTGCTTAGTTTTGCTGTGTACATATTAATGTACAATACTGATAATGGCACACTTTTTGTTTGTGATTAGTCACGATACAAGAGCCAGAGGGAAAAATGTATAGTCATAAGGATGAAGTTCCCAAGTGTTTTACTTTTGCAGCATTAGTGGTATTTCTGCAGATTCAAAAGGGATTATTCTTGAATTAATTCAAATGCAGCAGCAGCATTAAAGCTGAGGGTCCAACACAAAACAAAGGAGTAAATGTACATTCCTCTAATATTTACACAAGCATAAAACCATAAACTTCATCCTAAGTTCAGTTTGAATTATAGAGTATTTAATAAAACTGACATTTCTACATGTGTCCAAGCTTACATACACGGAGGTCTGTAAATTTATGAACTGCCATAAAACACTAAATTAATATTCAGGTGCTATATTTATTATACATGACAAGAGATAATAAGGTGTTATTAATATATAATAAGTATTATACATTAGGAATGTAATGAAGATACAGTCTCTGACTTTCAACCAATTATATTATTTCACTTTTTATTTGCCCAAATTTTCTAAAGAATTCAAAAGGAATAGAATCCATACTACTTGAATATTTTGTTTTGTAGACCTGGTCATAACGTCGCCAGTCTTTCCTGTGAGTCTCAGTAGTATTTTCTAACCAAACTCATAGAGATACATGACTATATTGCAAATCCATCTTTGCCTTTAACAGAAGGATGTTTTTGCAAAAAAAGAAAATTGAATGTGGCACCATACCTGCAGCCCAGAAGGTCAGAAAGCCAAAAGGTGAATTCAAAGCTACACATACTATCTTATGGAAACTGGATTCCTGCAATTTCTCTGCTTCAGAATGGCAGTACTGTGGATGAGGTAGAGTGCACTGTTTCCTCACTTCTGGTTCCTTCAGTAGATTTTTCAATATTTTCTTTCATTAACCTTTAATTAAGATTTTAAGACTCTGTACCATATTGGAGCAGCTCCAGATTCCAATAGCAGGTAAATATTAATATTATTCATCACTGTCATTCAAACCCAATATTCTTTCCTACCTCTGTTGCATGTTCATATCAAAAAGCATCCAATTGAAAGTGTTATATTTAATTAACAAATGAGTTTGCCCGTGGTAGTTCAAGCTAGATATTGAGAGGAGGATTTATCAAGTCTACTAAATCGAAAAGCTGCTGGAAAGCGAGATGCTGGTTGAAATAAGACCAATAACAAAACTGTGTGATGGGCTAGAGTTGTTAATATTTATTTTTAAGACTATACATCAATACATCACAGAACTATAAGCACAGTCATAATGTCATGACAGCTGTTAAGAGAAGCAGTGTCTCAGACTGTATAGCGTATTTATCTTGAAAGATTCCAAATATGTAATTGATGTAACAGACGACAGAACAGACTCTTGGAAAAGAATGTGTCCCCTTGCTGCCTTGTATGAAAGGAGTGTTTAGAGAAGAGAATCCCTGCCTGGCCCAGAGGTGCATAGTTAATCTAGAAACTGCTTCCCCCAATGCTCCTGCAAGCCCTGCACAGCTCCACATCATGCTGAGCATGGAGCAGGGCATAGCCCACACCCCCTTCTGTTGGAAAATGAGCCACCTTTCTTTGGGGCATACAGGCAATTCAAGGTCCTAAGATGAATTTTTGAGCCGTACAACTATACTTTTTTGACCAATGCAATATTGTTCCTACACAGACTGAGTTCCTTGAATTTCTTTCTCACACACAGAGAAGGGACAAAGTATTCCCTAACAGTTCCCAGTTCCATAAAAAATGCCTAACACCAGGACAGAGCAGCACACATTGTTGAAGAAAACACATATCAGAAGAAAGAAGGAAATGTGAAAAACAACCAGGATGTCACCTACTGGTCTTGATCTGATGAATTTTTAGGCTTTTCCAAGCTAACATGATCACCAGGACTTAAACTTGACCCACCTTCTCTGGTATACATGAACGTAATTGTCAGGTTGTGGCATTTTGTGCATGGGAAACATCTGTTTGAGCTCCTAAAAGAGTAACTGCCTTATTTCAGTTTATACACAAAACTGGAGATGAAGGCAGCTGAAAACACCTCACATGCTATAATGCCTTTTTTCCTTTCTTTCTTTGGGTAGGGGAGGAGACCTTTTCCTTCAGCCACAGGCTGCAGCAGCTCTCATGGAACAGCCTGGTACCGGTGGGAAGTGAGAGAGGAAAAAATGAGAGAGAACATTGCAAAGCCTCTCCATTCCCATGGCAAGGAAACCCAGGGCTTTTTCTGTCACTGAACCAAATGCCTGTACCTCCTTCTGTACCTGCTGCCCAAGATTCTCAGGAAAAAACATTTATAAATAAAAACCCACACTATGCAAAGGAATCTTCAACTGATGCTGAAAATGTCTGAGGTGCTGCAAAGCTACAGAAAAAGAAACAGGGCAATTTAAAAAAAAAAAAAAAAAGCTGTAAAAGGAGTATGGAGAGATTCATTAGTCTCACTCTTCTGAATAGATGACTTTCATTATTTTTTTTCCTACATGATTTTAAAATGAATGAGTCAGCCTATTACAATCAAACAAGGGAAGGGAGGTACTATATGTTTAACTTTCTCTGCTGTATGCAATTATTAATCCAAGGTGGAATATAAGATCTTCAGATAACCTATTTGAGACACACACCATTAGATAACATCATGTTTTGAATTACTAGACATTATTCAATTACACAATATTCTATTATTAGACAATGATATCTTTTGAATTTTTTTTTACTTTTGATTCAAGATTTCAGCAGAAATATTTTGAATAACTGAATAAATGGAATTTTAACCCATTCCTGAAAACTATTGTCTTGCATAAATATAGAAAATATTTTAAAAGGATGTTAGTATCCAAGTTCCCTAAAACTTCTTTTTTATTGAAAATTTCAATGGCCCTCAGTATAGTCTATCCACTGAACAGAGTCAAACAGTTCCAGTATCTGCTTTTCCCTCTATTTGTGGAAATAGATGCCTGGGGACAGCTTCTGTCAAGAGAAATAAACCTCACCAGCCAGATAAAAGTGGGCAAGCAGGAAGCACATTAAAACCAGCATCTTGCACCGTAAAAGGAAAGTGATAAGAGCTGATCCTCGCTTTCCATGGCAGATGATATGTCTGTAAACGAGCATTTGGTTAATAGCGCCTTATCTCATCTCTAGAGAACCTGTCTGGACAATATGATTGAGGATTTTTTGCTTTCGTAGCAGTGTTATTTTCTATTTTAAAGAAAAGACAGTTTTCTGCATTGGCAAAGCTTGGGCTATCTTATGAAGAAGGTTGGCATCATTGCTTTTAAATAGTGGCTTCATTTTTAAAGGCTTGCATATATGGGCAAACTCAGCAAATGTGAGTGTGCACTTGCTGGCTGAAGCCTTGCTGGTTGCTGGTACACTGAAAATTCAGGGATGCCCAGCATCACTGCCCTCAGCATGGAGGCAGACTACACCCATAATTTCTGAGCAGCCAACAGTGTTTAAGTGGGAAGAAAAATCTCATACATAGATAAAAGCTGTGGTCAAACAGCTTTCCTGTTGATTACACAGCTATTTTTAATTTGTCACTTTTGAATACAAAGCTATGGAAATGACATCCAAAGAAACATGGACCACTGCCTTTGTGTGCCAATTTTTAGAGGAATACTTAATGTCTGTTTTAGTTTGAGCTGCTGAGACTCTATTCTGAGCCAACGTAAAGTGCCTCCTGATCCCCCACTGTGGGAGCCCCATCAACAGCCTGCTGCTTCAGCCCAGCAGGACACTGTCTGTGGAGTTCATTCTGGAGTTTCTGAGTGATTGGATTCATAACCCCACTGAAAACTTCCTGGAAAAACATGACTTCCTTTTATAGCACATAGTATATCTAAGAAAAGGCTGTTGGGAATGCAGTTTATGTATTTAGCATTGTAAACTAAAGGGGGTTTGCAATGTTGTGAACAGTAACATGTGAAGTATTTTAAGACCATGTCTGGCTCAAGTTTACCTGAGCTTTTTCTTCTTAAGCCTTTGAAAAAAGCTCCCAGTTTCTAAGCAATGAATGATGGAGTTGGATGACCAACAGCAACCTTCTGTATTGCTGAAATGAACCAGAAGTATATAATATATGACTAGTCATGCTGTCTGGCTTTTAAACTGGTACCAACATGAATTATTCTTGTCCTTTTGGAGGGACAGATAACATCATAGCTGAGATTTGTAAATTTATCCCCTGCTCATCTCACTGCAATTTGTGCTGCTCTGGTGTTCTGTCTAGACCCTTCTGAGCAGAGTCCAGCTGGCTGAGCATTAGTCAGTTAATGTCATCCTTGGCTCTCTGGACTGTGTTTTATCTTGAGATGCGTGTGAAAAAGTAGACAGCCTGAGCTAACCTATACTTATCAAGGCTGACAAAGCAAGAGGAAATTCTGTTGAAGGAAGACATGGAAATTTAGCATGCAGATGACAGACAAAAGATATATTAAATTCCCAGGGTTGTGTGGCCAGTGATGTCTCTCTTTCTCTGACAGATTCCCATTTGTTATTTTGCTTGTTGCCCTTTTGACGGCAATTTGCTGCTTCACGTTGGTCATTCTCAGGCCTTCTGCTGACAGGCACATGAGCAGAGGCGTGCAGAATATTTTTCTCAACATTTCTGGACTCCAAGGCACTTCCCAAGGGGAAAAGAGTAATGAGAATTCAGCCTTGGTTTTGCTGGTTTTGTTTTTGTTTTTTGGTTGGTTGTTTTTTTTTTTTTCTTCTGAAAGTAGTGCTTGACTAACACGAGGAGGAAAAACAACCAACTTGTTTTAATTTCACACACTCACATATGTGCCCGCAGATGCACACACAGGCCCTTACAGGAGCAAGAGAGATATGCCCGCAGGGTTCAGGCTGAGTTGAAGAACAAACTCTTTTAATGAATATTTTGATCAATCTTGCCAAATTGATTTAGAGTGTGAGTACAGTCTGGGAATTTTCCTCATTAGTAGTGAACTTCATGTTAGAGGAACATGGAGTGGTGAGCTCATTAGTATCAGCCTGCCTGTGTCTGAGAGTGTACATGATGACAGGATGACACAAGTGACAAGAGACAGGGGCTGTGGTGCTGCATGTTAAAAATATCCCTTGCAGGGCTGCTCTGAAATATTAATTTTACTAACATAGTTCTTACAATCAGTTACCATGAATTAATAGAAGAATGAGTTGAGTTGAAAGCATTTCCCTGGAAGGAAATATGCTGGCTCCTTCAGCACAGAGTGAAACAAACACTGCAACATCTGCCTTGGATTAACAACTCATTTGCTTCAATATTAGGAATACACAGCAGATCTGCTACATAGGAAACTTCCCTTTTACAGTTATTTCCCTTTGCTGAGCAGAAACATAGACAAGATTGTCAGACAGGATTTACCTGTAATAAACTTCTGCTAGTAAAACACTCTTGCATAGAAAAAAAAATAATAATAATAATAAAAAAAGCAATAGTAGGAGCACAGATGAAACACACCGACTTATGATGCCATGATGGAATGGCAGCCCACCTCGTCTTCCCTTGGCTGTAGCCAAAGCATGGCAGTAGCTCCAAGGAGCCCGGGAGTGGCCACAGCAGAATAACCTGCCAGCTAGAAACATTTCCTGCTAACCCCTGTGAGTTAGTGGTTGCCTTATGGCCTAAAGTATTGGACTTTATGTCCTCTATAAAAGCACTTTATGCTCTCTAATGTAACATGGTAACTTCTGATTGTACATAAAAGTGTCCACTCTTTCTAAATCCCGCTACATTCATGGCCTCAGTGCTACCCTATGGCAACAAGTTCTAAAGGTTAATTATATGCTTTGTAAAAATGTCTTAATACATTTTAAATCTGTTGCTTTTTAATACTTTTGAATACCCCTTTCTTCTTTTGTTGTAGGAAATTTCATACAGAAGCATAGCTCTACAATATGCAAGTCATACATTTATCTCAGTATTTCCTTTTTGCGATTCTTGAAATAGCCCCAAACTCAAAATGGATTGAGTATTTTTAACACCAGTTTCTTAATCATGCTGCCTCTTTCCTGTCTTTGAAAAAGATAGATCACAAATCAGTGTGTTATCCCAAGAAAACCTCTTTATTTTAACCATTTTCATCACAGACACTCTATATAAAGGTTATTCCTTGTTTGCCACATCCTAACATTTTTGTCTTCTCTTACACTGACTAAGATACTTGCAGCAATAGTCAGGATGTTGCTTTTTTGCTTTTTTTCCCCCACCCCTTTCTTTTTTTCCTTGGAAGCTATTTCGAATTTTGAATTTCAGGTGTGACCTTATAACAGGTATGGAAAAATGATTTTAACAAGGTTTAAGATGTGTATTGTAAACATCCGATCTTTCTGCTCCAAGATCAATGTATGAAACAAGGAACTGCCTTTCTCTATAATGTCTGTGATGAAAATGGTTATAGCACCTGTAGGTATTCTTTCAGAGGAAGCTGCTTGTTTGGGATGGCACCTTGTAGGTCTCAGCTTGTCTTTGAAGAGAGAACAGGAAATAAACTCATGCATTTTCCAACTGACTAAAACTCAAAGGTAACTCTTGGTCAAACTTAACTAAATTTCTTGGAAGGAAAGGATTTCACACCTAAATCAAATGTTTCCTGACCTTTCTAAAAGAATATTTTTTATGTTCTTATTAGTGAAAATTAATTATTGCTACTGTACGTTCCTTGACTATTTTTCTTTTTTGTTTTCAATTTTAATAAAAATTTAATAATGTCACCACTTTCTGTTTTCTCATTTTATAGTAATGTTTTATAATTTCCTTCTAAAACCACTGTTTCCAGCAGCAGCAATTCCTGGCATTTTGAGGATTGGTATCTTACAGCAAAACTTCAGCTACTGACATTAAGGATGATACTAACAGTAAATGACCAAAACTGTAAGTGCCAATGTCCAAAAATCACATAAAGGGCAATACACATAAACTGAAGGTAAACATTTCAAATAAGAAAAGAGAGGCTGGTGAGTAATGCTACATTTGAAGGTGCTACAGGAAAAATTGCCTTGTTTACAAATCTGGAGCTATTATTCTTTCTGAGATAAAGTAAATTATTTGAGAAAAGCAAAATGTTTGGTAACCTCTGTTACGTGTCCTTTGCCCAGCCAACTCCACCTCAGCACACCCCTTCCAGAAAGGAAGAGTTTCGCTTTGTGACAAGACACAAGTAACAATGTAAATAAATACTGAATAAACAAGGTCTGGGCTTTGCAAAGCAAGTCCATCACTTACACAGTCTGCTCTACCAGCCTGACTCAGAAAAGCACAAGTACTTTACAAGCCCACACCTCATACCATAGACATAGATTTGTTAAACTAACACAAGTTTTTTATTTCCAAAAGTTGCTGCTGTTAAAGTTACGAATTTTTAAGAAACTGAAGGAGCAGATGCTCCAAGAATAAATGGTGTTAGCTCTGCTGCATAAGGTCTGAAATGTACAATGCTTTTCTGAAACAACTAGATTTAACAAAACACAAATGTCATCTGAGTAAAGGCATGAAAATTAACTCTTAAAGTGCTGGAGATTACTGAAAATGACCTGAAAAAATACTAAACCACTAGAATAAATCCATACAATTTAATTTACTCGTTTATGCATCTATGCTTGAATTACTGCAGGGTGTTAACCTTTCAAACACCCACTGACAAATACTTGTATTGATATTGTAATTATCATACTGCTTGGCTGAAAAGCTTGGTATTTAACCACATCTTAGTCAGAATATGAGGTTATCCAAGTATTTTCTAATGTAAGACTCCTTTAGTGATCATCTTTGTCTTTAAAGCCTAACAGGAAAGATTTATTGGAAAATTTTAGCTGTTATTTTGCAATTGTGAATTTTGCCTACCCCTTAAAATTTGAGAGGCAGTGTGGCACAGGAGTGAAAACATTGGTTTGGAGAACCTTCCTAAATTTCTGCAAGTGCTAAGCAGTCCATCAAGTCAAGAGATGACAAAAGTCAGGCTAATTCCACATATTTTCTTGTAGCTGTGTTGCAGTTTGGCAATGGTTCACTACTCATATTACTTGTAACTCTTAGTCTCTTAGCAGGTTCTGGTGCAACTCCATTTCTTGTCCTCTTTGTGACAGATGGCTTTTTCCCCATAGACACTTTGGGGGGGTATTTTGGTGTGTTTTTAACTTTGCATTAGACCTGCTTTAAGAGCACCATAAAAAGTTATGTGCTACAGTTTCCGACAGTAAAATATTTATGCATGCCAGAATTATTTATGTACTGTTAATTGACATGAAACAATTTGCAATTCTTTTTTTTCATAGTCAAATCAGTAATTATGTTGTAAACAACCAAATCATCTGCACTAATAATTTAAATGTAACTGTATATACTTTTAATGATCAAAGGGTTTTTTTTTCATCTAATTTAACTCCCTGTGATTTTAGACACTTGCTTTCAAATGCAACCAGGTATAAGGCAATGCACCAATAATTAACTTTGAGGCAGAATTCAAATCATTAACTTTGAGCTGTAACTAAAACTATCTTAAGGATATTACATACAGAATAAATTGCTGTTTTGATATTTCTTTTGTATAAAATGTATACTGGATGAATTTTTGCCTATGTATTACTTAATGTGAAGCTATCAGTATGATTTCAGACATGCTGTGCGTTCTCCTTTCATCTGTCAACAGACTGGCTGATGTGTTTGCTCAATACAGCTATATCTTTAATCAGGGTAAGAGACATAACTTGACAGAGTGTAATTATTTTAATTGCTGTGGAAAGACAGAGATCTAAATTAGAAGAGAAATTTGGGTTTCAAACTTAGATCTGTTCTAGAGCTGAAATAAGATTTCAGACACCTAACAAAAGTTTGAACATTGAGGGCTGTCCTTTCAGAGCTACAATAACTTTTTCTAAAAGAACACATACAGTGAAGAAATGTTTTACCCACGTGAACACTGTTAACTTTGGTAAGACTCGATTTTCAAGTACTTTCAGGGTTTCTGTTGTACAAAATAAGCATCAAGCAGCTTGTTCAGCAACTATACAATCTTTTCATTCTTGTTTATCTACCCTTACACAGTTTCTGTCAGGAGTGGACCTATGCTCATTTGAAAATAATTTTGATTGCTGACGTTCCTCCCTCCACCCTTCTAAGATGTTTTAAATTGTCAGAAACAAAACAGAAAAAAAGAAGCCTTTGTGCTTCAGGTTGAAAATAATCATTATTGCACAATGGGATTTTTAGATATACTTTATGTTTACTGTAGAGTGGGACATATTGGAGCCTCTGTTGGATAGCCAAACATTGTGTGCCACACTTCTGTGTTTCATAGGAGTAAAACCATAGTCCCATAGCCTGCAATTCAAGAGATTTCTCAAGTGTGACTCTTCCTGGCTTGAGCATCAACATGCAAGAGCTGAACGAGGACAGCATTTCCACACAGAAGGCAGCAGGGATTTTCTGGCTGCCTGTGTGCTGCTGGCCCTTCACGCTGTCCTGCCCAGGCTGTTTGACACGGCTCTGCCATGCTGAGGGAATGACTGCTCTGCATGCAGGTATCCCCAAAGTCCTGAGCCAGCTGCACTCTGGCAAGGTGTCATTTTTGTTTATGTTCTTCTTTCCTGAATGAATATGTATTGTTTTCACTTTTTGACACCTTAGAAAATCCACAATACGAAACAAAAGGTATCCATTCTCAGGACCTGGAAGACTTCTCCTGAGTGCAAATATTTGCTCTTCCATCCTGCTCTCACCCTGCCCACAGAGGGCTTGGTTCTCAGCTAGCATGGCACTTTGTAGCTCTATTAGTTGTCACCACCAGATGACACAACTAGGGGGTTTTGTTGGTCTTTTCCACGCTGTTGTTTTGTGAAAAGAGAAGCTCTGGGAATTTCTTGTTTGACATCCACAGAAAGCCAGGGGAGACATTTATGGCACATAGTTTAGGCTGTCACTTAGGTCACACAGCTTAGTGTTTTAGTAGTCTTTTTCCTCTGAGAAAATATTTCATTTTGAAAACCCTGAGTTCACAAACACAAAAGAGAAGAAGAAATATACAAGAATCGATCCCTAAGAGTCCATGCCACTTAGTGAAATGGAGTAGGTGAGAAATCTTTTCAGTTCTCTTTCACACTTTCCCACCTAATTTCTTTGATTTATCATCTGTAAATGAGAATACTGGGCCCGATACTGTGTTAAGGCAGGCTGCACAGGACAAAGGTTTATTTCTAAGTAAAACTTACATAGTTTAAATAACTGCAGTTAAGAACCAAACCAAACCAACAAACCAACCCCCTTAAAAAAAACAAAAACAAAAAAAAACACACAAAAAAACCAAACTCCACAAACAAAAAAACAAACCAAAAAAATCCCACAACCAAACCGAAACCCACCAAAAAAATAACCAAAAACCCACTCAAAAACCAGACAGGTTTTCAGGGCTTTTTTTTTTTTTTAATTCCCCCCTCCAGCTATATCTCTAATCAATACTACCTGTATTGAAGGGCTGTAATTTTATATATCACTCCTGACAGAGGAGCTCCACAAAAGTTCTCACATACCCGAGGGACTATATTCACAATGCTGAGGACAGAAATTGTCTGCAAAGATATCTTAAAGCTACTTGAGCAGTCTTGCAGCTGTTACATGATTACTTGGTACAAAGACTGATGGAAAAGGCAGCACTTTTGTTCAAGCTGTCAAGTGACATCTGGAATCCCTGGTGAACTAGTTAAAATCAGTTTCACTGTAAAATGCCTCCATACAAAAGTGTGTGTGTGGGGGGGTTTGTTGTGTTTTTGTTGTTGTTGCTGTTGTTGGTGTGTGTTTTTTTTAAGAAAAATGGATCATAAGCATTGTACATATAATTCAATGCCAGAAAGAGTCACTGTTATAATTGTTAGCTTTTCGCTGCAGAAAAACATGGTATGGAATACCAAGGCATTAAAATTGTCAGTCAGTGCCTCTTTGAGCTCTAAAAGCATTGTAATCTCCCTAGAGGTTTCGCTATGTGCTTTGGTTGTGATGGGAGGTAGGAAGCATAAACAAGTAAAAAAAAAAAAATCAGTAGATGGGGGGTCCTTTATTTTTGGTTGGTTAAATCCTCTGGAGCCCAGCTGGCAAACAGAGAGCATTGTTTCATGAAGGTGATTTCTCAAACCAAGATGCAACAAGCAGACAGGTGGTGGTGTTTAATATTCCCGTATCTTTCATGGAAATGCAAGCTCAGATCTTGTGATGGTCTCAATCACTGGGTGAGGTGCTCCAATAATTGCTAGAAAAGGTAATTAAATATTAAGCACCCTCTGTTCAGACCTTAGCAGAGGTGAGTCAGCATAACTCCCTTGAAATGAAGTACTTGTCCTATGACTAATGTCATTGTACAAAAATGTTTCCCTGTCTGCACCTTTCCCTAGCCACTCTTCCACATACTTTTCTACAGTTCTTTGGCCATCACCAGCTGAAACTTATCAAGAATTGCAAGTGATTCAGGCTGTGATAAAACAATGGAAATGCACCCATCACTGAGCAGGGCAGAGAGATCTCAGGGTATCATACCTGGGCAGTGGACCATGAAAGCCTGAGAGGAAAAAGAAAATAAATTACTGCCTCTGCAAGAAGTGTAAAATGTTTCATTTTAGCTTTTTTTCACATATTAATGTTGCTCTTAAAGCTGCTTTAGCCTACAACATCTTTTATTGAAAGGTTACCTGAGAGACATGGAAAGATCCCAAGAAATTGTTTATCTCTCTTTATGGCTGTGTCTTATGAGTCTGTGTCAATTTTAAGTCCCTCTAAATGCAATTTATTCTCAGTGATTACTCAAAGTTTCTAGGAAGCTGTACTTTCTTTCATTTATGCAAGACTATTCAACACAACATCTGTATACAAGCTTCCTAATAGCTTCATGTATGGCTCTTTCTAAGTGTTTTTTTCTGCATTGTAAGATGTACACAAAAGGTTTGTTGTTGATTATATATATAATCTCTTTAAGTCAACACTTCTGTTGTATGGAGGTTCTATAGCAAAACGGATTTTGAACTCTTTTTTTTTTTCAAGAACTAATTTTCCTTTCCATTTAAGACATGTTTTTTAAATTATATTGCGTCAAATATTTGCTTTTTTATTAAAAAAAAAAAAAAGGAAAAAGAAAAGCATACACAGTCCTTTAGTTTTAAAGAGTAACTGAACAATATGGGTCAGGAGAGGAGCTGAAACACATTATAGAAGAGTGCTTTTCTTTCTAACCAGGATGAAAGCAGGCAGCTGAGGTCTTTCCTTTTTGTCATGCAAAAAACTATAAAACCTAAGGAAACCTGTAAAATAAAGGAAAGCCCAACAAAAATGATGTTTTAGAGCAAGCTAAAACCCACCATTTTTCAAAATATCATTCATCTTCAAGTAAGA
Source organism: Margarornis squamiger (assembly GCA_035222235.1). Taxonomy (NCBI): domain Eukaryota; kingdom Metazoa; phylum Chordata; class Aves; order Passeriformes; family Furnariidae; genus Margarornis; species Margarornis squamiger. Next base: position 29,653,426 of record JAWWTY010000160.1, read on the forward strand.
GCAAAGAAACTGGTGTTTTTAAAGACCAGACAGCCACTTTTAGTCAGACAGCTATGAGACGTGCCTGGAACCCCAGACTCAAGGTGCAATTCCTGTGTCTTATTTCTGCAATGGAGCAAGAGGTAAGCCAGGACTTAGGGCTGACCTAGGTCAGACGTGAGGGCAGGGGCAAATGAGAGATGGGCTTACTGGGAAGGAGCACAGATACCTACAATCTTGAGGTAAGCATGACTGCGGGGAAGGTTAGAAGGGAAAAAAAATAAATAATTACTAACAGAAATGTAATATGACTGGAGAGAAACAAAAATCACTCCAAGTTTGTGGAAATTCTGACTGCAGTGACCTAAGGGTAAAGTTCTCAGTGTACTTCATGACCTGTGTGCAAGCCAGGACAGTCTGCTTTGAATATCAGCTGTGAAATACTGAGTGGTTTGCCAAACTTAACTGGGGAATGCAGGGATAGGAATTTCAGGGAACGAGTAGCTACTCCTTATTGCGAAGGGTTGAGAGACACTGAAACTTACACCTTCACCTCTCCTTACATGTGTGTGATGTGCTGTTCTGTGTACAGTGTCACAAGTAATAACCTTCTTGCTGTCGATTTTGACATTTTTGCAATGTTCCACCTCTACCTTTCAGAATATTTAATTGTATTTATCAGTCGTTTTAGGATTAATAGATATGTTATTATATTTTTAGTAAGTTTTTGAATATATGAACACAGCTTTCATTTTGTAAGCTTGTCAGATCACAGGGAGCAATCATGCACAAGGGGAAAAATACCAGTTCCTACCTCTATATACCTCGTATTGCTGAACTAATTACCCACCACTTGTAACTAGAGAATTTAGGGAAACTCAGTATTGCTAAAAATGCCTTGGCACTGTTTGTAATAATCTTCAGCTGCCATTTGAGAAGCCCTGGGCAATCCAAGATTTCCACCCTGTGCTGTGGCAAGAGCTGAAGGCTGGACTGAGATCCCAAATAGCCCTAGGCTTAATGCCAAGTATTCTGTGCTCACTGCTGATGGATGAATATTTGCAGGGCCTCAACAACAGCATCTTTATAAATTAAACAATAATTAAAAATTTAATTTATAATCTTTGTGGATTTCTCAACTTAGAATTAAAATTCTCATGTCATTTCTACTTGTATGGATTCTACCTCTCCCACAGTCAGTGGTGTTATATCACTGTAGAAAGAAGTCTTTTACAATTGTATTTTACAAGGCAACTGAGTGCTAGTGTTAATGTACAGAGCATCTTGACAATTGCAGAAATGTTTCTCTCCAGGATATTGAAATATTCACTTGTACATTTGCATTTTCTGGAAGCTTATCCCCTAGAACTTTTAAATTAATGCTCCGTTCTGATCACCAAGTGTACAATTTTTGTAATGTCTTATTGTATGCACTAAATGTAAAGGCACACAAATGGAAATGGAAATCCTCATTCTTTGAAGCAGTGTTTTGTGTGCAATATCCTAGGACTTGGCTTAGTTTACGCCAAGACAAAACAGAAACCTGTCAGATGGTGAAAAAGAATAGATTCTGCACAATGGAGTTATTTCCCCCAAATCCGCTGCCATGTCTCTTCCATACTGTGCCACTGATAGCCAAACATCACCCAATAAATCACTCATCACGAGAAGCACTGTTTCATTCCACAAACATTCCAGCACATTAAAGAATGAGATTGAGAGAATCTTCATTGAGGAGACTTCTAAATTTCACTTTTCATTCCATTGCTTCACCATGTTGTTTTTCTAAAATGAAGCAATTTTGGTCTCCTAAATCCTATGTCACATATTTAGACAAATATTCTTTTATTCACTGAGCAGTTACACAGTTTTTTGCAGGCAGTTCATAATGTATTGGCAATTGAATGATAAGCATACCCTAGATCAGATATTTACAGCAATAGCAGATAAATATTAGATACTTAATCAAACAAGGGGTTTGTAGTACCTGCGATTCAGTTTCAGATGACTTCAGAGAACATTTTTGTAACAAGGATAAGAAGGGAGATGCAGAATGATAGGAATTCAAAATAGAGATCACATTCAGATTATTTTGCTAGTATGTTGAAATATGAACAATTTATAACTAGGTTTCAATAAGAGCGAGTTCCACAGTTTTATCATGCTGCAAGATGTAGGGAAAGTACTCTCTCCCTCTTTCTTCTAATTTGCAGGTTAATAATTTTAGATAGCTTATAGTTCTGCTGTAAATTTTGAGTATTAATTAAAAAGTATCCTTTTGTTTGTTTGTTTTAACTATCAGCTTGTCTATAGGAACAAATCTGCCATAAATACTAAAAATGCTTAGCTGAGTCTTTTTGGGCCCTCTGCAATGCTCTAAATTTATTTTTGTCCCTTTTCCCTTTGCACTTACCATAATATTTGTTATAAATTGACCAGACTGTATCTCAGAAACTCCAGGCAGAAAATGTATAAACAGCAAAAATCCAAGGATAAGGCTTCTCCCCCAACTTGGAAACCACCCCACATGCTGTTGATATTACAGCCTTTTGAAAGGAATGGGCATGTTGCCACCACACTGAAGTTTCCATAACCAAGATGCTGATGAGAAATGAATGGCCAAGACGAAGGCACTGAAGTGCCTCAAGGGCCACTCTGAAGCATAAGGGAAAAGAAAACTCTGAGTCATCAGGAAAAGAGAGAAAAAAATATCCAGGTATGTTCATGCAGAGGCACACACACTGATATTTCTCAAGGTGGATTGGTTTGATAAAAATTATGACCTTTTTCCTCTACCCTCTTCTATTTTCCAGTCCTAAAAATATTGCAAGTGCCTGAGGCGTGAGTCAGAGCAAACCTCCATTATCACTCCAGAGACTTGGCACTTCGCTCATTAGGCTCCTTAGGATCTAACTGAGTGACCTTGTTTGGGGGGAAGGCACAGATGGAGTCTGTCAGTAAATCTTGTTAATGTAACAAGTATTCCTACTGTTAGATGAGGTTTGCACCTCATATAAGCATTTCTAGCCCAAGTAAACAACCACTATTCCCTCCTACCAATGTCAACCCCCTTTTTTCCATGCCACCAGGTACTTCAGCATTTGTTTTTACTGTGAATTACCAAAAAAAGAACATCTTGCTGTGAGTGTAGGAAGACCTTTGTCTCAAAGGCAGTCATGCACCTCACTTCTAGAGAAAGTGATATTTGCTTTTAGATTTGGAAGTGTTACCTGATAAACACAGTAGCTTTCTTCTGCTGTGAATTTTTACCTGGGCTTAAAAAATATTTTTATGGTACTTTTTTCCTGGATTCATGCTCACACTATACAATATACAGAACTAATACATAAATAATAAATAGAAGGTTTATTTATAAGACAATTTTATATTGTTTAAAATTTTAGGATGTAGCCACTATTTTGTTACTATAAGAAAATAAAAAAAACACCCTCTCTTTTCAAAGTGCATTCAGCTTCTAAAAGGCAATGCTAAAAAGGTGACACCACCTTAGCTCAATGATGCCTTTGGATGAAAGAACAGGGATACAACAATAACTGAAATATTAAAGTAAAATTCAGTGTTGTGACCCTGAACACCAGGACAAATTTCATGCTGAATAAGCAGCTATATTTTCTAAGTGTTTTGCATTGTTGAGCACAGCAGCAAAGCTAAGAGTGGTTGAATTAGGGACTCTTATCTTCAGATTTTTTTCCTAAATTTCCTAGTCCAAATGGGATTGTGAAGACACTGTTTCAAAGCAACACCCTTGCATATTTTGAAATTATGTTCTATCCTGCTTTGCAGATGAAAGAATCAAGCTTGAAATCAGAAACTGAGATGAATCTCTATTGTTTTTTCTACACCCACTTGGTTCTACAAGCTAGTTCAGGGCTCCAAGCCCTAGAATTTAGAGCTTAAATAAAAGAGAAAGAACTGACCTGCTCATCTATGCCTGTCCCTGTGGGAAGGGCTGACTGCACAGGGTTTCTATAAGAGCACCTGATGGCTTGAATTGCTGAGAAGGAAGAGAGAGAACAGACAGAAGCAACCACACTGCTTCTACCTGTGCCTTTCCATCCCTCATCCCTCTACTAAAAGCCACCACTGTTCACAAGCTAAGGGTTGTGGGTTTTAGTGCCTGTTTATTTTTAACTATGTTAATTTATTTTATTCCATGTATATTTCTGCCAAGTTTTCATTGCTTTCAATGTTCAAACACTTTTGTATTAGTTAAAACTCCTCTTTGCCACTTGCTACTATAGGGATTATAAAAAGAAATTAAATGTAGGACACCAAAGATCATCACAGGCAGAGGAATAAAACCTCCCCACAAGCTCAGTTAAATCAAGAAGATGGTCTGGTAACAGAGAATATGTTGTTAACAAGGCACCATAGGTAGGAATAGGCCTGCAGAAAAGGACAGACTATCATTATTAAAATCTTTAAGTTGCATGGAAACTGATGTCCAGATCCTGCTACCACAGGAATGGTGAAGGCTTCTCGGGATGTGATAGGAAAGAAATTAGCAGAGTACATAAATCAGATAAACGGGACAGAGGAAGCAATGTTGGCAGAAACATGCTGGAAATGTTTGTTTTGAAGCACTGTCCTGGCAAACTGTTTTCAACATCATTATTGGTAAGGTTTGAATAACACTGACTTATCTTGATCTTGGCTTCAGATTTTTAGGCCAGTGATATTACACCCTAATATGATCCATGACTCCAGGCACAAATGCCACTTTCTTCTGTCACTGCTAAAAGGCTAAAAAGTCACATAATTGCTGCTGCCACTTCTCTGTTGCTTGCTCACTTGAAACTACAATAGTCTAAGGAATAACTACGTTTGATTTCAGGCAATGGGACTTTAGGTTATTCCTTGGGTAAAATTGTCCCTTGGTATGTGTATGTAGATTCTCTGGAAGACTGGCCCCCAAACAACACTGTACACTTCACAGGAAACAAATTCTGTTGAGCACAAGCTCTGGAAATAAAATAAAAATAAAATAATAATAATAAAATAGAAAGTATTTTAGCTTAACCTTTTCCTCAGTGAGATCTAATTATGAATTGCATATTGTAAAGACTTTTCAAAGATGTAAGCCGTTACTTGTGCCAATTTTGAATTCTGTAGTAAAATAGAAACAGTGCAGTTCTTATAAATTAGCTTTATGATTTCTAAGATTGATAGGTCAGTATTATCAAGTGCTTTTTTTCACTTGTTCCTGTTCACTTGAGCTATTTTCTTGTTAGAGGGGCTCTGTATTGTAGTGGTCAGTGTATTCCAAGTGTCCTGTCCTACATTACTATTACTGTAGGGGCCTGCAGTAATGAAATAGCAAGACTTAGCAATTCCTTCTTGTAATGGTTTGTTCTCATAGTTAATTGACACAGCCATGGAAGTAGTGCCTTAGATTGCTTCTGCCTCACTGCAGACACACTTTCAGAGAAAATATTCTGGTCCTAGGAAAATACCATTCTCTTCAACTGATAGGCCCTGCAATGTAAGCCTGAGGCAGGTGGAAGAAGTGGAGCCTGAAATTCAGATTGTCTTCCTTTTATCAAAGCAAAACTACCTTTCTCTCCAGGAAATTCATAGGATATTTCCATTGCTAGTTGATTTTAGCCAATTCAGACTTTTTGGTGATATTTTTCATCGCATTCAAATGCAATTTGTCCTGATAGAATTTCTCTATACTGCCTTGTTGCTGCATTTTTAGCTAACTTGTTAAACTTAGAAGTGAAAACATATTCAGCAATGAATAAACTACTCTAAGACTGAAAACTTTAATGCAAGGACTATACTTTTTATCCTATATTGAGTTTGTGTATCAAGCTATACTTGGCAAATACTTGGATGATTGAGATGTTGGTTTCACAAACACCAGAGCAACTTCACCATTGACTACAGTCACCTAGAATTGTTCTGGAGCAATATTTCACCTCATAAGGCTTGGTTTGTTGCTAACAATATAAACTTACTTACTATTTATTTGTTGAAATAACTGTGCTTGTTTATATAGAATGGGATTAGGACTATTTTATTTCAGATCAGTAATTTTTAGCTCAAAAATACCCACAAAGTGCTTTCAGATCATTAAAAATATTGAACGGCAAATTAAAACATTTATGACTTCTTTAATTTAACAGTCATTCTATTGCTTCTTACAGGCTGCCATCAACACCCTTAAAGCAACCTCTGAAATCAGTCTGTGAACTCCTATTTTGGCAAGTTTCATTTAAACCCACGCAAATTCAGGGGGAAAAAAAGGGTCTCATTTTCATGCAAAATTTTAACAAAATGAGATCTAATATTACTTTTCTATAGTCTCACGTGATACACAAAATAATCTAACCAGGAATTTGGAGCTTGATAGTGATTGGCATCAGCTCCAATGTCCTTGATATGTGTCATAGCATGGATTATTGCTCAAATCAATACAAAGCAATTTCCAATCAAGGGAAACAACTGTACATTGGTTTGTTCTGATCCATTTTCAGATAGTATTTCTACAGCCTCCCATGGATTTGCAGCTGCTCAATTGCAGTCTAATTGCATGACCCCTGTAGAACATCACCCAAGGAATGTTAGTGGTACATGGTGACATTCAGAACAAAGCAAACACAGTGAAGCTTGCAGTTACACAGGAAGGGAAAGTACAGCAAGTGAAAATAAAGACTTCTTGTTAAGAGATGGGTGTCACGTATATTCTTGATTACAAAAACTCTAGAATGTTTCTGTGGCTCTAAAATGCCCACCCTGTGCCATCAACTTATTTTAAGACACACAGAGAAATATTAATTTAAAGTTGTATGTTTCTTATGTACAAAAGAAAGAATAAACCAGAGAAAAATAACCAAGTGTGGTAGTGTATACAGCAAATTTCGTGGAGAAGTTCCCTGTTGAAATAGAGCAAACATCTTTTAGAAGTCACAAGCCATTGGGAAAATTGGAAGGCACCTTCAATCTTATAGATATTCCAGGTTTGGCTCACAGCCTGTGCTTTGGGCATTCTCATATTTTCAGTAGTGTTTGTTTTTTTTCCTTCTTGTTAGAACCTCATTTTCTGTTGATGCATCAAGGAATAAAGGGGTTATATCAATGCACAGCAACAACTTATATCAGGACAGCCCAGGAAAAAAAGTGAAAGATATTGTTTCTCTCCAAAGGAGCAAGGGGAAGATAGGAGGACCAAAGTCACTTCCCAGGTTGAAGTTTTCTGTGAGATTGGAGATTTCTGTTCTAATCTCACCAAAAATGTGGCAGCGCATTCAGGTGCTGGGAGAGCTGTTTCATGTCTTGGCTGAAAAGAGGTGCCACAGCTCCACGTCAGGACACAAATTCATATGCTTGGGATCTGTTGTGCTCCTGCTGGATACACCAATCGGAAACATCTCCTGCCCCCACAAAGAGATCACAAATTTCTGCAATGAATTCTGAGGATTTTTATGGTGAAAAACCTATTTTTCCCTATGTTTTACATAGGGATATCTTATGGGTCTCTTTTTTTTTTTTTTTTTTACTGTAAGCCAGAATTCCTGAACTTTGGAATAAACTGGTAAGAGTACTGGGTAAACTTAAAGCTACCATTAAGAAGAAAGGACTCCACAGTAAGCTCTTAACTCATAGGAAACCTTTCTGCCTGCCTTTTAGAGCAGCTGGAAGCTTTTCTTTGCAGACTTGGTGGGCATGACACTTACTTATGGATATCATGCCACTGGACTTTGCAACTATCCAGGTGTCAGTAAAACATAACCTGTCAGTTCTCAATGAAAAACCAAAATAGGTTCTTCCCAAAGGCCCTCCTTTTATACAATAAAAGAGAACCTTCAACTCTATTAAAAAAATTCAACAGAAGAAAAATATTACAATACAAGAAGGCAAAGGCTGAACAACAATTAGCAGGTAAATTCAGACCATTTATAATGAGAAATTAAGTCAGAGTCTCTTAACATTCCACCTTTCTGTTTTCTCTTCATCAGTTGTATCTAACTGCTGAGAGAAAGGCCTTTCTTTGAGGAACTTTCACTGTTGTGTTTCTGGGAGCAAAGGGTGGATTTAACTATTTTTATTTATTATGCACGTCCTTTTTGGACAAACTCATAAAACCTTATTGTCATATTACTTCTACTCTTCCTCATGGAACTATTTTCCCACACTGTAAAGGGTGGTTTGAATCCTTGGTCCACATTTTTGAATGATTTCTAGGACTTTTGTTGAAAAGGACAGCAACCTGCCAAGGCAAGAGAGCATCGCTTAAAATCTCCCTACAGCTGTTTCATTTCTGAATGTTTTTTAGCACGAAGTAACTATTGTGACAGAATTTGTTATTGATAACGTCAAACGGAGGTTAAAGGCAGTTGTTTTTGCAAGAGAGCAGTGCCTTAATGGAGATCTTGTTAAAAACCTAACTGTGGTGAAACATTGGTTTTGTCCTGTATTTAACCCAGAAATTTTCAATTTTAACTTTGCATATGCATTAGAACTCTTACTTTCCTACAAAAGCAACCTTTAGTTTCCATTAGTTTGAAGTGAAAACTTTAGCTAGAGGTAATATTTTCCCCCTGACACATGCCCATTCATCTAACTGAGAATATTTGATTAAGCATATGCATTAGATGGGATAATAGATAATCTTTGCTTGATTTTAATTATCTTGGACTCTGATGCCAATGTCAGTGCTGACAGATGCCAGTGGGAGTTCTGAGTACAAGTACAGGGCAACTCAAGGGTCTGACTGAGCAGTACTTTGCAACTGTCTTGTTTTTAGTTTCTGAACTATTTTATCCTAATTATTTCTCTCACAGTTCTAAAAAATACTGTACTTATACTGATATTTACTTGAGAATATAATTAAGGCTCAATACAAGTTTTTCCTTCAATAAGTAAAACTGTTTCTAAGGTGAATGTATCAGTAATCTGGATACAAATGTGCATTTTTCCCCCAACTTATCTGTATAGAGGTTATTATGGCAAATTTTGGTAAAGCTGATAGAAAAAATTAAATATTTTCACAATGATATTAGGGTTATTTTTTTCCTCAGGGACTAGAACTCTTTACTAATAATTGATGTAAGAGAAACTGGTCAAAAGTAGCAATTCTATAGCAGGTGGCATTTAGACCTCATCATACACTACCAAACACACCTTGACCAGGGAATACTCCTCCTTTTTGTCACACATAATTGTATTGTGGAATTACAGAAAATCGTTTGGAGAGAGAACTTCTACTCAGTTCCCAGCTCTGTCTCCTATGATGTTTCATGCAAGGATCAATTATGGCATTTATTTTCAGCAGGATGTTGTGATGGAGTTATGTCCAAAAGGTTGAAGAAAGTCCACTTAAAATAAACCATTTATGTTGTGGCTCTAGATACTTTATGGCTTATTTGAAAAGACTATTTGGACAATTTGTTATTCACTTTGGGAAAACTTTTTAATACACATTTCTTACTGCATCCATTTTAAGGAATGTCTTAAAGCAATTGCTGTAGCATAAGTAGCCACCAAATAATATGTATAAAATGATCTATACATAAATAAAATAAGCCATTAGAGACCTAAGAAAATCATTCTACCAGCCTATATAATCTTTTTCCAGACTAATGTCTTAAAAGAGCAGCACATATTTCTTTATGACAAGGCTTTTCTACTTGAGCAATAAGATTCTCCCATGTCCTAGGGGTAATCCACTCAATAGAAGAAATAGGTGAAACACAAAAAGACATTGGGTAGGTGATAGTCACAGGCAGGCAAGGAAAGGATGTGTGAAACTTAGTCATCAGTGCTCATTACTATAAGAATTTCTAACACTGATAGATCATGATTCTTCAACACATTAACCAGAAGCCAAATTTTAAGTACATCCTGCTTATCTAGAAAATGTATGTTTATTGCTTTTTTATTTACTGAGAGTTAAGCATACACTTCAGATGCTTTTCTAAGTGAGATTACAGTGGGAAACAGTATATTCTAGAGCTCTTGCTTCAAGTATTTCCACTTCTGATTGTGCCTCCACTCCCTCTCTTAAGAAGGCATTATTATTCAGAAATAAATCCCTCTAGAGCGTTCTTGGAGGATTTTTAATAATGAATCTTATATAAATGCAGGTGTGTGACATATTACATTGTTGCAGAGTCATCACTGTCACTAACTGACGTGAAAAATCAAGGACTACATCCTCAGATATCACAAGAGAAGACAATGTTCTTGGTACTTAGGCATAGTCCAGTTTAAAACTAAGAAAGTTGTTTATATAAAAATCATTAAAGTACTATAACTGACAACAAAACATACTTTCCTATATTAAACTTTCTGAGCAAAACTGGGATTTAAAAAGAAAACCACAATTATTGCTATATGGAATATGACATCCTCAGTGGTGCTGAGTACTTCTAGTCAGCTAAGTGGCATGGGAAAACCAGATAGGATCTTAATTTCTTTTTCCAGGTGTGAGCCCACATCCTCAGCTTGCAAATGCTTCAAACTTTTTAAAAATAGAAACTGTAGTCTGTCTTATCTACTGCCTTCTCAACTTGCAACTAAACCAATTTGATTAGGTTATATGCTTTTGCCTCTTTTCTCCTTGCTTGCAGTTTGGAGGAATGAGGAAGTGTGGCTTCCTTGTGGCATGGAAAGAGCTGACAAACGTTTTCTCTCCAGCTTGACCTTGTTCCTAGAAATATTTTGTTTCACAGTCACCTCGGGGACAAACTGAGTATCTCTCTGAGCCTTGAGTGTTCCTGTCTCCTGTCAAGAGCTGAGACCACAACTGTAGCACAGGCAGCAACAGACAATCCCAACTACAGTTTGAATGTTGGTGCACTTCCTTGTGCAGGATTTTACACTAGAAAAGAGTGCAGAGAGTTGAAGACAGATTTGATGAAATTAGAGGAAGATGCATTGCTAAGCTAGGAATACAAAGTCTTGTATTCCTAGCTAATTGAAATTACCTGTGCCTGGAATTCAGTGTTTTAACATAAGGACAGCAGTACTATCTCATCGTGTTCTGGAGGGCTTTTCACAAACCACTTGGCAATGGCTTTACTCTTTCCTGTGCAAATGTTCATGTTAAACCTAGCTGCATGAACTTTCAATACCCACTCAGTTGTACATACAACCCATGGAGATAAGGATTTCTGTTTAAAATTGTACTGTAGGCTGGACAAATGACACACGCTACATTCCTCTCCCTCTATGCATAGACTAGAGGAGATGTAATCTGACTCCTTTCATTTCTGGAAACTTGCTTGGGATCCTAAGGTAGGAGTCATAATGCCAGTCCTGAATGCTGCTAGTGACAAAATAAAAACAAAAAAAAAAAAACAACACACACCAAAAAAACAAAACCCCAAACACACTGAAATGAAACTTTGCAGTTATGTCCAGTGACAGAGAACTCATGGGAACTCTTATATCCATTGCATTTGGACAAAGCAGAGGAACAGTCCATCCTAGTGACACAGAAGTCATTTATAGCCTCCACCTGCAGGTGAGCACAGAACCCAGGCTTTTAGCCTTTTGTTCTCTGTAGGGAGCTCATTCAAATCAATCACCTTAGACTGAGAAAAGCCTGCAATCCTTTCCATCACTCCTCAGGAACTGGCACCCTGAGCCAGCCAAGAGTTAACATACAGTGCTTCAAACACATATGCAATTCTAGTAATTCCTTTTATTTTGCATAAACATACATAAACTTCCATACCTGCATAAGTCCAGATTTGACTTATCCATTCAGTACTCAGCCTTATGTTTCCCCAGTTTCTCCCTCCAGCTTTCATAGGCAAAGCACCATCTGACTCCCTGGCATTTTGCAGAGCTGCGTATGCTAAAACAACTCTTTTGTTTTTGTAGTTGAGAATATGTTTTTTCTCTCCATAGTGAAAGTCTCAAAGGCACAAGTTGATTTCTGAGTTTGAAATTATACTAGATACAGTAGGTTTTGCAGAAGGTCACCCACTACTGATTAAAGGGAATACCTTTTCTTCTATGTTATAATTTAAGTCACTGTTCCTTGCCAGTTCTGTACCTCCAGTTGCTAAGCCTGCTATTACCTTTTTTCCAGCCCTTTTCTACAACGTGGCAGATATCCTTCTATCTACAGATAGGAATGTAAATACTGTAGCTAATGCCTTTATGATTTTCTTATGAATGGGGAAAATATTCTGATTAAAACCCTTGACATTAGATTTTGAATAATCTACCAATCAATTGCCCAGATGACAAGCTGATAGAAGGCAGCATGTATCTAAAAAGTTTAAAATCATATCCCTGTGTTATCCTAATACATTAAGACCTGCGTACATAATTTATTATTTTCGTAAGATATTGACAGCTGACCTCATTTTCCCATTCAGTTTTGAAACACATCTATTGTGCTGCATCCAGTGTGCAAACTCAAATTAAAGAAATCTTCTACCACATAAAAAATTCACATATTTTAATATTTATTTCAACTAATTAGTCTCAAGGTATTATGAGAGATACAAACCAAAGGAATAGACGAGAGTCCATGAAGACAACAAATGAGTGTGGTACAAAAAGTTATGCTAGTAGTAGTTATGATACTTTCCACCAACTGTAAGGAAATAAAGGCCTTATAGATCAAACATTCCCCTTGCTATTCCTTGTAATTGTGTTTTCCCCTGGTTAGTGGTTTCAGTTTGCTCAGAGAAGAAACAAACTCTATATAGACTGTTTTCTGCTTTTACTAGTGAGAAGTCCATAGCAATTTCTGGACTGAGGTGTCACACACTTCAAATTGCAGAAGCAGTAAAAAACGCATTACTCGGGACATTGGCAACTCATGTAGTTTCAGGGTTGTAAAAAATACTTGACTATCAGAAGTAAGAAAACACACTTAAAATAATTGATTGATTTGAATAGAGACTTCTGCTTCAAAATGGCCATTCCATTACCCAAATTACCTAGCTGACCAATAACCAAAGCAAGAAAAACCAAGCTATTTCAACATCAGTAAGACAGCCTCAGGTTTTTTCATTGGTTTGTGGGGTTTTCAGTTTATCCTGTTGACATAGGATCACAAAAAGACACAAATCCAATAAATACAGTATCATCCACGCAGGCTGTTGGAAAATCTTGTAGCTACTCTCTTGTACTAAGAATAGTAAAGACATGAGAGACCGTGTCACTCTGCTCAGACTTTTTCCATATGAACTAGACAATTTAGTGTCAAAAAGGCCAGCACATACACAGACAATACACACAAATCAAGTTCACTCCTGAAGTTACTTGTAATGCCCGGGTGGGAGCCAAGCCTGCTCCCAACATGGTCAGCACAGGCTATGGCTTGACTTCACAATGAGCTTCAGCTTCTCCCCCCTCCAAGCTGAACACCAGCATTTCAAGCTCGAAAGCTTTTCTGAGCTGTTATTTGTGGACAGGTTGAGCTTATTTATGTAAGATGGGCCTCCTCATGGCCTGGCTGCTAATCAGGTTTCTGATTTTCACAAAGTCAGCTTCTTTTCCATCTGTCTCTAGTGACTGCACTGGTGCTCTGTATTGTCTTTCATGCTTCACAGAGGGACATTTTTTACCATGGCCATTAACCCAAAGGCTGGCTCAAAACTTGTGTTTTCCTGTGGAGCATGAAGAGCAGCAGGGAAGAGCAAAGCACCTACGGTGCCCAGGGAAAACCTGGCAGGTGGTGAGAAGCCAAATTCCGTCTACACTGCAGTTAAATATCTCAGATGGAGGGAAAGGACAGGTGCAGCAAGACAGAAAAGTAGTTGTAATGTTGTATAGGGCTGAAGTTTAGAAAATAGTGATGCAGAATTTAGGAAGAAGCGAAGTGACTGGAGACATCAAGGGAGGGGCAGATGGCAACATTTTAAATCTACATCCTCATTCAAACAAGTATCTGGAAGCCAGTATAATTTTGAATTCTACCTGACCCTTCTACAGTGTAAGATGCTAAACAATGTACAGGTGTATCATACTAGGAAAAAGTCCCTAAGATATTGGGATTTGTAGTCACATATGGACTGAAACAAAAAGGATGATTTTCTCACAGCTTGCAATGTTTCACATGAATCACCAATATTGTGTGACACAAGGAAGAAAAGAAGAGAGTACATATTTCAGCCTACACTTTGTCCTCCTTATTAACTGTAACAGCCTCCCAAAAGGTCTGATCTTTAAAACTCGTATTTTCATGCAATTCACCACACACTCTTCATATTGCTCTCACTGCTCTCTTCTTCAACAGCTTCCTGAACACTTAATAATCTTGACTCTTGACATTTAAGAATCTGCTTTGCTTCAGAAAAATGCCAAATCCACCACACTAATCTCCATCTTACCCACCTCACTGCTCCCTCTCCCACTTACTCTCCAGATGGGCCCTGTAAAGTTTTCTATATGATTTTTTTTGTTTTTTCTTCTTTAGGCTTCCCTCTCTAAAAGAAAACCAACCTTTTTTTTTTTTTTTCACAAAAATCTTAAATTTTCTCCCAATTTTCAAGTCCCAAACAGTGCCAGATACTATTTCTTTAAATCTACATTTACTTTTCACTGTCATGCAGCTATTCCCCAAAGTTGTTGTTCACCTGCTTCTCAACCTTCTACGTGTTTTTCCTCTCAGTTTTGGAGGTCTGGATGCTTTTTCATAATGTTATTATTATCCAGATTTCTCAGGCACGTTCTGTGATTCCTCCTCCAGCAAGTGCTGACAGTAGGAAGAGAGAAAAAAAAAAGGCCAGTGCAGCTGCTCTAGTCTCCTCCCACCCCCTTCCCCTAGTAATATTCACACCTTCCTGTCTTCAGAGAGGAGGCTTTCAAGTCTGGTTTTTTTCCCAATGATCAGATGGTTGCTTACCCACAGGAACACACTGTGGAAAATCCTATGGGATACACTGCAGTAACAGTTTTATCTATTCTGGGGTCTAGGAAGCTCTCCCTTGTCACACAGTATTTCGGGTCCATTACAGATCCAGTTATAAGAAATATGTGTAAACTTCAGGGACTGAAGCTGCTAGAGGTCAGGCAGACTTCTCTCCTGAGTTTCAGATAGTACAAATCAAGACCAGGACAGACTTTTCTATTTCAGGATGTTTCGGTTTCAATCCATGTCTGAATCCAACTCGGCCTTGTTGAATTTCTGTTTTCAAACAATAAATCCCCACGACCCACTTCACCACTCTTCCAAGTTGCATAGCCAATCAGGGTGAAATAATTTGAAAAAAAAAAAAAAAAAAGGTGGAAAATGTTACTTTTCAAAACTCTCAGGTATTAAGATGCCTCCTACTTAAACTAATGCCCACTATGTTGTTTGTTATGCTAAAGTGCTATATTTGTCAATATACACATGTTTACATGTACATCTAAGCATATATGTTTGTACAAACCCAGTTGTACATGCAGCCACTCTGTACAGGCACAACAGGAATACTCAGAAGGCACTACTCATTTACTGGCTGAAGTAGAGTATCAAGGTGTGCTAAAGTCAGCAGACAGAGAGCAAGGGAAGCTGTATTTTAGGGTGGGGAAAGATTTGTTCCTGTTTCTTTGGTTTCCCACAGGAGCTGTTATTCTTTGGCAGGTCATCTTGGTTCTGCACGAAAACAAGTGAAACTGGTGAAAATGAAAACAAACCAAAAAACTGCCACACATTTAAACACATTTGGTTACTTGTGCCGTGTTGGCCAAGTCAAGTAATTTTCAATTTTGCCAGTGTGCAGGCCTATTTCTATATTCTTGTTTTGAAAATACTATTACAAAGAAGAATTCACTGGCTGTGAACATTTCACCAAAATTTTGGTTCTTTGAAGCAGTTAGTCCATGCCCAGACCTTAATGGGCTCCAGTAGGGTCTGGGAAAGGATCAGATTCCAAATTACTAGCTGAAAAACTAAAAACCAAACTGGATACCAGTATCACACCACCAAAATAATGCCAACGTTTAATTTTCCACACCTTCCATTTTAACTAATGTTATTTGGATAATATTGTAGGTGAATAAAAACAGTTAGTCTTATGGTTTGTACACAAGTCCCTTTCTATTGGACATGCACATGAGGAAAGTGAAAATGCTATTTTCCTCATTCATTTTGGAATTGCTGTGAATGGTGTAACGAAGGAAGTGTTCTCACCATACATACAGTTTACGACAGACAGAAAGGTCACTTTTTATAGCAAACCTCTTGGAGAACAGAGGTGTGCCCTTCTGTAGCTCCTGGGCTTTAGATATAATGCACTTAGTTACCATGTTAAGTGTTCCATGAGACTGAAACAGAGGGACCCCTTCCACTAATTTATCAGATTAACCAGTAGTATCATTGTACTGAAAAAACATGTGTCCAGAGCAAGAGAATGCCCTCATGATACATCCTAAGCTTCAGAATATAACATTGGATTGAGCATATATTATGGTATAAATATATTATCCTGCTCCTCTAGGTGAAGAAAAACTTAACTGCTTGCGAGTAGCAACCACTGTTGCAATTTTCCCTGTTTTGTAGGATTTATCAACTGGAATTAGCCCTTGCAAATTGCTGCAAGGCAGGCAGGAAAGCTCCTTGCTTTCTGCAGCGCAGTTGGTAGGTGACAGAGCTGTACCCTCTCAGCCATGTGCAGCATAGCTGAATCCTCTCTAAACAGCATCAGTTACTTCTTTTACAAACAGGCACGGGATACAGGTGACTTCAGCTGGAGAGAACAGCTCCTGTACATGCTCACAGGCTGCTTCCCTTCCCAGGTCACCAATTGTGGTCACTCAGAACAGCACGGTGCTGCAGCTAAAACAATCAACCTTGACAGTCAGTCTTGGTAGTGGATGTTTGTCTCAATCTGTCTCTGAAATATAGCTAATATCCAGCTACCTGCCAGGGCCCCAGTGATGCACAAACAACATAACCACTGTGTTTGTTTTTATGCAACTGAACTTACTGTATTTCAAATACAAACAAACTCTTTTGGGATGCCCCTCATCTTCACGAGCTTGTTTTATAGAGATACACAGGCAGTGTGATGCTGAGAGAGTCACTGCAGGTTTAGGAAATATTTAATCAAAAACTTAAGAGAGAGAAGTCAAACATTACCTTGCTTTTAACTAACTATGAAGCAGTTGCTGCATCTATTCCCCTACAGCCTACAAAAATTAGTGAAAGATATATTATCAACTAAGGAAAGAAAAAGACTTTAATTTCCTATTCTGCCTGACAAAACTAAAATAAAAATCCCTTGCTACTGACAGCTGAAATTTGCCCTTCTGCTGCTGAGACAGAATACTGTGTTCCTGAGATCAGATTCTGCTATAGGCTACCATCCCCGTCTATGGGAAAGTCTACATGTAAATAAACATAAAAATGAGCAGCCATTTTATCTGTCTGCATCCCACCCTTCCCACCAAACCCTCTCAAATGGAAGAAAATGGAGAACATGGCATACCCTCATTAAACAGAGTTGTAAAGCTCAGGGACTGACTGAAATCTTCCTTCCCCTCCTTGCGTTGCATCTACTGCAGTAGCTTTCTTTGAGGTAAAAAGGCAAACAAACAAGCCCAGCTGTTGTCAGTGCTCTTTATGAGCCACTGAGCAGCAGATGCTGAAAGAGCTGTGTTTCTAAATGCAACACCTGCTGCTGAACTTGAATTTCCAAGCCATAGCATTACACACACAGAGAAAGATCAACTGCCTAGGTATGTATCACTAATAGCCATTCTTAGAGTAAAATCAAAGAGAGACTGACAGCAGGAAATTATAGCTGGAAGCTCTGGAGCCACTACAAAATTTGCAGTAGTCCAATGGCACAGGATTTCTTCAAAAAGCAAAAGAATTGCAATTATTTAACTTAGTTTCTCTTATCCATTGTCAGACAAACACTTTGAAGACCATTGTAACTTCTTCAGCACACACCTGTGTCTGGTTACTGACAGAACAGACTCATATTCGGTGCTGTCTTAGGCAGACATTTCAGAGAAATGCTGCTTCTGGTTGCAAAAGCAACATATAAAGGAATTAATTAATTCCCTCCTTTATGTACACAGTGGGTTTATATGGCTACCATGTAAAACTGCTTATTGAACAAGTTCAATTTATTTTTATTTTTTTTTTAAAGGAGATAAGTAAAGTAAAGATTATTTCTGAAGTGGCATCAATTTGTTCATCTGACCTACAGTAAAACATCCAAAATTTTTGTAATAACCCATAGAAGTCAAAAAATTTCAGTACCCAGCAATAATAATAAAAAAAAGGAAAATAGCATACCAGGAACTGCTTGAGGTTCAAAACACGGACTGTAAAACTATGTCCCTACTTGCACCTACTCATGAGGATCCCACTGCCCACCCATCCTCCCTGCTTGCCCAGTGACCAAGTGGGCTGGCACACAGCCTGACCATACTTTTCAGGGTGGCTTCTTATTTCTGATTTTTTACACCTCTGTTGTATTTTTTTTGTTAAAAACCACTACTGCAACTTAATCCTGGCAGCTGTACACATCCGCTATCTCTGGAACACAAAGTGTAACACAGGAGCCAAGTGACAGTGTGTCACCACAGCTCAGGAAAGAAGCCTGGCTCAAGCAAAATACTCTTAGTCCTCGGAAAGATGGCTCCTTGCGATCAGAGGACAGCGCAGTGTCACAGCTAAATCTGCTCACCAACTTTCAATACCCCGCTTACCCTGCACCTCCTTTTTTTTTCAAAGTATTTCCTTCCCAAAACTTACCCCTCCCTTTCATTTCTGTTGGAGTTTACAACACAAAGCAGTTCCTAATCTCCACTTTGATCTGAATTTCTCTGGCAGCGACCATTGATTTTCATTTACGCACCCAGCTTCCCAGAGGCGCGTGGGCTCCTGCTATAGGAGCTGCAGTGGATACAGCTGACACTGCCCCTGCTCTGTATGAGCTGTGGCACACCCCCAGCCAGCCTCACAGTCTGCTGCAGCATCACAAATGGCCCAGGCTGGATTTATCCCTGGTGCTCCGGGGTGCTACCCCTCTGCATCTCACCACCTTCTGCCAAAGCTTGGCTTAAGCTACTGGCATGCAGGAGGTTCCTAAACCTGCAAGAGCCGAAGGTCAAGCTGCAGCGCTTGTTCCCAGGGACCTCTGCATGGAGGTTTCTAGTAGGGGCATTTGGAAATGCCTTCCACAACTCCAGGAGCAGGCAGAGAGGACCCCAACAGCTCTCAGTACAGTGCTGAGAGGAAGTGGAGTTGCCATGTGTTCCCACACAGTGCCATCCTACAAGTATGGTGAGACCAACCTCACAGCAGCCTTTGAGAAGCAGCATAAGCATGGCCAAAGCACTTACAATTACCCTATGGTGATACTTTTTATGGTTTGGAGACAAACCACTAGTTGGTGATATTCCCTGGAAACCTCACAGAAACATAAGTATTAACCAGAATACCCAATTTTGCTATTTGAATCATCTAATTTGTCATCATATATGTGACAAACTGAAAAGCTGCATGCCAATCTCTGCCCAGAGTAGTGTGGAGTAAATACCCTTGCTAGTGCTTTTGGTAGGAAATAAGGAGAAAGAAATGATAAATCCATGGTCTGTGCTGTTAAAGTGTATTTTGCAGCTATTTACAGCTGTGATTTAAGTGGCAAACAGTGCTAAAGGTAAGGATCTTTTGGTGCAGGCGATAACTTTCTACATTCAATGTCAGCTCTAATCCATGTCTGTTACCAGGGAGTTCACTGTAGGTTCACAGGAATAAGAGGAACACATGCAAGAAAATGAACAGAAAAAAAACCTAAAATAAATATTTTAATAGTGTTTAATACACTGTATTAATTATCCAAACCAAGACTCCCATCCAGTGGAAAGTGGCATTGTAAAACTACTAAAGTCAAGTACAATGTGCAGAATTTAGCAAAGCCTGACATATTTTCCCAGCTCTGCATGTTGGAAAAACCATAATGCTTATCACATTTGTCTCCTGAGTGGTGGATTTCACCTTTTAATGTCACACAATGCAGAAACATACCAGTAATTGTAGTGTATCTGCACTTCTGTTAACACTGTCTGAAATACTTTTTGTATTTCATAATAATGGCACCAGTTGCTCACACCTGTGGGCCCAAAAGAGAATAGTTTGCTTCTGGCTTTGTTTTCTGTGTGTTGGGGTTTTTTTTTGGTTTGAGCTTTTTTCTTTTGAGATGGGGAGGTGTTGGAATCTTCTGGCAACCCAGATAGTAAACTGATTTCTCCTTTTCATAAAAATTATAAGCTCATGTGGGCTTTATCCATATTCCTTTCATGCTGTGGCTCAGTTGTGTGCAAAATCTGTACAAGAGTTTTTCAGTTCATGTACAACACCAAGTGCAACTAAAGATTTCCAGGGTGAATGTACAGACCAAAGCCATACCTCAGACCAGTGTAGTTAATCTGACTCAAATATTTTCGGGGGAATATGTGAATGCATTGCTCATAGGGATTTCCTTCAGATTGAATTACTGATTCTGCTGAAGTAGCCTGTATTGTTATGTCAAAAATTCAGTTTACAAGTTTCTTTTTGCAGGTTTTTATTGCATGCTCACCTTGCAGTAACAAAAACCCAGTACTAAGATCACCTGAGGTACCAATTGAAGTATTATGAAAGGCTAAAGTACCACAGCGCTCGTGGGAAAGTCTTGCTGGACAGAAGACGGGTAATTAATATAGTAACTTGATATAGCTGTTCAGCTCTCCCATGAACCTTGAACTTTGACTGTCAACTTAGTCATTACTCTAAGAAATTATAATACCAGGACTAGTCTTAATACAATCTGTGATGCATTCTGGTCCTAGGGAATGTTAATGCACTAGAGCAAACTGGTCTCTATGGTAACCAAACCCACAAGGCTTATCATCCACCAGTAACTATGGTCCATTACAGTCAGTGTCCACTAAGGCAAACCCTTACAAACTGAAAGAACTTGTTTCTATGTGAACAAAGGCAACAACACCAACAAACCTCCCTGTGTCACTACTGAGCAGCTGTGTTCTTCAATTCCCTTTAAATATCATGTCCCCTCTACATCTGATAAATTATTCTTTCTTTGCTTAAGTCAAACTTTAAAAAAAGTATGGAACAATTAATTTGCTAAAAACAAACACACGTTATCTTTTCTGCTTCTGTAAGCAGAGAAAAATCAGATGTCATGGTTCTGATCTGGAGAAAACTGGAGAGACAGCAGTTTTAAGCGATTTTTCCAACTCTGGCCTCTAAAAAAAACATTTTTGAAAGATAAAAAGATCTTCTATGGAATGTTCCTGGGCACAGATGTCTATTCAATTTTTAAGTCTTGCAGAATTGCTAAAATAGGATATTAAATTTGCCCTTTTTCATTTATACATTCTATAGGGAAAAGATGGGAATTTTAAGTGAAGACACTAGTTTCCACAAAAGGTTGAGTACCTACACTGACCCTCTTGTTCAGTTTTCACTCAGAGGATCTCTAGTACAAGAAGCCTCAGGTGACCCGAGATGACTTCTAAGCTCTCAAGTTCAGACACGTTTCTGCCCACACATGTGTGTATCAGCTGCCTTCCCCTGTGCCCTGATTTCCACACTGCAGAGTCTCAAACCCACGGGCTGCAGACAGGTAACACAATTGCAGGAAGCTTGTTATTTCCGCCCCAACTCTGAGGTGGCTTTGCTGCTGTTAAAAGAGAACTTGATGGGCTAAAACTTGGATGTACTGTGTCTTAGAGCCTTGTCTTCTGGGATGTCTGGGAAACATTTGTTTTAGCAGAAAGTTTTCTGATACTTCTGTGAAAACCAGTGATATATTCAACAGCAGCAAATGAATGCATGCATATTCTCCAAGCCCCTCACATTGAGGTGTGGACACGTGAAGCCACAGTGCATTATGTTTCGGAGATTGAGGGTCCTCTGGTTGTGACTATTCAGTTTCTTGCCATGTCCATCCAAAACTAATTGCATAAATTCCAATAATTTGCTTTCTTTTTTCAAGCCTGGCCCATGCAACTCTAAATGATAATGCAATAAGAGGCTGTCTTGGGCAAACTTATTACCACTTTTGTTTTAAGAGCACTTTGGGGTTTCTAAACACAACTAATACCTTAAAATCTTTGACCGATGCAAAGATCCAAAGCAAACATTTCTACAGACGTTTCATGAACTCTCTGTTTGCTAACATAACTCAGCTTATGGAGCCACTGCACATTGTTACAAAGGTGACAGTGCCAATGTGACTTTTTCCAAAGAATCCTGTCACCCTTTTTGTCAGTTTTAAGGACATATGGGCCTCGGAGTGGCTGCATATGTCTGAACAGGAATATGCATCTTTACTGCGGCAGCTATAAGAATATCTGATAAATTTTGTTCTCAGTTTCTTAAAAACATGTGTACACAAACAGAAGCTCATACTGGGGAGCTAATTTCAACTTCTGTTATGATACTGCTGGCACTTTTTCGTTAGAAGCTGCTTATTTTTAATTTTCAAAATGAAGAACTGTGATATCCTGGGTGCCTACTGGTGTTTGCACACAAGACAGTCCCATGTCTGCACTAGGACTACCTGAATCCTGAGGCTCACTGATGTACTATGGCCTCAATAAATGTCAGAAAAAGTAAAAAACAAAACTTCCCATTAGTCTGTCATATAAACAAACTCCTCTCCTGGTTCAGCCATGTCCTCTGTCCCTCAGGGGCCTCCAGTGAGAGCCTCAAGAGGACCACTAAGAATGCTGGCAGTAAGATTTGTAGAAAAGGGATCTTCTGACACTCGTTCCTGATGCCTTATTAATGCTCAGACTTCTGCACATGAATTTGCAGTCTGAGAACATGGGTAATGCAAAGCATTGATATAGCTGCTTGATAGGTCTGCTTTCATTTTAAAATGGGATTGTCATGCTCTTGAAAGGGTCCCTTGGACAGCAGCAGGATTGATTGCTTATTAGTGTTTTCCTGAGGTGGACATGGTTAAAAGATCTGTCCAAGAATTGATACTTTCTATTCTTTTGTATGAAGTACTTGACATGCAGAGCAGTGACTCTGAACTGGCATTGCCATTTGTTCACACATGCTTTCCACGAATACAGTCTGAATATTGTAGACTAACATCCTATCAACCAACTTCATTTTTCATCTTTAGGGAAGTTGTTGTGCTTTCCTTTTCAGTTGCAAAAGAATTCAAGAAAAAGGTGTCTTTTGAAACTTCACATATGCAAAAAATTAATGCAGAGAGGGAAACCACACACCAGGTATGTGACAGTTTATGATCTGGCATATATGTCATTTTGGTATTTACAATTCCAGATCTATCCACAGATGTAAAATTTCCAATAAGGTGCTTGCTTACCAGAAATTTTTACTAATAAGCTTAGTGAAGCAAACACTGTCAACATTGAACAGAAAGGTAGATTAAATCTACAAAATTATGTCGTTGTTTTGGGTTTTTTTTTTTTTTAATTGTGTACATTATTTTACAAATGAATGTAAGCTGGCAGGTATCTCTGGATGTATGGTTTTAGACACGGGAAACTTATGCTGAAGGGAAGCTATAGCCCACCTAAATAACTTGGGAGCAGCTGATACATGAATAAATTTTGTCCTGCCCTGGTCCTGGCTAAGGAGCATAATGAAAAGCCAAGACAGAGATGAGACAGCTTTTGAACACCCACAAAATGGAGAGAGACAGCTGTTGTTTCAAGAGCTCACCATCTCAGTATTAGACCTTACAAAGCAGTTGAATAGCTAAAACTCCAGACATTTGACACAAAACTATGAATAAAAATATTTGTATGACTTAGTAGTTATCATGAGTTCACTCAGTTTTTTCATAATTGGTGCTGTGTTTGCAGGGACACCTTCTTTCCAAATATCAATCAGCATACTTCTAGTTTATATACTAAGGATCTACTTTCAACCATGTGCAACCCAATAAAATTTATATTTCTTGTACCTTACCTGACTTTTCCTAAATATTTCGGTCTCTTTCCCAATTTCTCTCCTAGCTAGGAACTGTGAAGTCACAGTGAATTATGCTGTCAGTAGAACCATAAATTGTTGTAGAGAGATACAACCACTCCCTTGCTAGTTATCAGCCAAGAGATGCCCTAAAAACTATTTGTTTGTTTAATGATTTTATATACATTATTGTCAGGCTGACTGACAGTAACAAAGATAAAACAACAAAGAAAAGATAAATAACAGGAAACAGAAAATGAAGGAAAAAGTACAAACACTATTAGGAGCTCCAATGGACCACAGACTAACAGTGAGGATGATGAATGTGATAACCTGAATACAAATGAGTTTCAAATAATTCTTCCTTGTTGTTCACACTTGCATTTGTCTCCTTGATTTGGGTAATTTGCATAACTGGAAGGTAATTTCCTGTTAAAAAATGTGATAAAATGCTTTCTTTCCAGAGTGTGTATCTCCATGCATGAGCTAGTCTGGAAAAGTCAGAAGTATGGTAATGAAGTAACATTTTGAAGTCTGTGTACAAATAAGGAATAAATAAAATAATGGAGAGAAAGCAAGTGAGATTACCCCTTTTCAGGACTTGTCTCTTCTAAGAATTCTCAGTGAATGTAACTCCAGGAGGCCCAGTTCATAAGACAGCAAAGACACAACAAAGTTACACTTTTTATATTAATTATATTATTAATCCAATTTTTGAATAAATTATACAACCAAAGCCTTGACCAAGATTATTAAATAATCCATGATAAATTTGGTAAGTTATACTTTTTCATTATGAAATACAGTTGGAGACAGCTTTTGCATAGAGGGCTCAAAGGCCCTGAAAAAGACAGCCCCCCATACCCAGATTCCTACAGAAGAAAAGACTCAGCTACAACACGACTACCTCAGATGGAATTTTACAGTGGGTAAAGACTACAGTCTTGCTTCCACTAATTTTCATCCTCTCTTTTAACTGTTGAGCCTTGGCATTATTAAACTGGATTCCCCTATAGATCTATATGAATTTATCTCCCGTAAAGAGGCAACTTCTTTGTACAAATCTGACAAGAAGAGGAAACAGAAACACACTGTTTCACAATGAACAATGTAAATTTACATTTGTGACAGCTGAAGCTGCACAACACTCAGTTCCAAAATTTTTCTTCAGAGGTTCTGTTTACCATAAATTTTCACAACTGTTAGTCAATTAAATCTCAGCATAGTTTAATTTCACAGATGTAAGTGCCACCTCTGGTCTTGTTCAGACTTTGTGATGAGCTGTTAACCTTTTGCACAGATTGAAATCTATATAGTTTCATCACCTTTAAATCCTCATTTTTTTAGGAATCCCATCCCTGAAACAAGTTGACCATCCTGGGACCAATGGCAACAGGATAGCTCCCACCAAACACTGACAAACAAAATATCAGTTCATATTAGTGATGCTCTTTATGGACAGATTTCTGAAGGATACCTCAGACCAAAGGCACAGCAATGGAAGTGCTTTCACCCCTCTGATACAAAGTAATTGAGCAAGATCCATACTAAAAACTCAAGGAAATTTAAACTGAGGCTGCCATTAAAGTTCCTCTACTAGAGATAAATAGTGGCTATTCATTTGAAACTTCATCACCAGTCTCTTTAGGTGCTTAGAAACACTGACACCAAATTCCATACCTACAGATCCAATCCATAGGCTAGTGATCCAATAGCTGAGCAAATCACCGTACTGAAAGAAACATATACTGCCTTAGGAGTTTAAAATTAAATCTGGGTTCACTGAAATAAGAATTAATGGTCTAATTGAAATCAAAGGGTCTAAGATGTTGTATATTGCATCTTCATTTCATTTGAGTTTGAATTTTCAGGTATTAAAAGCTCACAACTCTTTCACCTAATACTATTTTTGCTACTGACCTGCTACATTTCTGTGGATAAACCATTTTCCACTGCCAAACCAAACATTTTTTCCTTATAAATTATGGCATCAATTAAATGATTTTTGTGCAAAATCAGTATGTATAAAAACAGAAAGAATCATAAACCCAGAAATTCCTTTTGGGTTTGTAGGCTCACACAAAACTTTGAAGTCTTTTAAGTTTTCTAAGGCTTGTGTGATTCTGTAGACCAGGACCCCATGGTCTCTATATAAGGCTTTAAGTTTATTTCAATTTAAGAGAAAAATTTGATGTTAAAATTATAAAAAATTTTTTTAAAAATCCAATTTTCAAAATCAGTTTAAATCCCTCCACACTGTATTTATTTTCTCTAAGGAGCTGAACTGAACATTAATTTAAAGAAAAAAATAGTTTAAGCTGTTCTTTTCCTTGTATTGAATCTGAACCAATTTCATACATTACATACATTTCTGCCAGCAGTTGATATATAAGTTTAATTAAAATTTGGTATGGTAACATACAGGATTCCCTATTCCTTATTCCTACAGTAAGAATGGTATTTGTGTGGAAGTAGCCATACAAAGTGAATATAGTAGAATGGCTTCCCTGGAGCAAAGGGAACTGAACTGCTGAAGTCATAGTGTGACATTACTATGGCTTTCTTCTGTCATAACTGTTTCAGGCAAGAATAAATTTACCTCTTATCCTAACAGCAGAAGGAAAAAAATGAAATTATTTTGTCACAAATTAATCTGAAAATCACTGGAAGTTCCCTGTTGCCATGTTAAGTTATATATATTACAATCCTTCCAGAAGTTAAGTAGCTCAGCCTTTCTGAGATGTGAAGACTCAGTTGTCTAACAAAGGCTTATCTGCATGACAATAACCATTAACTACATTATAGCTTTCATGCAACAGTTTAGAACTACTCAATAGCAATATGGAAGTATTTCAAAGAGGAAAGGTTGTCCTAAAGCAGCAGTAACATTAATACAAACTGAGGGTTACCCTCTTGCATATGAAAGCTCTGTGTATGGAGATTTTCTCAAGCTAGAAAGGTTGAGAGCTGAGATGTTATTTGACTGAAGGAAAATTAAATATTAGAATATGATCTCATTATTCTGGAGTATGACCTTCCACCTGAAATATTCACCTACTTCTGTTTTTATGAAAGTACTCAGTACCAAGAGTTAGCTGAATTTTTGAAAACGTGGTCAGCTTTTTGACATATCTCCAATATATGTATTGGCAAGACACAGCTCCACAAATTCATGCCTCCTCTTACCTCCCTGATCTGCTGGTTAATAAACAAAACAAAATCTGTTGGAAAGCCACTGTACAGCTTCAGACTTCAGACCTAGTTGTCTTGTCAAGGGAAATACTCCCTCTCCAGTGAAAGGCTGGGCAGCAGGGCTCAGGAAAAGTTAAGAATTCACACAAACTCCTGTCTTCTCAAAGACAGCTTGATGGTTTAACTAAGTCACAACCCCTTCACATTGGAATAATCTGAAACATACGCCCTGTTTTTGTCAGGATTAAGACATGCAGCCTTTAAATCTACCAGGGTAATGACTGTAAACCTGCAAAAAGGGATACTCTTATATTCCAGTGCAACACGTTCTATATTTGGTTACCACAAAGTAGGTTTAAAAATCTGTGGATCAGTGTTATCATGTTGTGCAGTAATCATTTGATGTGTATAATTTACATAATTTCTTGTTATCAAGGAAACATTCCCATGATTTAACTTTTTGCATATTACATTTATATACAAGATTCATCAGTATTACATTTTCTTGAAGGAGAGGCAAGTTTTCTACAGACTGTTTCTGTAGAAACTGGAAAATCATATGAACTACTTCTCCTCACTCCTCAGCTGAGCTTGAAGTGGGGAATTTGAAGAATGAGGTGAGTAGTGAGTGAGAAAGGAGGAGAAGAGAATGAATTTTATCTGACTGCCTCAGACCTCGGCAAATATGAGTTGGGATTCGTTGTGAGGACAAGCTAAGATCCTTATTTTATTTCCTGTAAAGCTGGGAGCATGCCTTTGTTAGATTTACCTGATTTTTCCCATAAGAAAATCACTCAAGCACACTGCACCTCAGAGCCACAAGAGTTCACCAGAATCAAACCAGACTGTTGAGTTCATCAAATAAACAAACCATGGAGTCATGATGGATGCAGGGGATGGCTGCCAACACGCTGATGCATTATCATTACATGCAGTGCAATGAGGTATCACATTGCAAATATACAAATCCTTTTTCTGCTTTATGTCCTTTTGAAATCTCTTACTCAATTGCTCCCTTCTCCTGGGAAGTACACGGCTCTGAAAACATAGCCAGCATACTTTGAGGCCACAGAAAGAAGATGAACAATTATTGATACTTCACTTCATTTTTTGTAAATGAAATGCCATGCTACAACTCACAACAGCATGCTGAGTACACACTGGAGAGCAAAGAGAAAATGTTGCCCTGTTTATTCTTCATAAACGATTGAATATGATATTTCTTTTATGTTACTGTACATTTTTTCCCTTTGAAAGACATTCTAGCAGGCCATGCTGCAGTGCACATTGAAATGGTCACTATTGCCTCATTTTTATTGTACAGACCTACTGGCACCACATCATTTGCAGCCTACTGGGCTTAAGCTTGGCAGCCTAAGACATAGTTAACATTGCTTAGAAGAGGACACAAAATTATGGAAGAATGCATTTAATAAAGCACATTTCTCTATAGAGCTGATGCTAAACAAAATTCCTAATGTTTTCCTAGGGAGGGTTGTAAACCTGACAGCACTGCTACTCAATTGCTCATACAAATTATAATTTCATGTTGATAACTTGTTTCGTTAGACAATATGAATAGAAGCTGTATTAAAAATAAAGTTTCATGATGTTAGTCACTATACTTACGTGTAATGAAAGAAAGTCCTTGCTTCAAAGACTTCAAATATTTGTATTTATTGAATGCAGTAATACGTTTTTCAGCTAAAGCCTGGCTTAAATTTGCTATAAAGAAAAATTCTGACTTGAGTTGTGCGGGTTCACACAAAAAACTATAAATCCATCAGTCATGCTAGCTAGATCAGCAATACAGAAACGGACTGCTGCATTTCAAGAGTTCTCCTTTGTTACACTGGATCGAATGTATATACTTTATGTTTCCTGAAAGCACTTTGGGCTCTTTCAGAATGATTTTAATATCTTGCTGGCTCTAATTCAGCAAAATACATAAAGTTGTACAAAATTTAAGTAAGTGACTAATCGCCCCCGGTTTCAGTAGGATTTCTAACATGTTGAAAATTAATCAGAGAGTTAAATCTTTATCTGTTTGGAAGTCAACTGCTACAGACCTAGCTTGTTGCTGTGCTTATTACAATGCTCAGTGCAGTTTTAAAAAGGGCAATATATTTGAAGTTGGACAATTTTATTAGTGGAATCAACCAACTAAAGTAAAAGACAGAGAGTGATTGGAAGTTATTTTGAAGAAGAAACTTTACCATACTTTTCTCATTTCATAGTTATTTATAAACTTCACATTATTATTATCTTAAATGTTCTTCCCCAATTACCATTGCTAACAGGGAAACGCTGTCTTTTTTTGCATGGCATCCTCCATTTTGTTCTGGATTTGGATACTTTAAAGTTGCTTTTTGTTCCCTTTTGTATTTTTTTGTAGAGTAACTCATACATGTGACACACTTTCTACTTCCCTTCATCAGAGTCTCCTGAGTTTCAAGTGGGCAAAACTGATTACCTGCGCACACCTGCAGCTTCCTGCAATGCTCTCCTCAGGCTCACGTGCTTCCTGCCCTTTCACTTGTTTTCCCTGCTGTTCACAGCATGCTGTTATGCTGAGAAAAGCGTGCTGCTTATCTGAGCTCTGCAAGTCGAAGGCTGGGCATGACAGATATGGGGAGGACCACAAGTATGTTAATGAAACCAATGCAGCTTGTTGAAGTCTTCAGATTTTTCTGTGCAAACTGTCACCAAAATTTCAGGGCCCATCAGTAAACAAAGGGAAGTCTGGACATGCTGTGGTTCTGCCACTTTCTAATGGTTCCTCACTGACATAGGATCCAATTAATGATCAACTACAAATTCTGCTAATTACAACTCTCTGAAGGTAAGTGGTGCCAAGGTCATAAACCAGCTTTCAAAAACGAGGAAGATGGCCATCTCTGATGTGTCTATGTGAAAGAATTCAATCCGATCTCTGCAATTTCAGGAAGTGATAATATGTCCATATATATCCCAAGACCAACAAAATCCAGGTTAAGCTTCAAAACTGATATTACCAACTACAATACAGAAAACTGCACAGGGAATTTGATTATCATTTACAAATGTTCTGTGATAAAAAAAAGGCAAATAAATACAAGCATTGTTTAGGATTGCCTAAGGGGTTGCGACTAGGGAACAAAATCTTGAAAGAAAAAATGAAAAATAAAGAAGGCTATTGGGAAAGTTCAGTCACAGTCCAATCCATTGTTTTGTAAACATGTTGCTACAAGAAACTTTTCAGATATGGAAAGGAGGAATACAAAGAAAGATTTGGGTTCTAACGTAAGATGCAGCAGTGTGCTGGCAGAAGGAGAGCCACTACGATCAATAGCCGTCAGTTTCTGTGATTCAGTTTGCATTTTCTCACGTGCTCAAACACTCCGAAACACAGGGAGAGCTACTATGGGAAGACAGGACTCTTTAGTGAAAATTTCATAGGGTTCTGCATATATTACAATATTCCACTAATCACCTAGATAACTACACCATAGGCTGTACACGAAAGGCTGAACATAAAGTATTGACTCTTTTTTAGACAAAGCCAGATTACTGAAGGGTTTGCTTTTTATTTTGCTATAAAAACTATTATATACCTAACTGTGATTCTTTATTGTTTTCCTCTTTCAGGAATGCTGATCTGACCAAACTACTTAAAAGCAGACCAAAATATGCCATAATAATTCTCCATGAAAAGTTTGACTTCCAATTATCCCAGATAGATTTCTTTACAAGGTTCAGTATCTCTTGTCTGGCAGCAAGCCTACAGCCATACTAGTTCACCTGAGGCTGCGAGCCTGTTAAGAGTCTCCTGTGTTAAAAAAGGTCAAGTTAGGTTAGGTTACTTAAATAAGAGAACAAGACAGATTTGAGTCACTGTTCTACTAACAGTGTCATCCTTTGGATGATGCAAAAAAAGAGTTTCTTTTGCCACTGACAATCCCATAGCAGTTGTGAAATAATGGTCTAATAGCCTCTGTTCTGGCCAAATTCCAGTGAAGAAGATTACCTCTTCGCTGTGTAAAAATCCTTGGGATTTCAATTTGGTGTGGTTTCACTCACTTTCAGTCCATTCCAGTGGTGGGTGAAAACCCTGCATACAGATGTTGGACACATCTGCGAAAGTGGGGTTTATTAGGTTATTCTATTTATTTATTGAGTGTATTATCAGGTTATTTCATCTTAATTTCTTGTGAGGTTTCTTTTTTATTGCACAGCAGAATACAGCCAAAAAGCTGCTGAAGCTAACTGGGTCTGCAGTATTAAGTCTGGGAGGAGGATAACAATTCTAAATAAGCTTCTACATCCAGCTATAATATTGGAAAATGTTAGGATTACACCTTCTCATAT
Source organism: Margarornis squamiger (assembly GCA_035222235.1). Taxonomy (NCBI): domain Eukaryota; kingdom Metazoa; phylum Chordata; class Aves; order Passeriformes; family Furnariidae; genus Margarornis; species Margarornis squamiger. Next base: position 29,684,834 of record JAWWTY010000160.1, read on the forward strand.
TTCAGGAAAATTTCTGTTCTGCTTTTCAGGTTCTTACTCCTTCATCCTCTAAAAACATATGCCATACAAGTACCATTCAATAGCTTTACTCCAGCTTTTTTTTTTCTTTTCACCCTTCCTTTCTTGCAGACACTGTTTGAACATGATTTTAATACCTTGATTATGTTGAATACTCTTTCCTTTTCTTCTACATAAACCTCTCAGAAATAGACAGACAAGATGGAAGTTTCCTTGCACAAAATCTTTGAAGTAAGGACACAGAATTCTCTTGTTAACAATTAATATTTAAACACTTTGTTAGAGAGTGTACCAAGGAGAAAAACGAGAGGAAGGGGACACGCCCCAAATATTGTTCTCAGTCAATGGGACACAAACCTGAGGCTATTGCAAATTATATCAATAACCAAGTTTCAGATGCTTTAGGATCAATGAAGAATAAAGATTAATTCAGGTTGCCCTCAAGGACAACAGAGACTGACTTGATTATTACATCAGAAAGCAAATTACAACTTTCTGCTGAGGGTCCGGCACTGAAATTTGGTTGAGTTTTCTCTTTCTGTTTCAGCACATCACCTTCCTGCTTCAACTTTTCCCTGTTAAAAAAGTTGGTGGAAGCAGTGTGTCTCTGCTGCCTGTCCTTTAATACTTGACTCTTCTGTATTCTCAGTTTAGAATGCAAAACTTACGTAAGTAAAGTCAGTAGTTCTCAACTTTCCTGAATATGACCTTGCCCCAGATGGTCTTTTAACAAAGAAATTAATATATGGGTAATTACTCTCTGATATTATCTTAAATTTTGATGGGGTTTAGCTCAACTATTTCCCTACTTGTGTTTTTAACTTAATATTAATCATGATGTTTACTTCATTTCATACAATGCAGTTAAATGGTTTTACTACCCTGATTGATGCAAAATATACCTAATGAACAGAAATGTGAGCTTTTAAAGACTTGTAATTCTGCTGAGGAATTTTCTGTAGCTTTTTTTATTGTCAGTGTTATTAACTGAGACATTTTTAACCAGCACCAAAAGAATTGCACTCTGGTGTTTAACATTCAGATCCAGCTTTTGGTCCCAGCATGACTGGAGCATGTTTTCATGGTCTTATCAAGCTTAACATGTGCTCATAGAGACTTAGCACAACTGTACAATTTGAAAAATCTGAAATAATTTGGTGCAACCTTGGAATTCCTTTAGATCCTTTGTATATTTTCATGCCCTATTAACCATAAGTGATTTCAGAAGTGCCTTTATAAGTACTTACTCAGGCAAGGAACATTCAAAACCATGTAATGAGTGCTTTCTTTAAAGGGAATATATGTATTAGAAAGAACAATAGGTAGTGATTGTGTTGGAATGGAACAATGCTTATACCTAACAGCAAAATGTAATCAAAGGGAACATTTGCTCTTCAGAGATTTAGTACATCCTCCACTGATGTAAATTAGCATAACTTCATTAACACCTGCAGAGCTCTGTTGATTTAAACTCACCAAGACTCGTTGAGTACTTCAGCTCTTTGTGTATGTGAGAAAGAAAAGTAGACCTGTAACTCCTTTGTCAGTATCCTGCATCTTGGTATGCTAGAACTTGGGAAGCATAAATGTAGAAAAATTATAAAATGCTTTATGCTCAATTGCATGTCCTTTACAGGAATGTCACAAAGAAAAGAAGTACACATCCTTTATGCTGGCATTGACAGATTTTTGCAAATGTATGTGACTTTACTTGCAGCAAAACAAGTATAGCAGCAGATTAATTTGGTTGCAAACAATATAGCACGTACATTGAACAGTCAAACTACTTGCGTGATCTCCGGCCAGTTCATACAGATACAAATAATGCAACCATTCCATTTATCTATTTGAATATCAGTTATCTATATAATTCCTCAAAAAGAGACAGAGCATCTAAGGACAGGTATAATGCTTGATGGATTTGTCTTGTCTACACTCTCCTTCACAGCTTCACTTCTTTACATATCAAACCTAATATAGTCTCAAGGACTACATGAGGGGTGGAAAAGCTTAGATCCAGCCTTCCAGCTGATGCTCAAGAAACTTCCCATGCAAAACAGTCACATAATAACTTTAAAAGTTCAAAAGACATCATTATGCTGATATAGGTAAGGTTAAAGGTACTGAGATAGAGATGGAGAAGGAGCTTGAGTATAAGCTGGCAAATTCCACCAAAAGCAATATTGTGATTTAACACTTTCTATAATGTGACCTTTTTACTTCCTTGGGATGAGAGCAACTTTATCATTAGCTCCTGCTGAAGGCTGTGCATGAAGTCAGTATCTTGTTTTCAATTTCTTTTTTTTTTTTGTTCCTGGTTTTATTAATTGCTCAACCACCATGTGAAATTGTACAAACTCTGCTTACAGAGTTGGACACGCTAGTTAGTAAAGTGCAGCAAGGACTTCCATGGGACAGGACAAAGCTGTACATAGAAAAGCTCTGTGAGTCAGATCAGTCATAAGGAAAAAAGTAAAATTAGATTATTAAATTAACATCATTGTAATAATTTGAGTAACATCAATTACTTCAGCCTAATTTTTAGGTCTTGAGATACAAGGGGAATATAAAACTATCAGACTTTTTCCACTAGAACAACTTGTGAATTTTCCTTGCCAAAGGGACAAATCAAAAGAGAAAAAGACCTCTGCTTCTTAACTGGGAAGAGTTTGTTCCTCAGTTTAACAGGTTCCCTTCCATTCCTACTCACTGTTCAGGGGAACTCTCAGTCCAATAGGCTTTGCAGTAGGGCTGATAGTATCATATAGGTCCAGATACTGCCTCAAGCTCCAGATGTTGTCTCAATCTTTCTGAATTCCTCCTTCCAAAATTCTCCTAACTGATGTGGTAAGCCCTCTACTTGAACATTTTTAAAAGATACCTCTTTTATTGCTATATCCACTATCTAATTTCTGAAAGCTGAAGACAGCTATCCCTTTCTTCAATACAGTGGATCCCACTGAGTAGAAAAGGTTTATCAGTTTAGATTATTTTTAAATTCTGCTAGCCATTTTTCTAAAAAACTGTGACTTAACAGTAGTTTTGCTTTTTACATATAGAATCAGCCAAGCTGTCTGACTGAACACTGTGGGCCATCTGGGAGCTGTTCTCTTTGACCGTTCACTGATAGCTGTTTGTGTTGTCACATTAGATGACAAGTTTTTATTAAAAGCAAAATAAGATCAACTCCTTTATTTTATCACAACAGAGGCTTACTGAGGAGCTGTGTGGCACTTGTTCTCATGCTCTTTGAGCACTGGGAGGTTTTATGTTTATAAACATAATAATTTTTCACCAGAAACATACAGGTGTTTAGTAGACCTTTGCAGCAAACATGCACAAAGCCACTGAGCACTGAAAGAACTCCATGAGAAGGGACACTACAGAGACTTGCAATCGATAGAATAGGACTGATTTTGAATGGGCTTGACTGCAGAGGTTTGGGAGGTTTAGCACTGGTAAGAAAATTACAGAGACCCTTATTTCATTGCTCTACCACAGTAACTATTTATTACAGGAATGGGATAACTTTAGGAACCATGCCTCAAGCAGGTAACTTTCATTTTTTCAAGGATTTTGCATAATGTGTAGTAATACATTCAAAAATTATGTCCTATAAGCTATCACTGCCTTTATCTTATCCGAAAAGAATGTCTCAATGTGATTCCAGCAGGGTCATGGAGAGGAGGATCCCATGAAAACAGCTTATGAAGTGCATCAGACAGCACCAAAAAGACTCCAGTGGTAATAATGCTTGAATTGGGATACTGCAATTTAGAGACATGGATCAAAAAGAATATTCAGAAGACAGTCATGAGAAGTGATCAGCAGCCTAGAAATTTTTGCTTATGGAGATTAAAAGCCATGAGAATGATTAATATTGAAAATAATAATAAAAAGGAAAATACATATATATATATAAACTGCTGCTGCTAAGAAAAAGTGGAATAATCTCTTCATAATATGTCAGGCAAGAAATAAAAGTATAGACTGCATTTTAAGAATCTGCTTTCTCTTGTAAGGATATCTGAGCAGCAGAAAGAGATAGAAACTTTAATCACAAGAAGTTTCAAATTACAAGTTAAACCTGTCAGTATTGTCATTGCTTGAATTAATTTGAGGAGGATTACATCATTGATTTCTTGAGCCTCTCAACCTTATTTCTGATAATATTTGCAGTATGGTACTGCATCATTCCAACTCAGATTAATGACTTCAAGGAAGAGAATGCCCTTATTTCCTAGTTTGTTCTGAGAGCAAGATGGAGAAGGTGGAGACTATGGAAATTTGTAATTTTTTAGCAAAGCATCAGAGAAATCTTGCACTGCACCGAAAACTTAAGATATAGACCAGCATGTTGTGTTACTTCTTTGCCCTTATGTCCTTGTCATGCAGTGGAAAAACAGAGTGAAAACAGGAGCTGAACCACAGAGAGAAACAGAAAGATAGAATTAATAATGAAATTATCTAAGATTTTGCTTAGGTCTTGTAGGTTTCTTTAACCTAGTGCAAGCTTTAGGAACAGCAGCAGTGCATTTCCTGCTAAGGAAAGTCTTCATAAAATTTGTAATGATGAAATTTCCAAGAACTAATGTAATTTCTTTCCTAAAATTTCTTTTCAGAAGACAGAATTAGGGCATTTCTATTCCCAGTTTTGAATCTGCCCTTTTCAATGACTTTATTAGATCACTTCCCTTATGTGAGTATCAGTTTTCACAATATATGCATGTTTTATGGAATGCCACAATAAAAACCTCAAAGGCTACAGGATGTCATGCTGAAAGGCAAAAAAAAAGGCAAACTATTGACAATAGATAACTCTATTATTATCATCCTTTAGTTCTCAGAGCCTATTAGTTGTTCTCCCAAACTAGAAACAAGGCAGTTATTTAAGACGAGATTTTCAAGAACATTCAGAAGGCTTTACTTTCCACTGACTGAAGCCACCACTGAAGGAGGAAAAACGGAAAAGGGAAAGTCTTTTGATAATACTGTCTTTTAAAAATAACCTAGTTTGCCTACAAGGCTCTTTGGGGTTCTGCATTCTCCTGGCACAGCAAGAGTGAGCAGAGGACAAGCCAGGAGCCAAGCCCGCCTCCAGCACTGGCTCTGCTCTCACCTGCTGGGTCTGAACACAGCAAGCAGAGAAGGGACAGGTAATGGGCACAGACACAGCAAGTGAGGGAACAGGTCCCGTGTGCCCCCAGCCCAGTCAGGGACAGCAGCAGACATGGCAAGACAGACTAAAGACCATGTTACACTGGCATTCCCACAGTGCTCCTCAGACAGGGATGGACCACCCCAGGCTGAACTGAAATGGGTCTCTTGTGCCCACAGGGTGGGGGAGGCCCAAGGAGGGGCTGGTAAGTGCACTCATGGCCACAAGAGCTGATACTGAGAATTCAGAACTGTAATAGTGTGTTGCTGCTACACATAACCCAAGCTTTGCTCACATATTTCAGCCGTCATCTTTTCCTCTTGAAGAGAATGCTGTGCTCTGGGAAACTGCAAGGTTTCTCAAGGGCACGAGAAAGCAACCAGCTTAGCTGAATGAAGAAATTCAGGAGAACTGTAATCTGGACCATTAACTATTTTTAATACATCAGCAATGTTTCACTGATGCATTTGGGTTTTCCATTATAAGAGTATCCTCCTTTTTATCCCCTCTGCAGGATGTGAATCCAGGTTTATTAGAGCATGAAAAATACGTCCTCTTCCGCAGTGATGTGGCTGAGAGGAATAAAAGATGGCTCTGATGATATATACTCTCAATTGCACTAATAACGTCTCATTTTTTCCCAACTTATCCTGTTGCCACTGATAGAAGTGTTTCTGTTACTGCTGTGAGGCGTCACTGTGATTATTACTGTTCCCTTAGTGTCTTTTATGCTCTGGGATCCAATCCAGAAAAGCATTCTGTTTCAGGAGATTTACATGGCCAGATTGCACAAAGAAAAATGGAAACATGAACAGCAGCCCTATTTTTTACAAAGACATATTTACAAGTAAGTCTAAGACATCATGCCAGAAATAGCTTTTCTTGTAACACACAGTTCACAAAGTTTAAAACCCAACCTTTGAGTTTTCTTAACTCTGAAATCAAGAAGCTCCAATTTGGTCATAGGTTGAATAACCTAATAGCTACTAATGAGATGAAGAAAACAAAACTTTCCAATAAAAACACACTTATAAACGGTTTGACACATTTAACCTCTCTGCCTCAGCTGACATAAAAGTGACCTTCTAGACAAAGACGATTTTGCTGTAGCAATGCTATCAGAGTTTTTTGTGGAGTTACTAGGTTAGTCATTATTTTGTGCATTGTGAGCAGTATTTTGGTAGGAAACTGATAATTTTTAATATCTTTTTTAAAACTTTCAAGATTTTTGGAATATTTCTAAATGTTCCCTGTAAGCCCTGATTCCAAAGCTGACAGTCTTAAGTGTACTGTCACTTCACACCTGGCTTCCATTTTTCATCTGCGTTTTAACTACTGCAGACTGTTTTGGTAAATAAATAAGAGAGATCTCATGCCTTATGAAATGGATAATGTTTCTTCCTTATTCTTGCATGTCACTATTCTTTTTCTAGTCCTTCACAATTTTTAAGAGCTTCTCTTTCCAATGAGTGGTACAAGATGCCATTTTGTCCTTTAGAAACAATAAACCTCATCAATCTTTTCTCATGTTTAAATCTGATACTAGAATACTATCTTGGCCAGAATTAGTCCATGATCTATATTACAGCCATCAGCATTCCATACTCATCTGAATAAATACACCTGTAAACCATTTACTTCTTGCAAATAGTATACTAACAACTATAAAATATATTTCAAATTCTCATCGTAACTAAATTAGTCTAAATTAGAATGAACTGAATTGACTGCATCATTCATCACTGTTGCAGGATTAATGTCTTTCACTGTTGTGAAACCAAGGCAATGAAAACAGTCCTTTAGCATTTTATACTTTTGCATAATAGAATAGAGAGAGCCCAACTAGTGTAAATTATGTATTTTGTACAATATTGCTTAATCAATACACCAGTCACACTTTAACATGCTGTTGTCCCAAGAGCTTCTAAACTGATACTGGCAAAATCTGGCTCCAAACCAGCAGCAATAGCAGTTGGGGTAAAAGGAGCAACAGCTCATTCATCTAATGCAGTCCTAGCAAACGTAACTGAAGATGAGGAGCTTAGGAGGGCAGACCTATATTCAAGCACATAACCATCTGTGGGACTGTTTTCTTCTTTATGTTCTGCCCTAGTGATACATTAATTGTGCATCTGTATCCTGGCCTCAAGGAAGGATTTAATGATGTTCTGATTACATACTATTTGTATCACCAATTTTAGTTCAGGACCCTGAAAACACCCATGATCCTTAACTTACCTTAAGATTATATATTTTACACAGGTGCTAAGGGACTATATGCTGAATGACAACATGCCTCCTTAATTTGGAAATAGTCTTCAACCTGTACTATGGATTTTTAATTTTTTATTATTATTACCTTCTGAGCAGGCAACCATTGTTTAATTGTGGAAATAACTGCTGGATTGAACGACCATGTTTTGTTGGAAAAGAACAGGCAGAGCCTGCCAAATTGATGGGGTGTGCTCTCCTGTGAGCCAGAGGTCTGGCCCAAGCTCTGGGGCAGGGAGGGTCCCTCCCACAGTGGGGACCACAGGAGAAGTTGGACCAGTGGAATGACACTGACAGCACTCACGGAAGCAGCACCTCATTCCCTGGCCACTACTCTGCTTGTGCACTCATATCTCTTTGAAAAAGGAACTGTGCAAAGAAATATTCTTTGAGAATAATGCTTGCTCTAAGAGGTTTCCTTGGGAGTTTAACTCTCAGCAGCCAGTGTGACTTTGAAAAAATCACATGAAGAGCACTGGAACATGCACCAAATTAGTTCTGATTGACAATAAATTATCTAGGAATTTACAATAGTTAACATTATGTTTACATTCCTGGGAGTTGTTATTGCTAATACTGACACAGTTGAAGAATGTATATTTTTATAATTCTTAAATACTTGCATTGAATAACTCCCATAGTGTCACTATAGGTGCATGCAGAATCAAATTTTAAAAAAAATAAATAAATCTACACATAGAAATCTCTCCATTCTTCAGGAAAAAAACCAAACCAAAACAAAACAAAACCAACCTCCATTAACAACTAATTATTTTCCCCTTCTTTTTCCAGAACTGATTCAAATGAAAGCTAATGTGACTAATAAAGTAATTGTAATTGAATGATACATTTGAGGTGTGTCAGAGTCTTCCCAGAAACTCAGACAATGAGTTCTCATTTATGCTCCACATTTTGAATTCCTTCTTTATTCGGACGTGCTATGGCATAGCCGATTTGCAGCACATCATTCAGGATGTAATGGGGATGCAGAAACATGTGTGATGGCTTTTAAGAGAGCCCTAGAGAAGTGTTCTACAAAGGGTAGATCACTGAAGCAGTACAGCACAAATTTATTGCTGTCATACCAGACTACTCCTCAGCCTACAGCTCAAAGATGCCGAGGGAGCTGCTTTTGAAAAGACAGTTCCACATAAGTGTTTCATTAGCAGTACATATTTCCTCAGCAGGTTGGCTAAAGGACAAATTAAACAGCAACAAGAAAGTCAAAACTTATTTGTCTTCTAAAATACCAGTATCTATAACCTAAATAAAACAATGCATGTTACCAAAGGGTAGCTGAAGACTAGAGATTTGGAAACTCTCTCCATCCCTCACCTGGGATGTTTATTTAAATATTTTATGTAGTGACTGCATGTGCCCAAAACATACAAAACTGCCCGGAAAGCTGGGAGCAAAACGTGGGACTTTCTCTTGCTCAGAGATCACTAGGCAATAAATTGAAGGTCTCTCACAAGGCCTCCATGAACTTTTCCTGAGACACCAGAATGCCCAGCGAACAAAGCACCTTTCCCCAGAAACTGAAGTTAGCTGGAGGTTAAAAGTCCTGCTACAGGTAAAGAACTGGCTGTGATTCTTCTCAAAGACAAGTGGTTATTGTATTCCACACATCCTGGGGAAGTTCTCAGCCAAAGAGTTATTGTACAAAAACCCTGCAGCATCAATGCTTCCTCTGGCTGCATTTCAGAAGGGAAAAAGCACCAACTTCCCCCTTCTCCAGTGCTCTTCCCTGCTTTGTTCTGAAAATAATATCTAATGCCAGTGTTCCAAGAGTCCTAAAATTCCTGGATTAAATTTTTTTTGAGCCTCAAAGTTTTCCACTAAACAATGCAGTGTTTGGGTCCCTTAGGTCTAATCCTTCACATACCAGCCTGTGAAAAAAATAAAAATATTATGCAATATGCTACAAAAGATAAATGGGAATCTTTTGTAAGCAAAATTCTGAGTGGGCTAAGTATAACTCCCGACCTAGTCCAGAAAGGAAGATGGAACAAGTAGCCTTATTTAGTGCTCAGAACTAGTTACATTTTGCTATTTAATCACACATCTGATTATGGACCAACATATGATATGGAATGATAAACTTCACTGAAGACACAAAAGGAAGAAGGGCATGAGAAACATTACCCTTGGACCAGAAAAAAAGATTGACAAATGAAACTGGCTATTTCAGAGTGATCTACTTAATGGAGTAGAACTATAGGAAATGAAAGCCTAAGGGTAAAAATGGAGATCAAGTGTGAGTTTGGCATGCACAGGATTAGGCTGTAAATATTAAGGGATTGTCTGCTAATCCCTAATTATTCCATTATGTACATTACCTGTTATGCGTTGGTTACTGTTGCTATAATCTTTTTCATCTGAGTGATTATTTGGACTATCAAGATGACTATTAGAAACTGCAGCACCAAATGCAATTTAAAAGTGAAGGTCTTTCAAGTCTTTCCCTCACAATAACATCCGTACTCCTTAACAAGAGGTTTAAAGGAATAAAGATTTTTTTTAATTATTATTATTATTATTATTATTATTGTTATGGTTTGGTTTTAAGAATTTAGAGCGATTTCTCTGATGCAAATTAAGTGTAGCAAGGCACAAACATAATTTCTTCCACAAAATATATTTGTACCAATGATCTTGTAAAGTAGCTCAGTCTGGAAGATATCATCTCCCTTGAAAAGGAACAGTCATTTACTACACATCAAGTAGATTCTAGTCACCAGTCCATCTCAGTTTTACAAACCTTTAAGTATCCACCATTTTCTTGCTGAAAAAAAGCCAAATAATTGTTCCCTCCTTCTACTTGAAAGAATATTATTCATACTCCTGAAATTCTAAGTATTAATTTAATCTCATTTCCTTACTGGAAAAGAAAATGTGTGTCATTAGAAAACCTCTAAAAGCAGGCACTCATTCCTAGTCATTTATAGGTAGGTTGAAGCTAAATACTTCTGGGTTTGAAAACTAACTTCTGGTCACCTGTAGTCATTTCCAAAATCCATTACTTAAAGTGGTTTTATGGTACAAGCTTGTGTTTAGTTACCTACTAAGCAGGTACCTACTAGTTAGGTAATTAAAAAAGTAAATTATTGTTTACTATCTTTATTAATGACTAGTGAACAGAAAGAATAAGACACGGCATTAGTAATTGAAGCTGTTTTCTGTATGGCTTCAGGTAATTACAGCAGTCTAATTAAAGAATAAATCCATATATTTTAATATATACATCTATTCTGGTTAAAAGCATGCCACTGTTTATTTTATCACATGTATATACTTACTCAAGTGCACAAGAATATATGCATTTCTATATGCCTTGTGCAGAGTAGTTTAGATGTTATCTTGAGGAGGATATATTGCTTTAATTACTTGGAAGGTCTAAATCCATACAGGTATTCCAAGTCTGAAGAAATACACACCAAAGTTTTTTACAGTACTAAAGTTTGCTAAGGTAGCACAAAAGAAATTTATTTTTTTTTCACTCTTGTTGCTGGGCATTAGTAGTTATGCAAGTTGGAGTGAAAGATACTTCAAGAAAAAGAGGAATAATAAGAGAAAGAGTATGATTGTGGAGTCATTTCTGTTGGACAGGACTCTAACCCTGGAAAAGAGTTATTTGGTGCTCTAATCTTTTGCTCTCTATATCTCACATCAAATAGTTCCTAGGCTATGTGCAAAAACATGGTCTTTGCAGCAGAACAAAATACTTTTGCATGCATTGAGTTTCTCCTATTTAAAACCATTGTTAATTCCATCCCCAATATTATCTATGAATATTAATTTTCAGTGTACTGGGAAGAGACAAACCAAAATAACAGCGTGAGAGAGAGAGTTCCCTAGATTCATTCCTTTGGAACATAATATCTCATGAATATTTTTCTCTCATACCATGTATGTAGCCCCTACCATACAGAACAAGAAGTAGCTTCTTAAGAGTTCCACTTTGAGCAGAAAAAACAAGGATCCAGAGGCTTTAATACTGTGGAAAATCTTGTTTAAGAATACTAAACTGGGCTTGGTGCAACAACCTATTATTTGCTGTGATCCCATCAGGCAAATTGTAAGCAGTATGATTCTCCTGCAGCCTGTGAGGGTCTCTTACAAAGACAAAGAAGAAGAAGAAAAGAATGACCCTTTTTGTGGAATCAAAAGAAAGAAAAGTCAATAGGAAGCTCTTGTATACTCTTCAAAGGAGGGGTTTTCCATTTGAATGCTACAAATTACCCATCCCTTTGAAGCTACTTTAAAAAGAAACCAATATTTTCTTGAGAAAGAGTTAAAAGGTCCTAAGTGTCTGAGAGGCAGAATTGCTGGGAAGCTCTTTCTTACATGATGTCTACAATACAAACTTCTGTTAGTCTAGATCTCCAGGTCAGAGCTACAAAAGGGTACACTCTCAGTAATGTCATTCTGTAGGCAGAAGTACCCTGAAGCTACATTTCTTGCTTCTTTTACCCCTTGGAAGGCCAAAGGGAATAGCTGGAATTAATTACACACTATAAAGCACAGTTCTGCTAAAATAATCTATGCTAGGAGTGTTTTGCCTAATTCAGCAACAGTGTCAGTAAGATATTAATCTAGTCTTAGGTTAAGCCAGTTCAAGGTAATTCATTAGTTTGCTTCAAGGCTTTCAATCACAATGCCGTGTTAATACCACAGAAACCTTTTTTTATGTATTTAGTTTGGGGGTTTTGTTTTAAACCCCTTTTTCTCACCTCTCCTTTGCATTGCATCTCCACAAAAAGACTATTTTTAGTTCCTTTTTGGCAATATGCAACAACTATTTGGAACAGAGATCCTTACAGCTTGATTTGTGCACTCCCACAGCAATAGTACAAAGTGAGACAATTTCTGACAATTTCAGGGAGATACCACTTAGGAATTCAAAACAGCCTTTACATACAATATCATTTATGGATAATTGCACCTTCTGTCAGAGGGATGATGTGGATACAGTTGTACTAGGAAATAGCTAAACAACAGTGGATTTGTTTAGGATTAATTAATTAGATCAGAAAGGGAGGTACTAGAAAAGGAAAAAAATTAAAGTATCTACAGTCCAAAATGTCTTACAGATCTATTTTTATGTACTTTTCTGAGATACTTCAAGTTCCTTCAAGACCTGTGATTGAGAATTGTGCATTTGACTTGCTAGAGAAGATAAACAAAACTGTATCATAGAATGGTTTGGTTTGGAAGGATCTAAAGATCCTCTTGTTCTATTCCCCCCTGCCATGGGCAGGGACACTTTTCACTAGACCAGAATGCTCAGAGCCCTGTCCAACCAGACCTTGAACACTGCGGGGGGGAGCTTTTGAAATACATTGTCTCAACATAGTTCAAGCTCCAACAAGGATCAGAAGTCATGTTAGATTATATGACAGGAATAATTAGTGATTATTTTCCAGAAACAAAAAGTTTTTTCTTTAGATTAGATCTGAATTTGTCTTCTGAGTTTGTAGTATACCTCGCCTAATGATACCTCGGTTACCAAGTAGGACCCGTAATCACTGTCATAATCCAAATACGAGCAAAACTAATAAAAATTAAAAAGCTATTACTTTTCTTACTATATTAGTAAAATACTTTAAAAGCATAAGATATGTTGGAAGTTTTAAAGATGAAGGAATAAGAACAATTTGATATAATAGTTTGAAATTAGAACTTCTCAAATTCATACACCTTTGCCAGCTCTCTATGCATTCACAGATATGAGTACACACAAAAAGAAAAAAAAATCATATCCGCAAAATATGTAAGGGAACCAACAGAACAGAGATAGGCATCATCTACATTTGTATTCAGTTGTGATTTCTATCATATCTGCTTATCTAACCTAGTCCTAGATTACCACTGTCAGGAGCAGAACACAAATCTGCATGTTCCAAGTTGTGCGGATGGATGCATGTATGTCTGCATCTCTCCATGCAATTAAATGAACAGTGACTGACTTGGTAGCTTAGCTCCTTAACTCACCCTAGGAGCATGAATCAGGAGCAAGGGGGTTTGATACAATGTAAAGCAGTTTTACACAGAACACTTTTCTTATAAGGCTTCCTGTTGTGTTCTGTCAGAAAGAAAGGCAGAGGAAGATGTGAAAGACCAGAACCAAAGGTGGGATGCTACGTAGCTGTGTAATCCATCAATTTCCAAATCCCTTCTTGTTAGGCTCAATTGTAGATGTGCTCCTTTTGATTTATGACCTCTGTGGCAGAAGTCCTGCAAAACAGTCTGACTCAGTAGAGGGGAGTCATCCCTAATGAATGACATTCTACTTTCTCACTAAACAATTCCACTCTTTTGCCCAATTTGGCCCAATGCTGCCCAATGGATGCAACTGTTGCATCCCCGTTTCCTGTAATTCCACAGTAACATGCTCTGCAGCCTGGAACTATGCTGTTCATTTATCCATATCCATTCTGAACTCACCAAACCACACATTGCACTGTGCCACCAGGCAGGCCTGACACAGACTTATGTTCAAGAAATAGACTGGTGCTTCTTTATTGGAAACCTTCTTCTGATGCTCAAGTTCCCTGATGAGCAAGTACACTAATAAAGGTATCTGCATTTTTATCTCTGAGGAAATGACAGAAAACAGGTCATTTGTCATGATATTATGACATCTTTGAGAAATGAAAGAAAGATTAAATAACTATGACCATACTTATGCAATACTGGGCCTTCTAGAGCCAGGCTCTCATTTTAATTTCCAATTGGAATGTAACACAAAAACTTTAATTGCTTAACAATGGTCTGGAAGGAATGAAGAATAGTTTAAAGGGTAGAACCAACATAATCTAAATAGTTGTTTTACATTTGAATTGTGCAACTATGTATAAAAATATGAAAATTTATTGAGGTCATATTTTTCTCAATTTACATACGTCTTAATTATATGCCTTGTCCTCAGGTGATCCACATATACATCTTCTAATGTTTTACTTTACAGACAGAAGCCCAAGCTATGAAATACCTTATTTATTTCAGTTGTTCAACTGGGGTTTTGATTTTTTCACTTGGTTGAGTTTGTTTGTTGGGTGTTTTTTTAGGCTGAGAACCATAACGTATAATGAATATGTTAGAAACATCAAATCTTCATGTTTGATTACTTAAAGGGGGTAAAAAATTTAAATAGTTTTGTTTTGTGATCTAGATCATCTTTCTCAACTTTCTATTACTTTAAATATTTATTTATTCAGAAAAGGATCTTTTGAGAAAGACAAACTGATTTTTTTTTTCTGAATATGAACAAAGGTGCTTAAGAGAGCCTGCAGCTGATTTAGGTCAACCTTGACAATAGGTGATGGCTCATTATTGCCTTGAAATTCTGATCCTAGGCTTTTAGCCCATGGAGTCTTCAAGGCCTCTAGAAGAAACTGAGAGACCAAAAAAAAAAAAAAAAAGTGTTCTCAGGTTTCAATAAGTATTTAAGGAGCGACTATTGTAAAGGCAAAAATCTTAACTTGCAAAATAAATATACATCTTGGAAATCTTTTACAATCATTAGTTGTTATCCTGCTTTGTTTGATAGAGATTAACACAACTAAACCCCTTTGCCCTCACAGGATGTGAAGCTTCATTGCTGAACTGTAAACAACAGGAAAGAACCAAAATCTGCATAAAGCCCTGTGCACCATGCATTACAAATTCAAATACACGAGGTGTTTCTCTTAGTTATCAAGAAAATCTTCCTAACAGGAGATGAACAGTTGAAGAGGAAATTCAGAGCTGTTCCATTCCCAGGTGTAAACAGTGGTGGTTGCAAATGCTTCCTTTGCACCTCCCCAGATCAGAGCAGCTCACTGGATACTGATATGGATTCATAGCCCAAACCTACCTAAAATAGCCAGGCAAAGCCCACGTAACCTTGCCACACAAACTCACAAAGCAGTTTCTGTAGGGAATATGCTCTCTGTCCTGTAAGTAGAGAGCTGGGATAGAAGCTGAAATAATTTGTGGCAATTTTAAGTTAAGAACAATGTGGCTTCTCTTTTTTATGTCTACTGTGATTATTTCTTAGATTTCTACTGTTTATAGCATAAAATAAAGAAATATCAGTCTAGACAGTGCTTAGTGACAATATATGCAATTGTCTTGAGATCTGAGGATTTTTAATCTAATCTTTCACTGTTAAAAAGATTGTGTGGAATTTATAGCATCTGTTGTCATTATTGCCATTCAGTATAACATGGACTCCACAATGCAGCTAAATGATCTCAGTTCTGAGCATGATACAGATGAAGTGCAATGAAGAGTTCCTAATCAGAATGAGGTTCTTCACAGATGCAAAATGAATGCATTCATAGTCAAACAGCAAAATTAAATTGCAGGTTACCAGTGGAATTAATCTTGATTTGCAGCTATTTATGATAAATAGGATTCAGGATGCTGGTGTCAATGAACTGCTCCTTACTGAAGGGAGAGATAAACATCAGCAGCAGGACTTTAGGAAAATTAGCTACCAGGCTTGTAAAAATAACTGAACGATGAGATGCACCAATTAAAAACCATTTAGCAATTTGCATATAGGTAACTCACTAGAAGATCACAGATACTTCAGTTTCATATTTGCATATTATCTCTTCACAGCATATAATAATTAAAATGGCCATTAGTGATAACAAGAATTATTCATATAAATCCCCTCATTCATTTATTTGACATAATAGAAGTCACAGTCTATTTATGTTGTTTTTCCCTTATTATAATCAACTCTCCAAATCTACAAATTATGAAAATAAAATGCCCTCAGTTCTAACTTAAAAAGTCAAAGAAAAGTGTTATTTATGTATCGTGCCATGGGGATATGGATACACGTCTCTGTGTGTGTGACTGTACCTGGCTCTCAAGAATAGACAGAGGATAGGGAAGTTATAACTAGAACATGCCTGAAAGATACACCAGCCTGGAAACTGGTACCAAATTCTCTAATATTTATCTCTATTAAGTGAGATAATTGAATGGCTTAATTAAGAAATTCTTAGAGGAGACCAATTTATCATAAACCACAGAGTTCTGATGACTATCAGGAAGGTAATATACTATTTTTAAAGATCCCAAAAAGGAGGGAAAATTACCTCAATTTATGAACCAAATAATACAATACCAAATATATAGGCCAGTTTTAGAAAAGCATATGTTAATGAAAAAATGTCTTAAAGCATGAAAAAATAATAATGAAATAGGAGTATTTTTAAAAGGTATTGATACAGAACACAGGCTTGAAACTTTAGCCATCTGCTGCTTTCATGTCTGAAAACATGACAACTTTCATGCTTGAGCAAACAATAATTTTGCCTTCCCTTTCTGCATTTCCTAGAATGCTTCTGCTGCAAATTCTTTGCTTATGACTAGGAACAGTATTTTACCAGAACACCAAAACTCAGAAATTTAACAGCCACAAAAACTTTCACCAGATTTTCTTCCATTTAAACTCATTTTTCATGGAACAGTAAGTTAGCAGGTATTGATGCACACACCATTACTAAACAAGAATCTTTAATTTTAAAGAATCATTTTAGGGCAACACATGAGGGCTAGATTAGCACATTGGCAGGTACCTGTTATATGGCAGTCACTTAGAGTGCTTCCAGAGCGGAGTTCTGTTTGGCAAATACTTGAAAAATGAAATTTGAAGGAGACAAGACTTGTATCAAGACTTTCCACAGTAATCTACACTGAGGGAAGATCTTATTAACTGAGTTAAATCAGATGTATACTTAGACAAGACTTAAAGTATCACACCAAAATTAATGTTTGTGTGTGCATTTGTGTTGTATATATGCTCAGAAACATTTCCATAAATGTCTGTATTTTAAAACTAAGAGCAATATTCAGGTATTTACACGAGTTCCTAATTCAAAGCATTGACTCTTCCCCTTGAAGTAGCATTTTTATTATTGTATCTCCTCTCTAATTTAATTGAGTCCTTCTCTCCTAGGTAGACTGTTTGCAGGTATGCTTAGAAGGAAAGGAATTGTCTGTGCAGAGACTTCCACACCAGAGCTCAGCCTGTGAGTGCTGTGGCCTTTTGAACACTCCCTAATTGCATGACAAAACTTGAAATCTTTCTTCACAGGTGAACGGCTGACAGCTCTTTAAAGGCTACTTGAAAATTCTGGTGGAACACTTGCCACGGAGTTAGGAAAGAAACAGTATTTCCTTTATGATCAATAAGAAAATTCTTAATTGGCAGTCTTTCCCACTTCAAAATAGGCTTTGAAACACAGGTGAAAGAGAAGTTAAAAATATGCAAACGGTAACAAAATCCAATCTGTGTTTGTTTAAAATATGAAAGACTGAAGGGGGAGGAAAGCTGGGGCTATAGTCAAACCTTCTGCTCATAATAGAGTAATATTTAAAGTAATATTTATAGCCTATGCTAAATTCCAGAGAATTTTTCTTGGAAAAATTTTTCTAAGAGCACTCTGTAGAGAAAATACTCATTAAAGTCAAAGTAGAGCATATATAGAGCAGGATTCAGAATAATTTTTTTTTGCAGGAGAAATTATTGTCCTGAGTTCTGCCTGTCCATTGAAAGACAAAACAAAATTTTTCAATTTGAATATTTGAAACATTTTTAATATAAAATTTGCCTTTGCTAAGCTTGTCACAAGAGCATAATGTTAAAAAGAAAAAAGCCCAGCCCAACAATTTGTCAGCCTTCTGCAGATCTCTTCTGCATTGGTCTCTCTTGTACAGAGCTCAGTTAGGGTCAGGTGATTGAGGTAATGCCAGCACAGACAAAATTCAAGAAAAAAATGCACCAGTTATTTGCCTCAAGTAAGATAGAACAAGGTTAAAGAGAATGAAAATATCACTTACTAGTAGAGCCTGTGTATATGTGCAAGTGTTTGAGCACAAAGAGGAGTTCAAGCTTTTCTAAAGAAAATTTGATGATTTGATGATAATGGACCTTTTACAAACACAACTTATATAAATATATGTATATAAGTACACAAACGTATCATATACCCTTATTACAGAGAGTTGTAAGTGAAAGGTCTTGGAACGTAGGTGGTGCTATGCAGAGGTCTCTACTGACAGAGCTGTCACTCGAAGGAAAGTCTCTGTCCTATCATGACATTTTGACTTTGCAGTGCATATAAAAAAATGAATCAAAACTGCTATATTTTCTTGCCAGAAAAGCAAACAGTTTAAAGAGTAAACCTGTTTCACTAGGTAGAAAATATTTATGTTTGATTTCACAAATTGTACCCTCTCAGGACAAACATACTCTTCCTTTAAAGGCTTGTACCCCAAGAAAGATTATTTGTGAGACCAATATGGGTCTCATCTTATTGAGAATGAGAACAACATGCCCTCTGTATTCCCTTTCCAAAAAAGTCAGAAAGTTCATGGGATTGTGTTGATTACAGGTCCCTGTTAGATTTGTTTATGTTGATATACTTTCCACACTACTTTGCACATTTAATGAGCCTGAAATATTTCATATTAAAAACTGTAGGTGGATTACTTGTTTTCAGACTTACAACTATTTAAAACTGCCAGACTGGTCATTAGCATTCCTTTGTGAACTCCAACTTCAACAGTAAAACTAAAATTACTTGCAAAACTTTCCTAATTTTTCATTTGCACTCGCAGGCTCTCTATTCCAGAGAATTTTGATGCTGTTGGCTACCAGTACACAAAGGAGGATTCCAAACTATGAATTATCCTAGTGACTGCTCCCAGTAATATGCAGCATATACAAGAGATGACATTAAAGAACATAACATTCCTAGAAATATGGTTTTTTTTTTAATTTTATTCTTCATATGCCATGAAAATACTGCAAATATCATCACCCTTTTGCATAGTTTCTGCAAGGCTCCTGTGGTTCCTGTGTGTTTGCACAAAGTGTATTAAATTCATAACTCAGCTTACAGAATTCAGCTTACCAAATCTCTGCCAATCCTTATAAATGTTTGGTCTATGTATTAACTAACAAAAAATGTTTCCGGTGAACATGGTTAGTAAACAACAGCAAAAAGTGAAGAAAAACCTACATGTTCAAAAAATTCACTGTGTAAGTATGACCTCTAAGAATACCAGAGTTTGTCTGGGACTCTTTGATTTGATATTTCCCCTCTTCTTCAAATTACATGCTTTTTATTCATTCCATGTGTACGAGTTGAGTTTTACATCATATGTCTCCATAAATCTATACAGGTATGGCACATGCACAGTTCTGAAGTACCAAATTTGAATACTGTATCAGTTCTTCCATGAGCAATTGGCAGAAATACCAATAGTGCCAAACTGCCACCCTTGGTATAGGAGTTGTACATATACCCCCAATGCCATGAGAACACCAACATGGACAGAGAGTCAAACAAATTATTAGTATAGGTGTGATACTGAAATTTGACAGGAATTTGCTAAATATGATTCAAAAATCAGTACATTAGCTAAAAGACAAGATTAAGCACAATTTATTTTCCCTAGCCCATTAAAAGGGAAGTCTCATCACTATTGCCCATTAAAGGTTTCATTTTAACAGCATCTTTGGTCAGAAATAGTTTGTCACCTGTTTTGCAAGAACAGTTTTTTTGAAGACCAACTAACAAAAAACCAGATAAAAACCAGATAAAGACCAGATATATATTTTGGGTTTTTTTCAGAAGCTTTTGTATGGAGTTCACCTGGCAACATTATAGAAATCGCTTGCAAGTGCTCCAGATCTACATAAGCATGTTATTTCTGCACACTCACATAAACCAGGTACTGCAAAATTATTTGTATTTCTGTTACGTATCTATTGAAAAATAGATCAGATTAACTTTCAGGAATAAACTGCAGTGAATGCTAACATAAATACATAATGCAGATAATCACAGAATAGCAAAGGCAAAGTTAAGAACATGTGCATAGATTAATTATTTTCTTTAGTGTTATTTTATTGACCTAAAATTAGACTGGAGAAAACAATTTTCTATGCACAGAGAGTTGCATCTGAATAACTTCATCAATATTGCTATTTCATGTCCCGAACGGGTATATATTTTAAATATACTAATCATCAGTTGTTCATGTCCAAGAAAGAAGAAATAATTCCTTTTAACCTAAGAGCCATACAGAGTCTAAAGAAACCACATGAAGAAACACAGCCATATTCTGTGTTCAGTTACAGTGTCACAAATGTGATAAAATTTTACTGATCAGAAGTGCTTATATTGACAACAGAATCTGAATATTTGGCATAAAAACGAACAAGGACTTTGCAGATACAGTGCATACACACGTCTATATATACATGCCTCTATACATATGTACATACACATGCATGAATATGTAAAACTTTGGGGAGGTAAAGTCCTGTAAGGGAAATTCAAGCATTTTTTGTTCATGAATTGAAGAGATCTGCTTCCAGGAGAAACAAGCCTGGGGAGGCAACCCAATAAATATTGAATTGGATAGTTATCATCAGATTTTAGCACCTTCAATAAAAGCATATGGAAATTTTAAAAGGAACCTGCATCTGAATAAGCCGAGATCAAAATGGAATGCTACTCAGTGTTCAACCTTTAAAATTACATGTTAATAGTATTTTTCTCAGATGCATTCAAGAATGAGTGGTAGCTAATGGTCAGGCAGCATTCATTTTACTAATATATTTGTATCCTGAATTTTCTCATTGAAATTTTGAAGCCAAGAGAAGACAATGCAATATAACTTTCAGCTTTGGATGTGTCTCTATGATAGACACTCAGCTGAGGTCAATTCAAAATGAACATTAATTCAGGAAGGATGGAAACAAAGGGGCTGCTAGTCCTTGTGGGTTTACTGCATCAGCAAGACAGCCATCCTGAAAGTGAATTAATCCTGCTTGTTGGGTGGATTAACTAACATGTCTTATCTTCTGTACTTAAATATGATTTCTTTTGAGGGAAATTAAAAAGACTTTATTTTGCTATTAGAAGGGAGGTATCTGAGAGGAACTTGCACAAAAGGCAGGGAACTGAGCAGTTCTTTCCCTGTACTGGATTGGAAAGGTGGGGTCACAGTCACAGCTGGGATGAATTCTTCTCCCCTGGTCAGCCTAATGCCACGGCTCTTTGCTGCTAACTGTGCCTGTTTGTGCTGCTGTGTGAAGTGCCCGTCTGTGTGAGGGCTCCCTTCAGCACAGAGGAGATACAGGATTTGGTCAGCCTCTTTCATGGCAACAATACTGTTAGTCCTGATCATGTTTATCAGGACACAAGATCCTTCTGTTCCTAAAGAGGAAGACTCAAATAACCATAATCCCATCAGCATATAATATGTAATCACTCAACAGGGCTCAGAGAGGATAATGAATTACTCTGTGTGGAGGTAGACTCTTAAGGTGACCAGAATTTACAGCGTTATTAAAAATACATTTTAGTATATGATGGGTGGTGGGCTCCATGAGGTTCATCCTATATTTAAATGTAAACCCACCAGATTAAATGGCCTGGTTCAGATAATGGCACTAAAAAATAAAACAGAGAAACAAAACCAAAAGAATAACTGTGGGCAGTACTGTAAGTAAAAGTCCACATTCATATTCTTACAAAGATCCTCGGAGGCAACTTGCATCAGTAAT
This sequence comes from Margarornis squamiger, assembly GCA_035222235.1. Taxonomy (NCBI): domain Eukaryota; kingdom Metazoa; phylum Chordata; class Aves; order Passeriformes; family Furnariidae; genus Margarornis; species Margarornis squamiger. The sequence continues at coordinate 29,706,868 of JAWWTY010000160.1, forward strand.
GGGAAAGCAACAGGTACAGAGTGCTGAAATGGCACAGACAGGGTATTCAAATACAGACACTGTGCTTATATTTAATAAGCACGGCAGGTGAACAATTGGATTTGAAAGGGAAATTAAACGAGCTGACCTAAGAGCAGAGGCATTTATTGTCTAGCTCTGTACTTTCTATTCCATGATTACTGCCAAGCTCTTTTGTAAACCAATATGAAGGAACACTTTACTGTGATTGTGCATCAGCTAAGCATGGTAGCCACAGTAGGAAATACAAAAACATTTTTAAAAGTCAAATTCAATCAGGTTTTACCTCCAAGCTTTTATATTCCCTTTTCTTTTAATCTTTTTTCCTGCGTGATGCCTGCTTTAACCCTAACTTTGTTTGCATTAATCTTATTTCTGGATGCCTGATAACACAGTAAGGTAGAAAAATTAGCAAATACTAAGAGGGAGGCAGAACTCTCACTCTTCCCCACTCTAAACTAACCCAGAAATAACCATTTATCTGGAACCATAAATAGACAACTAGTCTCAAACTGCAACATTAACTGTAAAGGAAATGCAAGGAACAAAAACCTTCAAGAGGACTATTTTTATTTTTTTTTCTGGTTACAGAGGAAAAGTAGCTTTATGAGTTGAGATCACCATCATAACCTGAATATGTGATGTTGCCAAGGAAAACAATTATGAAGTCTCCCCTACCCAAAGAACAAATCCCAGAAACAGAACAAATTAAAAAAAAACCTGGGAAAACATGTCAAAGTTCTTGTGGAAGTACTAGGGAATAGTTTCATCTTCTCTCCTGAATAAATGATCTGTAGCATTTAGCCACTGAACATCACACGCTTCGATGTCCCTAATGCAATTGTGAGAGACCTCCCTGAGAAGCTGCCCAGACATAAGTCCACATTTCAAAAGAGAATGCAAATCATTGAAACCACAAGTAAAATAAAACAGATTATCTAAGTGAGAAACAGAGGATATGAAAGCAGGACAATGGGTGTCACAGGTAATTATAAAGATGCATCTGGTCCCTAGTTACTTCTGACAAAGCTGGTTTTGTGATTTATGGCAGGTGCTTGTTTATAAACCTATTTCAGCACAGACACACTGAAGCACATTCATCATTCTGCCTGGTCTTCATTATTGGATAAATGTCATTTAAACAGAACCTGTATCCAGACTTCTGCTACCTTGACATAAAAATCAGGATCTCCTATTTGCCTGCATTTATTTATTTATTTCCATTGACCTACAGAGGTGGGTTGTGTTTGACAAAGGTTCTACACTTACTCCACAATGAAAGCAAATGAAAGTGTGCTGAAGTTCAGGAAAAATTGCTGGCAAGCAGTACTTCTTTTAATATCAATATCTATTTTTTATGTCCTGCAGTTGTGTTTAATGGAAATGAAGGATGAACCAACGTGCAAGTTTGAACTACTACAATTCTGACAAACAACCAGAATGGTTTTGATTGGGTTGTTTGGGGTTGGTTTTTTTTTGAAGGAGGGTGTTTGGGTTGGTTTGTTTGTTTGGGGGTTTTTGTGGGTTTTGGTTTGTTTTGAGGTTTTTTGGTTTTTTTAAGTGCACTTTTCAATCTGTGAAGTTTGTCAAAATCCAAAAGTTTTCTTATCCTGTACCAGGAAAATCTGGACTGTGGCATAGAGCTATGCATTCATCCCATGTGAACAGCACAATTTTAGTTTCTTCATTTTCAACTCACTGAGTATTTCTTGCTGGAGACAATGCTAAACAAAAACAGTCCAGCAAAACCCCACAAAAAACAAAAGCCTTTGTATATTGTTACGAAAAATATCTAGAGCCCACTTTGCTAGAAAAGGTAAAGTTACATAAAGGTATGACCTGGTTTTGTACGTTTGAACTGTCAATAAACAGTTAAACACAGGAAAAGGAAGTTGAACAATTTAGAAATTGTGCACAACATGAAGTATGTATTGAGGTTTTTGGGAAAAGGTATGGCAGTAAAGAACATTTTGATTATAGTTGTAGGTTAAATGCAGAAACTTTGAGGCAGCATATTTTCATGCAGGGAGGAATGAAAATGTAAGGGAATCAAAGCTGAATGGCTAAAACTCAACTGCATCATACTCTTCCTTCTGCTCAGTACATTAACTTTGAAGTCCAAGTAGTTTCCCAACTCTTAACCATTACAGAAGTTAAAGAACTTATTAGAGGTAAAAAGATACTAAGGAATATATTTGGAAAAGAACAAACAAAAAAGCCTTTTGTTTACAATTAAATCTTCAGATTCTTTTCTTTGTGAAAGTCAAGGTAATATAATGATATTCTTCCAATCAGAACACTGATTTCAATAAGCAGACTAGAGATATATTTTCTCAATGGAAACAAAACTTACCCCAAATACTATGTATTGTTGAAAAATTCTTGCTCATCATTTAAAAATCAAAACATCTAGAGAATTTTTAGAAATAGTTGTACATTTATAGACCATTCTAGTTATAGAATGAACCATATGAATTATTGACTGGCTCTGGAGCTCTTTTGCTGGTTGCTAACAGATTGCCAGCATGACTACTGAAAACTTGCAGAAAATATAAAGAAAGTCAGAGAAAATATAAAGTTTAAATGAAAAACTATTTCATCTTAATTTCAAATTAACTCCACGTATTGGACTAATACAGAAGAGCACCTCACTCTATAAGACCTTACAGAAAACCTTATTGTCAACAACTATACCAAATATTATAAGATTAATTTTTTATCTAAGTAATTTCTTCACTTCCTGTTAAAGACTATCCATAGAGGTTCAACTGTTGCCTCCTTCCCCTAATTTGGTTGCTGAATGCAAGTCAGCTGGAATACTGCTTACCTGTAAATAAAGATATGTAGTAACTTCTTGTTTTAACAGCACAACAGAGTTACTTAGAACATTTATTCATCATGAAATTGCGTACTCCGCACATGTATGCACACTTTGTAACACTGATCTAATGACAATCCACGCATTCAATAATTTCAAGTCCATTTAATAGAACATTATTTGCTAGCAAATATGAACAATTTATCCTTTGTGAGTTGTTATTGTTCGGCTTACAGTATATGTTCAGTATCTGAAATTTATACTAAATCAATATACTTTTGAAGGAACACAAGGCCTACTTTAGCACAGCACCGCTGAAAAGAGAGTGACTGAAAGATTATGAAAAGGTCTTGTTGGCCCCTTCCCTGCCCCAGCACAGAATTAAATACATTTATATTTTTCCAGATAGGTGCTTATTCTACCTGCCTGTAAAGACCTCTAGTGTGGATATGAAATGGGCCCAAGGCAAAATTAGAGTCTTCAGGTCAGGCTAGCTTGCTTTTCATTAAAGAGGGCCTGTCATCTGGAAAATTATTTCCAATTTCTACTCTAAAGGAGTTTTTGTTGCTACTATTATTGCCTAGAACAACATAACCCTAAAGAAGGAAAAAAAAACTTAAAAGAAGTGGTTTAAAACAAATCTCTTCTAAGTCCTTTGTGTCTTTACAGGGTAGGTGTCTCCCTTCAGGTTTGCTTTTAATCCAACAACCCGGCCCTTTCCTGAACTATACGGTCTGAAATTAAGCTGAGCAGTACACAACCACTTCATCCTTTTTCTCCTATTCAGAGGCAGACATCACAGACGTATTTTTTATTTTTTCAAATCTCTTGACAATCCTCCACATGTTCTCAAAAATAACAACTCCACATCTGAAGTATCCACAGATGAAGTTCATCAGGCTCACCTGGTTTAAGAGCAGTTTGAGTACTCTGCTTTCTGTTCTTTCCTTGATCAAGATTCAAAGGTTTTCTGGTGGTTGTTTTTTCTCCACTACTTTTTTCTGTTCAGTTTTACTTTTTTGGTAAAGGATGATGCAAAAAGAAAAAGAGGCACTAATCACTTTTACTTTCTTAGCATGATCTGTCAACAGCCTTCATTCACTCAGCAGTGAGTGCACAGATTGCAAGTTGAGTTGGCCACTACACGCTCTGTGCAAGGGAAAGGAGGGGTTCTTCACTTCGTTGCACTGCTCTACATCCTTGAAAGTGCCAGGTATTCCAGCCAAGCTTCACTGACAAATTGTACATACCAACCTCCCTTTGGCTTTACTCTAAGCACTGATTTTTACATTCCTAACTAAAATCCCATGCCCTCTGTAACATTTCTAAATAAAGAATGGTAGCAAGATGACCTATTTTCTAACATACAGAAAGTCCCAGAACCATTCAGTCAGAATTCTTACCACAAAATCCAGGTACACAAGTAATTTAGTCATATGTTAAGTATTTATAAATCCTTTTCCCCACATTTTTCAGAGACAGTTTTTTCAGTTAGGAAAAAACTATCTCCAATTAGAATGCCTCGCTACAAAGGACCACATAAGTAAGTGCAATAGACCATAGTCACTATATGTGCTTACCACTTCATTATTATTTTTTCAGGAGATTTTATTCTGCTTATTTCACCAGATTTTTAAAATTCTCTTTCTTTTCAGGTCTTGCTGTAGTGGATACTTCTTTAGGGATTTCAGTTTCTAGGTTACAGAATGAGCTCTCCCCCTTTCCTTAAGGTCTCATGTCTATTTTTAAACCTTACCTCTTTCCAAATCACATTTTTCACTTTCTGATGTGGAAAGAAGCCTTTTTTCTTTCAGCTTTAGCAATGAAAAACAACTCAAAAGAAAATGCCCTCATCTTTTAGTCATATTTCAGTCATCAGCAGTAGTTATCTGCCATCATTGCTACCGTGATGGACATGAAAGGACCTAATACGGATTGTCCTGCTGTTGCTTATTTGAATTCTGATATAAGGTGCTTCAGCATGGATACAGCCTGGATATATCACAGTGAAAAGAATGCAAAAATGCATTCTTCTGTCAATGGTTTGTATATAAGAATTCTGCCAAAGATGAGTTTGCAGATTTTCTGTACTCTGTACCAGGGAAGGAATTGGAGAACACCCTGTGGGGATGGGGACCTTATTGTGAAGGAACAGTTATAAGGTGTTTAAGCCTGGTATCCTTTTGATTTCCCCTTGGCAGTGCAAGGGGAATCAGTATGCTGACATCCCAAAGAAAGCGCCAAGGACAAGGGACACCACACTTACAGAGTGGGGGTGAAGGATATTAAACTAGAGGATCTTAAAACTTTCTGATAAATTGCGAGCACTGGGAAGTGGAGAGATATGTATGTATTCTAAAATATTCTGGAATTCTTTCAGAAATATTCCCACTGATGTAACCAACCAGGAGCAGAGAACTACAGGCACACATAAAAAATGGGAGCAAAAAAAAACATTGTGATACAACAGTTCATTTGCTCCTCTTGAGAACCTGATCCTCACCAGGGTCCTCATGAAGCAAAAGGTAAAAGGAAAACTTTCCCCATTTAGCATGTCAGGCATGAGGGGCAAAGGTGCAGTCAGGGAACCTGACAGAAAAAATGAAACAAAAGGAATGAAGAGAAGGCAGAGAACACAGCACACAGGCAAAAGTTATTGTCAGGTCAGTAAGGAGTCTTTGTACCAACCTCTCCCTGAGGGACTGGGGTCTCAGAAATGCTCATAGAACAAGGTATCAACTACTTGGTGTAATACAGGTTATCCTTTGTCCTGGTCTTTCAGCTTTAGATCACAGTGACCAAAAAAAAGTTAAATCTATAATTTATTTATCTTATGGACTCAACTTAGTCTTTTTAAGATTGCCAAAAGAAGATGGATAGTTTTATGTAGAAATAATAGATAATATCAATTAAGTTGTGAAATACACATTTGTAAAATTGCAGACTTTAGTATACAAATCAGAGTAAATGTGCTCAATCTATGACATATGAGAATGCCCTACGAAAGTTTAACACACACTGGCTTTTGTAGAAGCTACTAAAACCTCTTACAGTTCTGCATTGTGGCAATCATCTTCATTATAAGACTCAAACCACTTATAAAACTTCAAGGAGAATGGATATATTAACTCTAAATCTCAGCTATTATTTTGCACAGAAAACTGGTTTCTGATGTAACTTTCATCTCAGAAATGAATGTAACCTGTATTAACGGACAGATTTTCTCAAAAAAATAAAAAGAACATTATTAATTTCAAATCTGTTTAAACACAAAGTTTTTTTACTTATCAAGGGCTTAGAGGAAATGCTGTTCATGAAATATCTCTAGATATTTGTAGAAAGTTGCTTCTTTCCCCTCTCCCCCCACCAAAAAAAAAATAAAAATAAAACCAAACCAAAAAAAAACACCCCACAAACACAGAATCTGTGGCAATTAAAATTAGAATCCTCAACTTCTCTGTTCATACTCTAAAGTTTTTATGAGGAATAATTTGCAAAACTATAATTACCTGTTTAAAAAGAAGAATAGAAAATTTACACAAATGTAACTATAGGAATACCATAAATATTCTGCAAGGAAGATACTTTGCTGACGGAATATCTCAAGTCTTTTATATTTTTATTTAATGATCCCAAGAGAGTGTAATGACCTGATGCTGTCCAGTCTCAAGATATCCAAATTATCAACCCTGCTCAGACCACTATTGTCCCACACAATTTGCACCCCATCCTAGTAAGCAGGACACACCTATATTGGTCACTTTGTGGGGCACAATTCCCAGCTTTTCTGAAGGGACTTGTGTCACACATCATGCTCTGAGTCTGCTCTGTGACCCACAGTACAGGGAATGGTAAGATAAAGCCCCAGCTCGCAAGATAAAAAGCCCTGTTTGTTTCAGCACTGCCCTTCTGGTCCAAAGGGATGGCAGGAGTGGGGCATGAACAAGGAAAACAGAAGCTAAACCATTAGAAACCTTTTCCCTAGAACAACCTGTCACCATCTATTCTCTTGTTTGTGCAGATTTACTGTGGAGACATATCTGAAAATTAGTTTAAAATGTTAATGGAAGTGAAATTGGAAGATAATCTCTGTTGGCCACAACAATTCCTGTCAGCCCCATTGGCAGGATCAAAACCTGAGGCTCAAACTGCCTTTGAGAAATAGACAGCTGATAAAAAATTTAATTTATTTTAAAAATTAGGCTGGATGAACCTTGCGAACTTCAGAATACTGTCAAAATCCTGACTCCTTTAATAAGCTATCCTGGAGACACCACCTTAGAATCTAAGGAAATATGCCTATTAGGGAAGTTCGAGGGGAGGATCCAGCTGATGGAAATCTGAATAAAACGTACTGTAACTGTATCTCAGGGTGTCTTATTGCAGTGGTGGATATTTAAACACACATGCTACTGAGGAAAACCTCCCATATTTATAAGCCATAGCTTGTAATCAGACATTTTCAAGCTGCATGCATTAGCCAGTTTGCTAGCAAGCCGCATAGAAATTAACAGACTGTGCAAACAGAGCCACAATGCCTCATGTGCTTCCCTTATAGTGAATTGTTAGAAAATACAGCAAGCCCTCTTCACGTAAGCTTGGCCTCAGAGGCTTTAATAAATGCGACTCCATGGCACCTTAAACAGCCTATTAAGAGGAGCAGAAGATCCGAGAAAGCCTTCATGCCAAACAGCCTGTGTGACAGGCAACAATACCAAGCACATGTTCTGAATACTCATCTGGCATTATCATAAACAGCTTCAGAAGGAAAGGCAAGCAAGGTGGTAGGGTGAAATTTGCTTATTCCAAGTACCCAGAGTGCTAAAGGCAAACAGAAAACCTGCCTCAAGTAACAAATTTCATGGAAAACATCAGCCATAAGACAGGTCACAGGATGAAATTAGTAAGAAATGCACTTCATGTGTGTATTTTACATGGTACTGATCATCAACATGCTGTAAGAAGTAACTCCAAACTAGCTGTCTACATTACTATCCTAAAAACAACCTAATAAAATAGGATAATCTTAACTATTCTTGGGTTGCCAGATATCTCTCTAATTGATCTATTTAAATTGTTCCGTTTCAATTAAATTGAGTAGGAAAAAAAAGTAATAGAATTAAGTGCTTCACTATTTACAGTGCTTGAGTGAATACAATTCACGTAATCTATGTAGGATCCCTATTAGCAGGGTTCATGGTAAGAAACCATAGTGATTAAATCATTAAATCATATCTAGAAAGAGTGAACATCTCCATTGATTCAGGAAGCCTTGAAGAGATTTTAAACAATTAGAATCATCAAGTGCTTTTATGAATAGCAAGGATTCTGAAGGCAGAAAAGGTTTTAAAAATTGGGGGGTTCACACTATTTTTACCTATTAGGTTTCACTTTCTCTTTGCTTCATCAACACTGATACAATTTGCATCCACTTTGAGTCATTAAATGGTAGTTCAGCTCTTCAGTATTTCAAGCCCTAGTCAGTAATGGGAATTCATATTATCTGTTCCCTCTGCCCCTCCTATCTTTTCCTCAAAGAGAGCACCCTTTCCAATAAATGGCTCTCAAATTGGTGTTAGGATGGTAATTTCTAATTTCCATGGTTACGTTTCCCAAAAGAGCTGCTGCTGCTAAGAAAAACGCATTGGAGAACTGGAGAATTGGAAGAGTATAGCTGTCTCTCAGCTTTCATTCGTGGGAGGAGGGTTGAGCGTGGATGTTGGTCGGCATTTTTAAATTTTTTTTATCTCTTTTAGTAGCCTGGTAGATCAAGCCCAAGGCCAGTATGCATAAAAATGTGGATCTTGTGCCTTATTAATTTCTTTAAACAGGTCTGGAACTGTAAAATACATGGAAAAGTGAAAGTTTATCAATAACACCAAATTGTCCAATCCCTTGCCAATACTAAAGTATTGCTGCAAGATCAGATTGTGGTGTCACACCATGATACACAAGATCAGCCATGGTCAGTTCACAGAACTGATGATGAAACAACTTACAGAGCTGTTATTTTACAGGATGTATTTTATAACACATCAGTGCATTGGACAGGTGTCACACATTTTAATTCAGACTTCATATTACAACTTCTTTTCAAATCAAAATTAGAGGTGCACAATTCAGACTAAAGGTAAAAGTACAAAATAATTTTGTGTAGACATTTGGTTTTACATTTTAATATCTTCATTTTCCTTCCAATCTTAGATTAATCCTGCAAAAGTCTCTCTAATTTAACTTTGAGCTTCACTTTGGTACTTGAAGCTGGGCAGCTGAAGCTGCTGGTCAGCCAGAGTGGAAAGTAAAATATCACTAAAGTCACCCTTGTAAAAGATCAGACTGAGGTCGGGTTTGCCACATAAATTACGCAGCTCAATATGATGTGTCATATTAAAAACTGTAACATTATTTCAGAAGTGCCTGTTGACACAATAGACAAAAAGTGCCTTTAAAGCATTTGGTGGCTTATTTGGAAATCCTTCTTACTTCGAGGATCATTGGCCTGAAAAATAGGTTTATCAGAGAATACTGAGACAATCTTTTCCCCAGTGGCACAAAAACTCTGCTGTAGTTTTAGATGTTCTCTTTAGTCTTCTCAACAAATTCATGAGGCTTGAACTTCTACTCATTAATAAATAAAAATCTAAGAACAGTGGCAGGTAGGATTTTCCTTAGCAGAGAAGAATGTTATTGTGATTATGTAAAATAAACCTATTTTAAACCTAATGCTTCACAGACATTATGAAAAAAAATACCTAAAAGGAAATCTTTTATTGATGATTTAATTTTATTTCCAGCATAGCTGGAAATTTCACACCTCCATCTTCATTAGGAATGATTTATCTATTAGTGTGAATTAAATCTGGCCAGCATTTCCTTTTGCTTAGCAGAAAATTAAGGAAATTGGGGAAAAAAAAATAAATTGTGGCACTGCCTTTTTAAAAATGGTCAGAGAAATAGTTGACAATACTATTATTGTTAAAAACCCCACTGCCTACACCGTGAGATTGTGAACTTTGAAAAAGAGAAATCAAATAATCACCATATCTGTTTTTTTCTTCTGCTTCATGTGCTGAAAGTAGATTTATAAATCATTCTCCAATCAAGCTCCCCTGCTTCAATTTCTCCCCTGTTCTTGTTTGTTTTTTTCCTGTGACAGTCCCTGTTGTGGCCCGGTGCTTACACTGCTGATCCCTGTCTCCAATATGTCGCTCATTAAGACACACTAAACTGCCTTCATTCGGAACTGCGCCTTGACCAGCTACAGAGTTTGGAAGTTTAACTACAGATAGTTCTCTCAAGTCCTAGTGTCAGGACTTCAGCACACATTTTGTGTGTTTATTTGCTTTTCTGAGCAAGCCTGGTGAGTTCATTAAGACTTGAAAAAATACAAAAAAACCCAAACCTGTCTTGTAACATTGGCAAGTGTCAGCAAGCTTAAGAGCTGAAAACGTCTTGTCCCTTTGATCAGCTCCAACAATAAATTTTCCTCATAATAATGTGGTTCTTTTGAAAGAAAAAAAAAAAGGAAAAAAGAAAAAGGTTTACACTCCATTGTAAATATTTCCTTTAGAGCATGAAACTACCTAGACTGTTCAAAACACTTGTCTTTCAAGGGGAGAGACAGATCTAGGCAGAAAAACACATTATGGCAACAGAATAACAGCAAATTTTGGGAGAAGAGGCAGTATTTTTGCAACAGTTTTGTGATATTGTTTTTAAATTTTTCTTTAGGAGAAACTAGGTCTACTAATGAGAACTGGCACCTCTGGTAGAAAGTTTCAGTATGATCTTATCATAGCCTTAGTATGTTCCATGCATTAGGTACATAAATGAGACCTGTGAGCACTTCCATAGCTTCTGAAATGAAATGAATGCACATGAATTTGTTCACAGTGACTCTTTGTAGCAGCTGTGTGCAGGTTACATCACCACATTCAATAACTTGCTTGCACACTGACACATCCTTGCTGTAAACTTCAGAAACCCCTGTGAATTTAGCCAGAGAAGATTGCACTATTTCTCACACGGAAAGGAACAATGGAATTCCAGCTAAACCACCACACAAAGGCATATGATATCGTTTAAAAGGTACTCCAAAATCTCTGCACTAACACACATATTACATTGGGTTTGAAGCACTCATTTTCAACGGTACTATTTTACTATCAGTTCTATATGTATATATTCCAGTAGAAAATACAGTTTCCACCCATTACTATCAACTACTACAGTTTCAAACTACTGCCTCTTAGAAACAATTTAAGATAGAAAGTTCAGCTCAAAATTGTAAAATTGACTTAAGCATTTAATTATTTTGCCATAATCTCTCTGTCCTATGCATTTATGTCTTACAAAACATTAATGACTTGGTAAATACAGCTATTACTAACCTAATAAAAATGCTGTGCCAAATGGAAAATAAAGCCGGCATAAAAATGTAGATGGGTACTCAGGAGATATGATACTCATCGATCTCCCAAAAATATGCTTGCCTATATAAAACACAGCAGTTAACACTGCTTTATATGACTCATAAGAGACTATGTGGCCATGAAAATAATGCTTGCAAATGATGCTTTTAGGGAACAGTAAGTTGAAGGTATAATGGTTCCTGCTAGTTTAGAGGACAGTAAAACAAATATTATCATATTTTCCACATTTGTCATAGGGACACCTTGAAAGTTAATCCAAATTAACAAGAGGTATCAATTTAAACTGCATTCATTAAACAGTATTAAATCTTGATATTGACACGCTAAGGATTAGAAATATGGTCATGTTACTGCAACTTAACAAACTAAGCCCTAGTAACAAGCTTTGTGTGTATTCATGCATTATAAAATGTGATGTAAGATGAATTCATTTAAACCTCTTAGGTGAATACATTTAATATCATATTTGCTGTGTTCTAGCAGCATATGCACAAATACACACCAGAGCTAAGCCCAGGCCTAAGAACTAATTAGTAAATTCTAATCTATGAACACTTTGACCCACTCTGACCATAGCAATTATTTCTTTTCATACCTAGTCTCTAGAATATATTTCAGGTGTGAGGACTCTAAGGACATAACTTCACAGTCAAAATTTATTTCATCTGTAAAATTAATGTTTTTCTGTTGTTAATAATGTTATTTAAATGAAATGGCCAAAACACCTCATCACCTTCCCTTTCCAGGAGCTACATCTTGATGTACCTTAAGTCTACAGGTCTCAGGAGCAATGTCCGCTGGTAGAAAGACATGTGAAGTTACCCAATTCTTAATTCAATTGATTCTGGAATAGTTTTGAATAGTTCATCATTACCTAACATTCCTCCTTGTAAAGTAAGCTGCCTTGTAGTGTGATACTTAAATCTTTAAAGGAACAAAAAATAAAGAATAGTGCAATGATTAACAGTAGAACCTGCAATCAGTTCTGAGCAAATCCATTTAAAAAAAATTATTTCATGTACAATATCTTGCAAATGCAATGAAAAGTGAACAAACTGGCACTGTGAACCAAGAACTGTACTTCACTTACTGCAATTCTCAGTCATTAGGGGGGAAAGAAATAATGTATTATGGTTGAACACACATCTGAAATAAATCTAATCAATGCTTCATAGGCATTTTAGATCCTGACTCCTTTCTTTAAAGGTAACAAGCTATTTTCATTAGCATACACATCCAGAGGAAAGGAAATGCCTTTTTAAAAGGTCTCAGGTTTAATTTTAGGCATACAAACTTCTAAACATCAAAGGAGGAAAAAATCAGTTTTAAGTGACTCATCTGGTTTGTGCTGATAGCTCTAAGCTTTCCTAAGCCTTTTTGTGGAAAAGGGAGAGAACTGGGCAGATCACAAAATTAAGCTTTTTCCTGACAATTAGCTCCATGGTGCACCATGGAGCCTCTGAGTAGAAGCTCATCTGCTTCAGCTGGATCTAAGAATTGCCCCCAAATTCAGAGACTCAATAAGCAATGCTAAGTCAGGGCTTATGAAGCCTCTGAGCAGACCTAAATCCTGCAGAGTGATGAGCCTTCTCTTACATCAAAATTTTTAACCTTTTGTTCTTTCGAAGCTAGTGACACTGCTGAGACCTAAACATGCACTGTGGCCTTGCTGAGGACCAAGATGCTCAGTATCTTCTCAACCAGGCTATCACAGATAAAGTTCTGCAGTAAGATTCATTTATTAATTACTTCTCTTTACATAGTGACATGCTATCCACTGAGGAAAAAGAAGACATTTCTCCTTTTAATTGAATTTACACTGAGGGATCTCACTTTCATAGGCACATGAAACCAAATAATTTACAATACCATTATTTGGAAGGAGCAACATCTAATATTTAAATGTAAGATGTTTAATCTCGAGAAATACGTTTTATTTCAAAGGTCTTATAATCCATGCCATTACTATATTAGTTAAATCAAAACATATCTTACGTAAAATTCATATTATTGGTATTCTGAAATATGACATCTGTTTTAGTTTAATCCCAGATCTTGGCTAAAGAGCATGTCTATAACACACTAGACAGATTACATAACAGACTATGCTACAAAACATCCTGGTCATACAGATTCACCTAAGCCATTATTTGTAACGTTCCCACCCTTGGTTGTTCTTTGAAATAAAAGAGGAAACTAAGAAGTCACTGAGTGAAAAGCAAAAAATTAGTACATTTAGTCTTTAGTACGTTTTACTGTGTGTTGTGTATTTTCACTGGAAAATACTGATACAAGGGCATTGGTAAATTTCTGTCCTCTTCCTGTTTATTTAGTGAATCCTAAACAAAAACATCTAAATGTAATAATTGCTATGGAGTATTTAAGGATTTTTTAATTGTACTTCCATGATACAAGAACTCATTTAATCCCAAAGCAATATATTTGTTCCCTATCTCTGCAGAGAAAAAAAGAACATGGAAAGAGCACTTATAATTGATTCACCCAAGTCAAAAATGAGACCATCAGAGGAAGCTTAAGGTGGAGGGTAAACATAAACCTGAACAAGTATTCCCATCTTAGCAGTGCAGGTTTTTCACTCCACATGTAAACCTGTGTTTTTTCTTGATGAAAAGTAAGGACCAGTGGAATAGTATCTGCTGACTGCCAAAATAAAGTTTTCCCTTCCAATTTCCATATAGAGTGACTTTGTAGGTATACTTGTGTGAACATACTATCATATACATATAAAGAGCCGCCCTGCAACTGCATTTTTTAATTCCAGACTTCAGTGAACTATTTTTTTTTTTTTTAAGCATTTGACAGAATACCTGTTTAAGGTATAATGACTTATATTCTCATGAAACTTTTCAATGTGTTGTGAAAAAAACATCTATACCTGTGTAAACACAATTCAGTGACCCTTTCTCACTACCAGATCTCTCCGTGTTTATTAAAAAAACACATTCACCCTGGTGTTGAGTCCTCCATTGATAGTTATGCATTAATAAAGCCTAAGCTTTACCAGATTTCTTATTTTTAAAGTGTCACAATTTTTCCAATTATTAAATTATTTCACAACATCTACAATGTAATTTTATTAACTTTTAAGATTAGTCAGCTTCAAAAGACAACCCTTTTTGCATAGATTGTAACTGAAATTTTAAGAAAATCAAGGGATAAGATTAACTGATCTGTGCTTTTTCATATTAGTGTACAAAAATAATTAAGCAACACAATCCTAAGGAAACCTAAGGAAATCTCTCTCAGACAGAAAGTATATCTGATCATTAAACTGTTCTGTGCTGAAGAAGAAAAACATCTTGAGGAGAAATGGAAGCACTAGAGGAACCACTGTTGAAAAACTATAGAACCAGTTTTAGAGTGCTTTAAATTTTCTGAACCACCAGTAATTTTGCTCCATACATAAATAAAGATGGGGTTTGTATACTCCACACTTGAGGGAATCTACTTTTCTAACTCAGTTTTATCAAATAATGAGGTTAGTTACAATAGATTCAATTGAAGCCTGGAAAAGCTTAGCAATTTGCTTGTCTGAACATTGAGATCATTTCTTCAAAAGGCTAAAAATTAAAACTGTGGGAAGTCAGAGTAAAAAGTAATTCTCAAAATGCAGTAGCTTAGCAGAAAATACTAAGAGAAATGAAATTTATAGTTTGAATCGTGCTCGGCCTGCAGATAAGAAACCTGAATTCCACTGGCAATAAGCAGTAGACTAGATATGGCCCGAGAAGAAATTAAAGTGAAATATCACCAAAGTGAAAGGAAAGGCGTCCACAAGGACAGACACAATATAGCACAGCAGAGAGGTCACAGCACACTGTAAGGACAGAAACGAAAGCTCAAGTGTTAAAACAGCACGGACAGCAAAGCACATACTGTGCCTCTGTACAGGGCAGAGACCTGGCCAAAAGTGCTATTTTGTGAAATTTTAGCAGCAACGGCTTTACCTATGAAGGAAAAGTAATAAAGAAGGCAAATGCTTTCGCCTGGAAACCATAACTAAGGATCACTTTCAGCTGTGAGGAGCAGGCCACGCAAATTACAACATTCCACACAGCCAGGGGTTGTTTTGTTCAGCTGAGCTTGCAGTTCTTTACAGGTGTGCATGCCAACACCACTTTAGGACTCCCAGTAAAGGCTCAAATCTCCATCAATAACAAACAACAGCTGTTCTGGAACCAGACACATGGAAAAGAAGGCTCATGTTTGCTGACCCCTCCTCTCACAGTGGCCAAATCCAACGCAGCATTTTGTAGCTCCTTTCCAGCCCTGCCACTCCCTGTGCACATGGAAAATGATTGACCTTGAACCTGACACTCCCTCACCTCTTGATAAACTGGACCAATACTGCAGTAACTGTAGACCTAAACCTAGACAAACCACAAGCCTCTAGAAACAGCAGTCGCTCTGTAGTCACCAAGTAGCCTCACTACAAATAATCCTCCAAATACAAGCATTTACAGATTAAGAATTAATAGCAAGGCTAATAAATATTTTTAAATTATTCAGAAAAAAGAACCTTGTCGTTCCACCAAACAAATGGATTTCCTATAGCAAATATAACCCAACAGATGTTCACAGCTGACGTAAACCATTACATTTCCATTAACTTTAATGGAGAAACTTCAACTTCCATTACTGCGATCAAATATAGTTAATATACTTGTCATGCATCATATGTCTCCTATATACCTTTCAGGGAAAGGTATTCAGTCCAGACTTCACGTAAAGACATTCTAAAAAAAATCCAAGTCAGCAACTGCAAAATCAGAAAGTAACATTGCAAAGGGGATGTTAAAGAAAATATGAATCGCTTTTAAAAACTGAAGAACTTTTAGAACGTAACATGTAATTAATAGATGTCACATTTACAATGTAAAAAGCAGCAAAAGAGTAGAAAACATATGGCAATTTCTTCTTTGATAGATGAGAACAAAGAAAAGAGTTACGTCTGAGCCTCTTTTTCCCGTGCTCTCATCTTCTCTCATACCAGGTAAGACTCGACTCACTTGCCTTTAATTAGCATGATGCCAGATGAAAAAAAAAAAATCCTCAAGACAAGAACAGAGCAAAAGGCAAAGGCAGCAAAACTGTCAAAGTGGCAGCAGTGCCCCCAGAAAAGCAAAAAAACTCTCCAGAAAAGGCTGTGCAAGCCGTGACTCACCCTGTGGGAGATCAGCCTCTGCCTCAGGATGCTCGGCACATGAACGAACTGCTGTGTCCCCACTGGCTGCAGGAAAGCACCCTGAGGAATAAACAAAACAAAACCAAAGAATAAGGTCATGCTAAATTAAACTTTCTTCTTGCATTAAAGCAAACTGGTGCTGTAAATGCCTTCACTGTTAACTGATCACAGCAGTGTAAAAATTTTCTGCTCACAAAATAGAGAAAACACCTTGTTCCTGTTTCTCACTTCCTTTTCAGCAGTTTTCATTTTGCTTTTAACTTTGACAAGAGGAGTTGAGATGAATCATGGACAGGCTGACTTAAAGCAGCACTGCCAGGGTCCAAGCCCTGCACTGCAGGCACTGCCAGGCTCCACACAGCCCAGGATCCCAGCCATCAAGTCCTGCCACAAACCAACCCCTCATCTAAACCCCACAGAGGGTATGGGTTGTGCCAGTAAAGAAGTTTCTTCAACCATTTTCTGAAAACACATATTTCTAAAGCTGTAAGTGTTTAGAAAGAGAGCAGGAGGAAGAAAACCACAATTTTTTAGAAACTGACTTCCATTTTATAAGAGGAACAGACGTTTTATTGTAATTAAAGCTCATCTTTTTTTGTACCAGGTGACTCTTGAAGCACGTAGATACTTCAAGTAAACAAGTTTACTGTATTGCTTTCATATGATGTTGATGATCCACAGTTTTCCTGTAAACCTAGCTTATACTCGAAGAATTACTTTATAAAAGAAAAAAAATCTATTTCAGCTCATATGGCTTTTCATTCTATTGTTTACACTCCCTGCTAAGCCCTAAATAATTACTTTTACTTAGTACATCTTCAATATTTATGAAAACTTCCTCCCTATAATACAAAAACGAAGCATAGACATCTGAGATTAGTAACCAAATGAACCCAATGTTGAGTTGATTAAAGCCTGCTTAGCAGCAGTGTACCACATTGTAACACTCGTATAAGCAATTTTACATAGTTAGAACTATCCAATTACTTTTTCAAATATATTAGTGAAGTGCTGTAAACAGTGCAATGTGCTAGTTTAAACAACACACAGTAAAATACGTATACAGTTAAGTAAATCACTGTGTCAAGCCTGGCTCTTTTCTAGCAATTATCATGTCAAAGTCAGCTCGAGGTCAAGTTCCTGCGGCAACTGTAGGATGTTTCCAAGCAGAAACCCACTGCGTCACATTTGTGAATACAGATGCAGTCCAAGAAAGAAACAATGAATTTGTAGGGCCAGTCCTCTGTCCCACCAGCGAATTCACCAAGTAAAACACGGTGCATGTTTCCTAATGCTTATGGATCTCGGGATTACTGTCTTCAAGGCTTCATGTTTTCTACCATCTTGATAAAATTATATTCTTCAAAGCAGACTTTAGATCAACTTAACAAGAATTTCTGTGCTGACAAGACCAATAAAATTAACGTAACCATACCCTTAATACAGGTCATGGACTACTGACAAATTAGCGATACTTGTTAGGCAAGTGATAAACAACCATATCTGTAGACTAAATGTATCTAACATTTACAGCAAGATAAAGATGCTACTACGATGGAATTTGCATGAGAGCTGGGTGGAAAAGGAGGTGAATAGGTTACTTGTCACCAAAACTACTAAGGAATCCTACAAACCTACACATTTCTGGAGCTGTGGCATGCTGATGTACTTTTCCCTAGCTTAGGATAGACCTGATTATAGGCAATTTTCTGTAGACAATGTCAATTTGTTGATTAAACCTACATGTCAGAGAAAGTACAAACTTGACTGTGCATGTGTGAATGATTCATTATCCAGATGAAAGGAGAGCTGTGCTTGACTGCATACAAACATCACCAACTTGTTTTCTTCCAGTTTTATGACTATCTGCCATGTTATTTTAGCAAGAATAGCATAACAAAAAGCAGTAGCATTCTTGCTTTCTTTCTACCCTTTCACTTTTAGATGGAGGATGTTGTACATGGCTGACAGTTTTCAAATGAAGCATTTGTCATGTTTAAGTCAGAGTAACATCAAAATCAGAACCCAGCTTGCTTCTGTGATAACAGGAAAGTCTCCACTGATTTTTTTTTCTGGTGGAATAGGAATGCTACTCATTTTATTTGATGCAATAGACCCCTGAAGTCTGCATCTTAAAACCATCCTTCTGTTTCTGTATTAGTTGACAGTCTGAATTTTATACGTTTAAAATTATTTAAAAGTTAAAAGACCTTAAATACATGTTAATTCTTACGTATTCAAGTCAATCCTCTTTTGTGTGCCTCAGCCTTCTTTTATATCACGGACATTGGCTTGATGTGGCAGACTTCAAGACAGCAAGGACTTTGTTTTGGCTTCAGTGAATGCTGAGAATGCTCAGACCAGTGCTTCTGCAACTAAAATGATTTCAAGTGGTTTTACTAATGAATTCTTAATCTAGTTTGGTGGAAACCTGCATTAAAAATATTACTAAGTTCTGGGATTAACATTTCAGAAAGCAATAAATGAAATGTTTGAGTTCAGAGCAGACTCACAAAGGTGACCAACATTTTTACTTATAAGGAAATATTAAAAGAACCAGTGAACAGAGCTGTACTGAGCAATAATTTAGGGGTTATAATGGTAGTGTAACTTTTCAATAGCTATCCTTGGAGAGTGTAAGATAGAAAGGAGGTCAATGAAGTATTTAAATCAGCTGAATCTAGTAGTAATGAGAAAAATTCAAGTAAAAGAAATGCAAATAGAATTCTGTGAAGAAAAAAAAAAAATGCCAGTGTAGTCTCACTCATGCAGTAATCCAATGGAAGGAAAGGAGGAGTGACAGAAACCCCACAGCAATGAAGCTTTTAAAAGTAGATCTGAAAACAAAGTATAATGAAAAAATTCCCTCTAAGTGACATTACCTATTAAGTCACATCTGTACCTAAATTCCACTGCTGAATACTTCATTCTGTTGTTATTTTAATACCATTAGTCAATGGTGTATCATAGTGCTCTATGTTGTGATGACATTTTTTAAAACATACCTTTTGCAAATATTTCTGGGAACAATAATAACCAAAATGTTTGCAATTTGCAATCCAACATAAATAGACCCAATTTAAAAATAAACTCTCTATTAAAAGTACTGTGTAGCTTTTGAAAAGGTTGTTTTTCAGTTTCAACTCCAGAATAGTTTTCTTACATTCTCAAAATACCTAATTCTTCAGCTGCAAAGGAAGGTGAGGCAAAGTTGTGTGAAAAGGAGAGTAATTCACTGCATTTTTTAATTACACAGAAAGTTTAACCACTCCTATGTTGGCCATCAGTAACTGTGTAAGCATATCTTATTTATAGTTATTCTGATCAACACCATCTAGACAATCACTTTAAGTTCAGTGAGGTGTTCTGGAAGCTACAGAATAATCCCTTAAAATCCTATATATTCTAATTCTGCATTTATACAAGTGGAATAATGGATGCTCTGGGCTGAGATATGATAGCAACCGTAGGCAAAAATTTTACAATCAAGATGCACTATACAGAAGGAGGCCTCAGCTGGAAGTGTTTTACAAGTAACTGCTTATTATGACTCCTCATTAATGTTAAACTGGAATGGAATCCTTATGGAAACTTGTAAAAACAATTTAAAAATGATTGAATTCAAAGTTATAGGGCTCTTAAAATGTTCTCTAGAAACCAGCAAACAAGACTACAAGGAAGGAGAAAGATTAAACAAGTAGCTTTTTGCTGCCTTAAGAAGTCATCACCTCTGAACTGGCTAGATCCACTTAAGAATGCTTTTAGCTTGATAACTGTAAATTACCAATAATTGCACTAATGCCACCATTTACCAAAAGGAACTCAGTTACAAATGGATGGCTCAATGCCTATCACATAACACCTTTCAAACTGCCTTTCACATATTTGTGTTAGAATAAAGAAATGAGAAAATACTTTTGATATTATTAAAATTTAAATGCTAAAAGCTAACAGCTGTAGTAGATATATGTTCTTTTGACTTTACTCTTCTACAAATCATGTTATGATGATTCATGAAATTAAAAGGCTTTGAGCTATCAGCTTGAAAATTTATTCAAAAATTAACTTTTTTATATATTTTGATTCTCTTACCTTAATTACAGACAAAATAGAGGTTATCTGCTAATAACTTCTGGTTATAGGGGAAGGTCTTACATAGGTCTTAAACAGAGAGGAGTAATAATTCTAATCAAGTTACTCTCTTCATGGGAGCAGAGATCAAGAACATTCTGTGTCTGAGGAGAACATGAAAGTACAAAGATGACAAAGTTAACTCTGTCTTACAAGTGTCTGTAGAAGTCAGATCTGCCAGCAAGGAAAGACTTTTAGTGTTTATGTCTACAAATTTTGATTTGGAAAAGAGCCTTACACTATTACAAAATACCACATTTTTCTATGTGATTGGATGTAAAGTTGCATCATAAACAGAGCATTCTGAAATAATATCCCTACTTAGTTTATCTGTGTTGTGATTAGAGATTGTCAACAGACAAGGTGAATGCTCAGAAATAGATAGGTTCATACTGAAATGCACACTGAATAACAATCCCCTTTTTTATTGTTATTTTAGCACTTTGAGTGGGTATCAGAGAGCAGCACGTGCTCTGCAATTTCGTGTTTGTCTGTATAATAATGGCCTCTGTGGTCAGCAGCTTCACTGCTGGATCATAACAATGGATGATGTCTAATAATCATCTCTTACCCGCTACCTGAATGGCAATTACAGCCATTTCCTCACTGGAAACTGCAATCTCTTCTTTATTTGGCACTAAAATTATTAGCTCTTTTAAAGAGTTGTAACATGGATTAATCAATACAAAAGCTGTTTATATAGTCTTGATAATGATCCATTATCCCTTAATCTGATTCTTGAACTTCCTCAGGGTATGAATGCATTTTTTTCTTTTTAAATGAATATCATATCTTTAGTAATGGCACATGGAAAACCTAAGTAGACTCTCTCCCCAAGCTATATTACCCAAATCATTTTGTCTTTCAAGACAAGATTCATTTATGGAAAATAATTATATTCAGGAAAGGGAAGTAATAATACAATAATGTATCTGCCTAATACAAACAAGTTTAAAGTGAAGCCTGACCTAAGCGTTTGCTGAAATGCTGGAATCGAAACAAAAAAAAAAAGGTCTTTTAGGGCATGATAAATCATACCATCTACTAACATGCCTAAAATAACCTGTGGAGTGTTGGACTCTATTCCTAGACATGACTGCAAGGTGTATGGATGTATGGATTGCTAGCAATACTACAGATCTACTCTGTGATAACCTGAACATTAAAATCAATGCATGGCACAGTTTGCCGTTTGGTTCAACTTGATGTTTGTTTTATCTTTGCAATTCTGTGATTAATAATGTCATATGAAGTTACAAAACAGAAACAAACGAAAGAACCCCACACAATCCCTCAACACAGCATGGGAGGAAGAAAAATGTGATTGATGAAGTAACTAGGTGACAGGAATCACTCAGCAATGACCTGAGCAGGGAGCTCTTGAAGAGGTGCACTGAGCATCTGCTGTTTGGATATATAGGGATGGCTGTAGAAATTAAAAATTTTTTAAAAAATAAATTAAAAATTGTCATTTAAATGTTGTCATTTCTTTCAGATCCTTCTCATTCCACTGGCAGTCTTCTGCTAACTGGGATGACTATTTAGAGTTTCACAGGTCTGCTTTTGGGCAACGAAGAAATGACTTACATGAACTTGACTTTTATGACAATTAAACATCAATGTAGAGAAGAGCAAAAACGGCCTGCAAATTATCAATTCTTTCAGGCAACTCAGATGAAACTGTCTGCTCAAATCATAAAGAACAGTTTATTCTTTAAGAATTAACTCAAATAGGAAATGAAAGAACCACAACAAACTTTCTTTGTGCTCAGATTCTCATACTTCAAGGTTCAGTGCCTGCACATAAAAGCATAAATGTCTTTATCTCAGACTGAACACTGCACTGATAAATAGCATTGAAGGTTATGCATCCAAGTGTAACATATGACAGAGCTTTGATTTCCCCAGAAAACTATTTTAAAACTTTTTTTTTTTGTTCGGTTTTTTTTTTATCTCCACCCCTTTTGTATTTAGCAAAAAGAGGCAGGGAGAGTGAAGGGGGAAAGAAACAAATACAATCTAGTACAAAACAAAAAAGCATCAGAAATGTCACCCATCTAGTTTTCAAAGCAATTTGCTGGATTAAATATCTGAAATATATACAGGCTTAATGATTTTGAGGTGTGTTAATCAGAGCTTCCTAAAAGGCTCATCTGCTCACTGAAAAACCGCTGCTGTGGGTTTTTATATGAAGGTGAGTATGTACGGGTGAGCCAGTTCTTGCAGCAGAATTCTTTGAGACAAACCTTACTGGTGAGACACACTTTCTGAACTATCAGTAAATTGGTCAAACATGTAACATCAAGAGTATTTTAATTAAAATTTCACAAAATCATAGAATGGTTGAAGTTAGAAGGGACCTCTGGAAGTTGTCTTGACCAGTCACCCTGCTATAAGAGGGCCACCTAAAATTTCACAAGACCATGTCAACACAGCTTTTGAGTTTCCCCAAGAATGGAGACTTCACAAACCCTGTGAACAACTTCCAGTGCTTGATAAAAATTTGGATTATAGGATTTTTCCCTCCTGAATTTTTTCTCACTTTATTGGCATTGCTTAATTAGAAAAGTGCTCTTTTAAAGGCAGGGGATATTAGGTTATTAGGATTCCTCTTATTTGTTAATACAGACAGTAGAGTAAAATTGTTACAACATTAAATATGTAAATATCTGTAACAGTCTGCTAAATACCCTCTTGTGGCAAGAAATGGCATCTTGTAAAACGGGACTCAATGCCTTGTTTTAGGTGACAGCACCAGCACAAAGTGGACAACATTCTAGAAGCATATTTCTCCACACTTACACAAGGAAAGTCTAAGTAACTTGCCCAGATTTATACATTCACATTCCAAATACCTGAAATTAGGTCAGTTGAGCACAATGTAACAGTCAGTGGAGACCGAAATACCCCTGTGGTCTTGCTAAACAACTCCAACATTCACTAGAAACCTACATATATATGTATGCATTTATAGGGCTTTATCCAACAGAATTTGAGATACAAAATTAACATGTTCTAATTAACTAATAAACTAATTAATAACACATTTATTGTGAAGTTGTTACCCTCTATATCCTAATACCTTCCTTGCCCAATGAGTGTTGTTACAGCTGTCATTTTCGGGAAAGTCAAGAAGAATATTTCTCCATTAAGGCAAAAAAAAAAAGCGCCTCTAGATTTTACAAAAAAAAACAACATTGTGATTATTGTTTTGTTGTTGTTATTGTGGCAAGCCCAATATTCTAACATTGACCACTAAATGGTCAATTCCCGAAATTCCCTAAAACATCTTTCAATGACATAATACATAGTTTTTGATAATTTATACCACTTTTCCTTCTTTCTAACTGCATTTGAAATACACGCTCTAATAAAGTTTCACCAAAGAAGTGCTCAGGGATTTATATACTCATGAGTTAACAATGTACAGCTATTTTCAGGGATGATAATCAGTTGTGATTATTAACTAAGTCTAGCCGTGACTATGTCAATATCAAACATGGCAAGACACAATTAAGGCCAGAATAATTTACTTTACAGCAAGCAAGATAGAGCTGAGTCAGTATCTCAAATCAATTTCTGCTAATAGCCACTTTAAGAAAATAATCAAAACTGCTTTACTCCTATTTAGGACTCCTTTCTATTAATTTATAACAAATACTGCTGTTTCATAAGCAACACTTAACACCACCTTTAAAGGAATAACTTTCCTTTTTCATTTATTCCATCCCTGTCCATAAAACTTCACTCACAAACAAACTTCAAAAGACATTCTGAATTAATTAGGCATGAACTAGCTAAAAGGATAGTTCACTTAAGTCTCTTTGTAGGACTAAGAAAACAGCACTTAAAAATATATCTTCTGATTTCAAGGAAATCCAGGGAGAACAAACTTTATTGCTCTCAAGAGAGTCAATTCCAAGGAATTTAAGTTCTGTCTTTCTAATGAAAAAATTAAAAATCAGGTGTTTTATGTATAACGTGTATAAACACATTTATATGATAATAAGTGAAATATTGCCTCATTTCTTTCTCTGAACTACCCATATACAGCCCTTAAATACACAAAAGCACAGCTGGGATCTAAGTCTTGTCTTTTGCTCTCTTTTCACCATACTCTGGTGGAGCTTTTCCTTAGTGAGGCACACCTACTTATAACGAGGGCTTTTGTTTTCATAACAGGAATATCATTTTGTTGTTCTAATTTCCAGCAACACACACAAACAAAAGAGAACATATATGTCAACAAATAAAAAGTTTCTTAGTCAGTCTTTACATGTGAAATTCAGTGGGTTTTTTTAAAAAATGTCAAGAACTCAGTAGTCCTTCCCTGATTCAGCACAGCAGCCTGAACTGAAAATACATATTAGACACCCTGAGGCTGCTGTTGCACAGGGGATGGAGATAGAGCAAACATGAGCACGAGCAAGTGGGAAACAGCATTTGCCTTCAGTGTCCAAGTGCTGTGCCTGCATGAATCCTGCTCGGTGCAAACAAACCAACCAGAGCCCAGGTACCCATAGCGGCCTCATCGAGCCAGTCCTAAGAAACGAATGATCATTTGCAACTCTGCCTACTATTCCAACATTAATGAATCATTAACTATTGTTGCTGGACCTCTCTGACCTTTCAACAGTGAAATAGCTGATTCCTATTGCACCACAGGGTATTTAAATTACTTGGAATAAGCATTCTCAGAAATGGTAGAAACAGTGCCTTGCATGGTTCATATACATTGTACTTAGATTATACATCGATTCCTAAAAAATGTGGGATGATACAACTGCTAAACTCCTACTTTAAAAGTCTAGAGCAACATTTCTTATCCAAGCTTCCAATTCAGCAGCATTTGTCAAATGGCCATGACAGGATGTCATGAATGTAGTGTGGGAAGTACTAATTGCAATAACTCTCAGATGGCAATTTTGCAGTTAGCATCTTTTCAGGATCTTTTTACATAGTAAACAGAAATCACTTCCCTCACATTTTTACAAAACTATCTGGAAATAAATAAAATAGTCCTTTCCTATCACTGTGGAGATCATTGCCGTTCAGAATCAGAAACATTCTTATCTACATTGCATCTAATGAAGACAGGAAAAGATGTTTTTACCCTCAGGTAAATAAAATAATATTTACTTATCCTAAGCTTTTGGTTTAATTGTTTGGTGATTTCTGGGGAAGATAAAATTGATAGAAGTAAAAATCAAGCTTTCTGGTCAATCCTTTCCACATTAAAACAAAAAACCCCTGACAACTGAACATTCTGAATTCAGTGTATAAACATAATCCTCAAGCACCTTATAACTTAGCAGATAGTACAGTCTGGGTGAGGTCTGCAGTGCTCTCAATACAAATGTAAAAATCACTGAAGTATTTTATTAGGAAATGATCCGCAAAGACTTTGTGATACAACAAATGGAATCAAAGAGGACAGAAGGGAAGGAGGAATGAAAGGTTAAAAGAACAACCTAATTTATAAAGTCTGGGGAAAAACACCCAGAACCAGAATGTAATTTTAGAGAAACATAAGTGGTGGAGATAATGTCAAAGTTAGTTATTGCTTTTTGCACAACACAGAAGGCACACACAGAAAAGGGAACCCGGAGCAAGTCAAATTCCAGGGAGAGGGAGTTTTCATCACTGCACGTTAATCCATTTCTGGAAGGTGGAGGTTGCTCTTCTCATTGATTTCTGTTTGTCTCAACAATTAGATGCTCTTTGGCAAAAGCAGGTTTTAAACACTGGCTGAAGCACTCAAGAAATCATGATATTAACCTGCAGAATTAGACTTGGCTTTAAACAGCACATCTTAATGTGACTTGGGTCTAGAATTAGAGTTCATTTGGAAAACTACTTCCTAAAAGACTTATGACAGCTGGATTTAGGTCACAAGATACTGGGTTAGGCATCTTTACGTTACGTACATTTATTAGTGTGGAACACAGAGTATGTTAGGTATTATTTGGATATATCACAAAACACAACTGTTGTTTATAAAAGCTCTCAGCTTGATGGGAATAAAGAAGACTATTTATTCTTTTTAATTCCTGTAGCTACCCACCCTGTTCAGCAACACATAGCCAGCAAAAATCTATGTCGTGTTTGGAACAAGACAGCACAGAAAGCCCACTGTTTGGTAGAGGCAGCCCTGGTCTTACTGAATCAGCTCCTGGCAAAAAAGAAGAAATGGGTGTTTTTTTTCCAGAAATTGCTCTTTTTGCCCTTTTTTTTTTTTTCCTCAGAACATCCAATAGTCATAACTCATACCCTACAGCAAGGAAAATCTAATTTTCTTTCAAAAGTCCTGTTTAGTGTTTTAATATTTACTATTATAACTCTGGGTTTTCTTAAGCTGCTAGTCTTGGACCTGTGTAAACTCTTCTCTGGGCCTCCTGCTTCTCTTTTGCCCTTATGTCTTTTTATGCACATCCCTGTTATAGGCTCAATATGTGACATCCTGCCACAAATCACACTTCTTGTAGCCTTCGATACCATCAGGATTTATTTGCTTGACAGCAAACATTTACCACAGGATTTAAGAGATTCCTCAAGTTTTTTGATTTTGCATGCTGGTTTTGTAGAAGGTACTGCACTAACTCATCTTGAAAAATATGTAGGAAAGAAGGTAAATTATCCAAAGGAAAGGACGCCCTACTATTTTGATGTACTTGCAACTCTTGGCTACATTCCTGTTGTACTTGGAATAATATTTAGCTGTTATTTGCAGTAACTTCGTGAGGAATTTGCAAAGATGAGCTTCTTGTTTTGTGCTTTCAATCTGTTAAGAGTGTTCCTAGAAGAAAAGTTGCCAGAAAAAAGGCCAAGATAAATCTTTATTTAGCACTGAGGTTTTCTGAATTAAATCAAACAACAATCTACTTTTTTATTCAACCCTCACTAACAGGCATTTTGTTTCGGGCAGCATTAAGCAACATTCTGTATATTGAGCTTTACACGTTGGAAGGCAGAACTTTGGACAATGCTGTGGTGCAAAGATCAAAAGATTAGAACTCTGTGGGGGTTTTTTGTTTGGGGTTTTTTTGTTTGTTTTTTTTGGGGGTTTTTTTGTAACTAATTATGCAACTCGGGATTTTTTTTTGTTTGTTTTTAAACCTCTTTAGACTATGACTACTATTTTGACCTGTATTTTAGCACACACAGGTGCACATCTTTTTTCCCCTAGAGATTTGCTGCAAATATTCCAACTAGATCAACCTCAGAACATTATTATTAGCTGCTTGATTATATAAATGTTGTAATTAAAGTTTCATCTATTTGTCTTGCTCTTGGTGTTGAAAAATCTGTTGTTCTAAAGTCTGCTATACATTATTAATTTAAGATTCCATTTTATTCTTTGTTGGGAAAGACTTCTGCCACAGCACATGGGAAAACAGAGACAGAGGATCATCCAGACTACACATCGTGGAAAAAGAAACCCCTGGAGACAAGAGCAGCACTGTGACAACTACTAAAGGAGCAGAGACTTTAGAATTCAACATTACCTGCGCCTTTAATGCACGGTTTTCCCCTGTTTCGATTGTACTCCCTAGAACCCCCAGCACCCGTGTGACTTTGTGAGGGAAAGAGCTGTGTGCCCTTCTTCCCGGGTCTCCAGCCCGGCCCCTCCGGACCTTAGTGGATGGTTCACCTGTCACTCCCCATTCCTGGGGTCCCTCTGGGGTTTGGTCCTCCTGTGCCCCCAAGCCACACCCTCCCTCCCCAACCCCACCCCCGAAGTGCTTCAATACCTCTGTCACAAGGAATTCAAGGCTTTTCCACGCCCTGAGCCCCTGGGAGTGTGTGCATCCTGTCCTCCTGCCCCCGTGGGGATTTCTCAGCCCCCTCCAGACCCCGAGAGGCTCTGTGGAAATAGGGGAGCCGCTTCCCCTCACTGCTGTTCAGCCTTTGCAAGAAAAATTGGGCAAAACGGAGGCTTAAGGGCAAAGTTGCAGATTTGTTACTCTTTTGTCTTCAGCATCTTCATTGTGTATCTAAGCCCTCTGAAAGGTATCCTAAGTGCTACTATACCAAATAGAACCAGAAACAGAAGAGAATTTAATCCCTCAGGCTTTTGCTAAACTTACAGACTGAAGCAAGACATTCTGCAGAACAAAGACACTTCTCACTTTTTAATAAACAATTTTGTGTTATTCTAGATTTCATAGATTCTTGCAAACTACTTTGATTTCTAAAAACATTGTATAAAAAGATAATAAAGAGGCTTGCTTTCCAATACTTGCTTGGATTATATCATCCCATTCCACTGTATTTGTACATAAATAGTTCTAAAAGGACAATAAAAATGAAAAGCTAATACTTATGCCATATACTGTGTTTATAGAGAAAAAGATCGAGCTGCTCTTCTGTGATAACTTATGTCTTATTTAAAAGTACCACGTTTGTAAAACCACTGAGCTAAACCTACAGATCCCTCCTACTCATGAGACATAATCCAATGTTACCACTAACTTTGAAAAACTGTTTTTGTAAATTATCCAAGTTATCTCCTCTATTTCTTGAAAGTAGACAATAAGACAACACAATTTATGCACTAAAACCAGCTTTGAGATTTTCTGGATTTTTCTGCAATTTTAATTATAGGCATTGTCTCAGACACAGACTATGCCTGAGATGGTTTGACTGCCCCTGTAGCAGAAGGCAAAACAGAAACAGTCACTCAAGTTACAGAATTTTGCTCATGATGGAAAAGATTCACAGCTGTCAAAGAGCTGTCTCTAGTCAAAAGTTCTGTCCCACATTAATAAGATAAAAGAATCCCTAAGACTAGTGCAAACCTGAATGGTTACATCTAAAGCAAAAAAACCATTGCAGTCTGCCCAACTCAGTTCTCAGTTTACAGAGACATTACTTTAGGGTGATAATGGATAAGTTCTCTAAATATGTCACTGGGCCTCGGCTGATCAAATTTCATTGTAATAATTATGATATAACCAAGCTGTGATGTAACCAAGCATTATCTGATCTGAGAATCTGAGCAGAAGTGCCACAGCTGCTGCTGGTGCTGCATGTTCCACTCAGAAAAGGGGTTGCATCAATGATGACAAAAAGAGTATAAACAGTGACAGAAGAATTTTTATGTGTAAGATTTTCACAGGGCTCTCAAGAGTGAAGTAGAAAACTGTATCTATATATTTCTATATAAATAGAAATACAGGAGAGAGCTTTCTGTCTAAAAGTTTCCACAAATAGGCTAGAATGCAGTTCAGAGATCCCAAAAGCCACAGTGTTTAATTAGACAGTAAAACTTCTAAATTTATCCTGACATGCACAGTTACAGTGCTACTTAGGGGGCTAATTCTGAGTACTACCTAGCTTTTATCCTCAGCCTAGCACAGCGTCCTCACTGATAAAACTGGAGAGCCTCACATGAGTAAATCTATTTTACTATAAGTAGATTTAATACACCTTAACAGAAATAAGCAACCACTTTTTATATCCTCCTGAAAGGGAAAATGGCACAGTATTTACCTGTCACTGAGGTTGTGCTAAATGCCTGCACTATAACTCAATATACAAAGGAAGTGCACTTAGGCAGTTGTTTTAGTTACACGTACAGGGAAGGTATGAACTGGAATTTCACTGTAGGATTTGCAGCATGAAAGGTATAAAAAAGTGATGTGTTGGACATGTGATGATCAGAGGGACTTGCTCTGTGCATGGCAAACGCACATAACAGTGTGTATGGCTGCTGTTTGGGCTGTCTCAGAGATCAAGTGCCTCACTGTTGCATGGTTAAATGTGAATCACAATTATAATGTCAGGTATTTGCTATCTGGGCATTAAGATGCTGGTTGGCAAGACTTTTACTTTTGTACTCTCTAAAATTACCTTTTATTCTACTTTTGAATATTTCCAAACTGTTTAATAAAAAAATAAACAAAGCTGACTTTTTTTCTTTTTTTTTTTTTTTGGGGGGGGGGGGGTGTTCTTTTGTTGGTT
>JAWWTY010000160.1:29737445-29823219 GCA_035222235.1 Margarornis squamiger
TGGTGTGCAGCTTCTCTGCTTGCCTCAGGGATCAGCTTCTGCTGGAGGGAATTGGGTAAAACTCTTTCAGTCAGGAAAGGAGTAGTTGGTTGGTTTAGGATTTTTTGTCCCATTAGTCTTCCATTTCATTTTAAGATTAGTTGATGAAGGAAAAGTTTTAATGTGTTCGGGGCAGAGCTTTGTTCATATTTGAAACAATTCCTTCCAAGCTCTGAAACACACAAACACATTAACAAATCACTTTGCAGCTTTTAGAGATAACTGAAGGGCAGTCCAACAGGGAGTACCTCATGGAAATAATTCACATGAGAGAAGGCATTCATCCTAATAGTGCTTAATCAGGAAAACCAGAGCAAGGTAGGATTATTCTGCTTTACAATGTCTTTTGTTCTTAATCTGGTTCACTAAGAAAGAGAAATTTAATTGGAAGGGATCAGAAGTTCAGTGGAAGAAGTACGCTCCCAGGTGTTTAATAGAAGTTAAAAAAATAAGTGAAATGAAATTTACTCCTAATTTCTTCAAAGTGTCTGTAGAAAGTCACAGAGAAATGAAACCAGAGAGGCTACCAAAATGCTTGGGATGTGTCCTTGCTCACATTGAGGGCCAGACAGTGGTATCATGAGTGATGTTGATGCCAATAGTTGTCCACAGTGGCCAAAACAGCACAATTCTGGCCCCATGCTTGCTCCACAGGGCATTGCTATGTGTAGTAAAGCAGCAACAAACATAAAAAAACTTCAGGATCTGAAACAAAGCCCCATTGGTGCAAGCAGCAAAGTGAGTTATACCTGGAGCTTAATTGAAATTAGAAGCAGTAAAACTAGGTTAGCCTTAAACACAGATTCTACTTTTGTTTAAACATAAGGAAAAAGCTATTCTACTCTGAGGGTAGTCAAGCACAGAGATTTTGGAGTTCAGTCCCATCCTTGGGCATATGCAAACCCCAGCTGGACATAGCCCTGAACGCTGTGCTATAGGTAACCCTGCTCCCAGTGAGGGTCCGGGTGGAGTGGGATGGGCTCTGTACACCTCACGGATTCTGCTGCTTTGTGAGACTCTCAAGCGATAGTGGTGTGATCAGGGGAAGCAATTTTGTATGCTGAATTAAAAGCTGCTCTTTCCTTTGACATATGAATCAGAAGTTCTCTCTTGGATCTTTCACAGATATTCTTATCCATGACAACCTTAGCTTACACAACAGCACAGACTGTTTGCAAGAAGACAGGTCAACTTGATATAAATCAGACCATTTCCTCCAGATGGATCTGCATTAACCAGTAAGTGATGCTATTTCTATTTTCCTGAAATCTTCATATACCTCTTTTTTGTTTCCATGTAAGTCAGAGCAGAGCTCCTTTTTTGCCAGTATTAGTTGCTCAGTTTGCTCTGAGCCATGAAAAACAAACATCTTGCTTTGTCACTGTATTCGGGGAGAACCATTTGTATTAAAACACAGTTTCTGAATGCTAAAACTGTTGGACTGCTGTCATAAATCTGGTAGTTTCACGTATATAACAGTGGGTTAGAGAACCAATTGCCTATGAAAAAAGCTCAGTGCCAAATGACACAAGAACAAAGCAGAGTAAAATGAAATCAGTACTTCAAGGAATTTTGAAAAGGCTTACAAGGAGTGTAGCCTTTTTCACAGGCTTCACACTCAGATCCTCATCTATGTCACTTAAATTCTCAAATATATAAATGCAATGTCTGTACCTATTCCCTGTCTCATTTGAGAATGAGAATAGGGCTCTGATTGAAGTACCACTGACTCAGGAACAAGGAAATTAGAACAGTCCTACCTGTAAAGAATTTATTCTTTCTGTAAAAGAGTTTTCTAACACAAATTCAGTCAAATACATTATTCTCAAGGTTTTGGCCAGCCGTGTCTAATATACATAAATCACAAAATCATAGAATAGTTTGGGTTGGAAGTGATCATTTGGGCCCAACCTCCCTGCTGTAGGCAAGGACATCTTCCACTAGACCAAGCTGCTCAGGGCCTGAAAATAGTTTACATTAAAAAAAAAATAAAAATCAATCAAGATATATGTGATATATATAACAATGTAATTTCAGAAGTATTCAATATTGGAGGAGATGGTGTATACATACTCTATGAACTTAGAATCTGCTTTACTGTGAACAGCTTACACATAACAACACAGCAGTTTGCCACAACAACAGAAAGGAATTTTACAAGCCACTATTATTTCTGTTTCCTTACCCACTTGCCCCTTGATTTCTATGTTGATATTTAGAGTAAACACAGGATTTTTAGAGTAAACACAGGATTATTCACATGAACCAATTACATTATTTCTCTTCCCACACCACAGAAAACCAGAGTTCTGTCTCCTTACAAACTCAAGAGCTGCATCTTTCCCCCCCAAGTCTGTCCTCACACATCACCAGAGAGCGCAGACCAAAAGTCATGAACAAAGTTCCACATTCAGACTTTCTGAGCCTGAGACAACACATTTTTTCTGCATCTAGCTGCAAAATAATTGTAATTTCCAAGGCACGCAACTGTCTCCACAGAACAAATTTAAAATATACACATGTGAGTCTGGGAATATTTTCTTGCTAAAAATTCTCACCCCCCAATGAAAAAAAATTAGACTTGCATCTCAAATTATATGTAGAGTTGCAAAAAAAGGTAGTAAACATTAGATTATTACTTTCTAGCAATAACCAACAACAAATATAAGTAATGAATATATTTTATGACATTGCTGCTGTTGCATTCATCTTGGGAGCGTTAGAATGTCTGTATGAATTTTGCAGTCACGTCTTCATGTGAAGAAGTAATTTATGGCCCAGAGAAGAACATGAAAGAGTTTAATAAGATCTGGAACCAGTTTAAACTTTATCAGAAGAAACTGCAAATATTTAGTAGAGCCTAATCTATCACTCTGTGCATACACATATGCATTGGTCATTATAGTAGATTAGAATGGAGTTTTACTTTCATTTCATTCATACATACATGTTTTTCTCCCTGTGTATTAGAGACCACTAAATTTTGTTGATGAAGAAGTAACTTTTAAATATATGACTTAAGAATGAACATGTGAACACATCAGATTTAGTTTTAGGGAAATTAATTCAAATGCAGTGTTTTCTAGAGTCTTCTCATTAGTGAGTCGCACATTCTCTGACAACTGCATGCAAAGGAAATGCTTTTAGAGCCTATTCTGTGCTCTCATTCTCTCACTCCTACCACTTTGGACAAATGGTGCAAAAGGGATTTGGCTCAGCTTGAGCCATAAACTCTAACAACAACTATTTTTGCTGCCTAAACATAATAAAAACCTTCCAAAGTGACTATTACTGCTTTGTTCTATTTCCTCTGTTTTACTTCCTGCATAATTCACTCACATAATTCCTATTTACATCAGCTTTTGCATGGTGGAATTCCATTTCTCTACTGCACATAATCCCTGTGTGCTGGAGGTTTCTGGAAATGGAAAGCAAAATATGAAAGCTCGCTCACAAATAGAACACCACAGTCAATAAACTGTTTGATTCTCCAGTTTTTAAGCAAACCATTGGTGCCCCCCTAAACAAACACTTGAGAAATAAAAAGATTTTTTTCCCTATACATGCTGTGCTCTCCCCAAGCACAGCCTTACCCAGCTCTTACTGATAACGAGCATGAATATCCTGCTGCTTCTACTCAATTCATGTACAGCCAATATACCAGTTATCCCTAAAAAACCCATCAAAGCTGGGTTGCTACAGCATTGCTGAGGCTGCTGACCCCTTCCCCCTCTGTCACACACAGACATACCATCGCACAGCACAAAGTCAGAGCGTATCCCCCTGCAGTCACTCCAGCTGCCTGAGCGAGAGAGACCACTGAGAAAGAGAAAGCACCATCATCAACACTAAACTGATACTGAGGTGTAAATAGTGGAAAATTTTCCTGTGAGATCCAGTACAGAGCACTGAGAGACAAGTAAAGTCATCAGGAATTGCCAGGGATTAACATCTCCCCCAAGGAAAACCCTAAAAATAGCCCCTCCAGAAGTCAGTGAAAACTCACTTTGCCTGTAGTACTGCATAAACTGTATTATTCTTCTACGGCAGACATTTCACTGGTTTCTTTTTCTTGTATGTATTTAACGTGGAGTGAAAAACACAAGTCTGTAACTTTGCCTTTCTAGGAAGCCAAACCAGTGTGTGCAAACAGTGGCAAAAGGCTGTTCTCATCTCACGCCAGCAGCACAAAGAACGCCACGTTCTCACTGAAATCCCTGCAGCACAAGGCTCCTCTGAAGCCCTAAGAAGGTGCAGTTGGTTTCAGGTCAGAGGGGTCCAGCACGAACACCAGCCACTAAAGCACAGCAGGAACAAAAACACGGAAGGAGCCTGAGAGCAATGAATTAACCCGAGATGGCATGAAATAGTTGTGCTGCTGTTCTGACTTGAAACATGCCATTCTAGTAAGCGCTGCTACTTTTTCCCAGAGCCAACTTGGGTATCTCTGCATGGATTTTTCCACTGCCATGCAGACACGGGAGCTATCTCAGAGGAAATCTGGATGTCTCTGACTGATGTCCTCCTGAGTGATTCCAAATGGAGCAGCGGTGGAGCCACAGAGTGCTGTCCTTGAAGCCAGGGAGCTATTCTCTACTCAGAGAAAGAGCAGTTTGTGGGCAGAAGTGTTTTCTCAAAAGCTTCACTTACCTCTCTGCTCCTGACTCCAAAGAGCCTCCACAGGAGATTTTGGCATGGAGCAACAGTGGTCTTCTAATAACCAATTTTCTTCAATTTCGTTTCACTGGCTGGTGGTTATCAAAACACTCGGCTCTTGTTTCTGTTACTTTAGGAATACAATTGTGACTTTTCTTTTTGGGCTGTCTTCCAAGATTTGTGCTGTATAGTAAATGGTGAAGGGTAGTAGGCCAATAAAGTCAGATGTTAAATGAGACTTAAGGGTTTTCTTGTCATCATGGTGAGTTATTACTTTTAAACATGTTTCATTATCGCCATTGCTTCCTGGGGGGTATACTGGGAAAGAAAAAGAGTATCTGTAATAATGACCTGCCACTGCTTTTGTTTTCTTTATTGCCTGTTGCATGTGAACATAATTCTTGGCCATGACATTTCTTGAAGAGATCCCATTCATTTATGAACATCCCTGGTGATGGACCCAAAGGATCAAAAAGATTTCTTCTTCCCCCTGGCTACAACAGAAAGAGGTATCAGGGGAAATCTACAGCTAATGATATTTGCAGGAAATTAGATTTTAGAGATGTACAAGATTATTTTTCTTTCTCTAGTTGTAGAAAATGTGGCATTTTAACAACAAAAAAAGCAGGCTTCACAACACCAGCAAATTTTACAGATATCAGCAGAAATTTGGACTCTATGGTCAGTCTTGTTTTCTCATAGTTGCATTCAGGGCAGCAGGAGGGGATTTCATTTCTCCATAGCTGCTGCTTTTGAAGTTTTCATCCTGTCACCAGTTCATGGTGGAATGCCTTCAAATGCAGGCTGGACCATCAGCATGGACACTGGTTGTTCAGGTTTAGTTGAAGACTGCCACAAGGCAGATGGCTCCTACACTCTCTACTTTTTATTATCTGCATTAATATAACACTAATGTTTTACTACCATTCATAAGTTAAAGACATTTTATAATAGCACATTTTTGGTAATAATGAAATAGTCTTAATGATGATTCCCTTTTTGAGCCAGAGGAATTTGAGTCCTAATTACTTTAGCTACTTTACAAACTCCCAGTGCCAAATATAACAACTTAGATTGCTTTTAAAAGAGGCAAACTAGGGCATAAAACACATATAAGTGTACCACTTTCACATAGTTAAGAATGCCTCTGAAAACATACTTCAGATGCCCCTACATGTGTATTTTAAATTGAAAGTCATTATTTAAAGTTATGAAAAGGAAAAAATAAATTGAGTTATCCCGTTGTTTTGTAATCGCTATTCAAGGATTTAATACCTAGAAGTTCTTGGCAGGAAATTTATGCCTCTCATCATTTAGATAAGAATAAGAATTGTGGGAGCAATAAGTGCAATACAGAACAGTTTGGGGGTTCAGGATTTATGGGTTCCCTCAGGCAACAGACTATGGGAAGCAGAAATGAAGTGATGTCACAGGAAAACAAGTGTTCAAAGAGCAGAGACTTAAATACACATTACAAGAGCACAGATCGCATGATGGGGAACATGTCTAAATATATCATACTCATATATAAAACATTTTAGTGTTTTGTCTTTGCCTCTGACACCTCAGTATATTTCTATTAATTCTCAACTAATTGGCTGACAGCCCTGTGCTTTACATTTTGTGCCTACTATTACAGTAGCTATGAATTATAACAATGAACCACAGGTTCTCTCACATCATGGCACTTTGGTCTGACACCTAAATCATACACCACATTTTTTTTGCCCATTGCCACATCCAGGGCATATATATTTTGTGTTTGTGCTTGGCCCTTCACAGCTGGAGAGCAAGATCAGTGTCAATTGACTCTTATCCTGTGGTTAATTCCTCTAGTGAAAGGCTCATTGGCTTAGCTGTAATGGAGCATTTCCTGGTGATGTTCTAGCTCACCTCCTGGATGAACAGTAAAATATTTAAACAAGTAAAAGTAATACAGAGGTTAAAAGCCAGATCCTAAGTTGTAATTGAATACAAAGGCAGGCATGCACCTTTCAGGGTTTTTTGAAAGTTCTCTTTTACTGTGACCTCACTTCTAAAACACAATGGTTTTTAATGGTAGCAGTAACCACAAGCTGTGCTTTTTTAAATTGCAGCTTTCAAATAAGTAAACTCCTGTACCCACAGAAAAATAAATCCACAGTGTTTGGGGATTTATCAGTTGTCTCCACAAAGATTTGGAATCCTCCACTGAGGTGCATCCTATCAGAATGAAACCATTGCTGTCCATGTTAAAGCAACTCCTGATACAACTTGGATAAATCTACATGAACACAGGCTGCTCTTTTGACAGCAGACACACACTTAGAAATTTTGCCCACAGAAAATCACTTTACAGATTTCTTTTAAATATCCATAAAGAAAACCCAAAACAAGACAAAATGGATGCCACCAATGGACACCAGCCCTCACCAAGAAAAACGGCAAGAACTGAATTTTCACTAAGTAGATGTATTTCTAGTCAGCTGCTGTCTCTCCTATGGAGACAGTAGAGTAGCTTGCTAATACAATGCCAAGAAGAGCAATGACAGTGCTCTTATAGACAGAACAGAACTGATACTGCCCTGAAAATCATGATGCTGGCAGAAGGTGGGCATAGGAGATAGGACGGAAATGTACAATATACAAAACCTAAAGACCACTCCAGTAATGAGAGAGAGTTAATGTGTCACCCACCCATATGTGGCCTGTGACTGGAGAACATCTTCAGTCAAGCCTTTTCCAGCACCACTACAAATCCATTGATTCCAATATGGGCTGAAAAGATGAATATGGAATTAAAAGTAGACAAATGTGGGGTTAAAAGAGATAACGAGGAAGAAAGTGAAATATGAAAATGAATACAAAACAACTCTGATAGCAAGGATAGAATCTGTTTCTAGGCAGCTTATTTCATAGTTTTTATTTCCCACCTGGATTCATATCTGCAGTACACAGATAAAGCTTATCTTGCTTCCAGTGTCTCTAGAAAACAAAGAGCTAGTTAGGGAAGAGAAGGTACAACAACTCATTTGAAATCCTGCTCTCAAATTTATGTCACAAGAAAGCGTATTTACTTTCTCTGCATCATTCTCAGTTCTGAGAACACAATTCAGACAAGTCTACAAGTAACCTGGCAAGCTCTGCAGTAACTTTTACAGGGTGCTTCTGGATTTCTGTCAATAAATGGTGACAAGCAATCCTCACATCAACAGAATGAAGTGTGCATCCAGACCCTCATTATCAAATAGC
The DNA here is from genome assembly GCA_035222235.1 of Margarornis squamiger. Classification (NCBI taxonomy): domain Eukaryota; kingdom Metazoa; phylum Chordata; class Aves; order Passeriformes; family Furnariidae; genus Margarornis; species Margarornis squamiger. Next base: position 29,745,372 of record JAWWTY010000160.1, read on the forward strand.
TTTTTGAAAGAACAGACACCACCATGAAACCACTAGAATACACAGACCTTGTCAAACCGGCACTCTCTCCTGGTACAATGGGCTTGAGAAATTAGCAAAGGAAAATCCATTTAATGTACTGAAGGATCCCATGCATCCAAATAGTCAAGACCCTATGCACTGAAATTAGAAAACATTACCTTTAAAATGGGAGTGCCTTGATGTCAGGAAAGAAAAAGCAAAAAAGAAATTTTCCCAGTACAATCTTGTGACAATGGATAAATATATGTGATGTTTGGGAAGGTGAATAAAACAGGGTAAAGCACATGTTTGTGTGCAGTCTGGGGGAGACATGTATTTAGAAAAAAATAATGGAAATGCCTATAATACAGAAAAACTTGCTTCCCTTTGACAATCATTAGATACAGAACACTGGTTTAGCAGATGTTTTCAGCTAGCCTTTATTGCAGGGTGGCCAAGAAGGTTACTGTGTGACCAGAACTGACAACTTGAAAACTAAAATCAGTGGCAGGGTGTGGACCACATCAGTAGGACAGTTTCACTTGCATTTGGACTTTATCCTTTTTTCCTTATAAGAGAAGGCAGGCCCACAAGATCAGAGGCTTTCTGCTTGCCCATGAACATTTCTCCAATCCACATGATATTTATCATAATAATCCTATATGTGATGCTGCATGGCAGTTCATACGCAGTAAGAGAATACATGGAATTTGGCTATAGTCATAATCTAACTTCCAGAACACTGTTTGCCACAGAGGAAGAAACTGTGTTTGTCATCACCACGCAGGAGTAATTGGCCTATGCTGACTCTAATATCTTCTTTCCTACTTATTGTTCTTAATGTTTGCAAAAAAAGAAAAACAAACAAACAAAAAAAGAGCTACACTGTTCCTGGGTTAAACAGAAGAGTGACGCTTTCCCCTCTGTTTGCAAGGTAGTATTTAAATTGCAAAGAATCAGAGACATGTTTTGAAGGAAATACACAGAGAAATACAAATGCTTCCTTGTCCACACATCCATTTCTTCCACACCATAATAAAGTCAAACCCTATTGCCTTCAAACCAAGAGGTAAATGCATGCAACTGCAGCCTGCAAGTGGCTTCATCATGCACTTACAACTGCTCAATACGTTTGAGTTCAGAAATCATTGTCTTTTCACCTCATCAAACCCACAGTTGCTTATGCATTTATAGTGCTCCTGAGCAAGTATTTCATCATGTACCTTTCCTCTGAAAAAGGCTGTCCAAAACTCTATATTTAGCCATCACAAACATGCTAGTCTTAATCTTCTTGGCATAAATGTAGAAGGCTGTCATCTCCTGAGAATCAGCTAGGATTCTGTCTCAATGTTTTTTCAAGTGATAAAGCAAAACTGTGGCGGTCTTATCTAGCATTGAACTAACAGAGTGTTAGCCACATAGGGAAAAGACTTTAAACATTCATTAATGTTTTAAAAAAGGGTCATGAAATGCAGTCAAATAACTCTGCCTGAGGTTAATTTATGTTTTCACAACTATATACAGCAGGGTGACTTGATAGTTTGTCTTCATGTTCTGGCTGCGAGAACAAATCTGGTGTTTCAGTTTGAAAACAAAGTGTTAGGGAATAACTAAAACATTCAGGCAAAATGCAGTATTGAGTACTTCAAATGCCTCATTAGTAAAACTGTGCCTGAAATAAGAAAAAAGTGATATGTTGTGCACATTTTCTATGTTTACATTTTCTATGTTTCTATGTTTTTTATGTTTTTCTATTACAATGTTGTCAGAAAAGAACATTAAAAGCCTGGATTCTCAGCTGATGTAAACTGGCATAGATGTCATGAGATACAAATTCCACTGAGTTCAGTTGTGTAACACCACCATGATAACTAATGTGCTCGCAGATCCCTGTCTAACCTCTTTTCCAGGTCACAGAGTGCACTGTGGCCACCTCAACACCTGGCATCTTTTTCCAGATACCGCAAAATGCCCAGTTTGCTGAGGCATGGCAATGTTGTCTGGGCACACCTTAAACCCTCAGCTGCTACAAACCACAACCAGCCCTCACATTTCTCTAAGTTACAAGAACCTAAAATCCATGAGAAAATTGTTCTTCTTAAGTGATACATTTCAATTAACCCAAAACTTTCCAAGGATATGTGTTTCTCAGAGAAAGAAAGTCTATCTTAAACTGGATCCTAACCAGCTTAAGGTAAGACACACTTAAAATCATGCCTAAGCTCAAGCTGGCCCTGAAGACAGGACCAGACTCTGCCAGCACTCTGGCAGATGATCAGAAAGGCAATGGTTAACTAGTGGTTAACTGCAACCTGGGGGCAAACCCTTCTGGAGTTGTCAGCATGACACAGGTGAGGATGACAATGTCCATGACTGTCCAAGTGGGAACCTGCTCTTTCGGGTATAAACTTCAGAGCCAAAAAGAATGGAAATGCACCAACCTGCACCGAGCAAAGCCAATAATGAAATGGCAGCTAAAATTACAATGTTTTAACATCCTTTGACATGAAATTATAATTTCCTTTTCCTCACAGAGATTTTCAATTTCATTGACTTTTTTCTTAAGAAATCTCAGATTCAGAAAAATATAATCCTTTTAAGTACATCACCACAGAACTATGACATGATAATTTATATGGAACATTAAGTAATACAAAAGTTATAATGGGAACTTCTCTCTACTTCTTTTGTCATCTGTTCTGTGAAGCTGGAAGACAGTAATTTTAAAAACCCATGAAGGTAAATATGTCTCCACTCAATGCATAATAAGCCTATGAGATCTTATGGAATAAGTATCACTGAGACAAAAAATCAGCACAATTCTTTAAAAGGGAACAGATGTTTATTTCAATAAAAAGAACTTCTAGATGGTTCTATAAAAAGATTGTCAAAGTAAAGTTTGTAAAGGATTTAATACATTGTATAGCAAGATAGGGTAGTTACAAATATAAGAAAAGTGGCAGAAAGAAATATTTGCTGTGAAAGCAATTATCACAGTGTTTCTCATATCTTCTCCTGAAGTACGCAGTACTGGCCACTGGCAGAGAAAGATATTAAATTAGATTGATTTCTCTTCTGCTTTAGTACAGAAATTTCTTCATTTTATCTTCACCCTTTTCAGTACTGAGGGTTTAACTCAAAAACTATCTTGGCTGGCAATGGCTAAATAGTGAGTTCCTGTTAGTCGTAGTTAAAGGATGTCACTATTTTGTTAGGGTAGAACACTAATGAACTTGGAGTTTCAAAGAAAAACACATGAAAAATAATAAATGTGATATCAAAAATGACAAATAACAGTGCAGTTGATTGTATTTTTCTTTTTCTGATTTGTTATATGATTAATGGCTCATGTGGATTCTGAATGTGTCTGTGTGTTATTTTCTGGGAACTCAAATTTTATCCTTCGTAGCCCAACGTTTCTGACAAAAGTGTTTGTACAGCAGCATGATAAATGGGACTGGGACACAGAGTTTACTGCTGTTTATTGTTCATGCTGATCACCTTGCTCACCTGGGCCACGTGAATACACAGACTGCAGGGGGACATGGCACAAGTGTAGCAGGGCTCTGCTAGGGATGGGCAACGGCAGGACTGTCCCTTTCCATGGCAGCTTTTCGCCATAGTGGAACTTCAGCTGTCACCTGCATCTCTTGGGCATGTGAATTAAAGTGTCTGCTCCAATAGATTCAAAAGATTGTGGTCAGAATATGGAAGAGAACCAACAAAAATCAATCCAAATAACAAAAGTTTCCTTCCTTCCTTCTTCCTTCCACACCAGATAGCAGAAAAGAACTGCATGTCTTTGAATGCCTTGCACCTAAACTCCAGCTCTGCAACAGCAGCAGTGGGAGCTGCACAGAGGCTGCTGCCCCTGGACATGTGTGGCACCACATACCATGGGCAAGTCACACAGCAGGGAAAACTCATTTCCCTTCACAACACACTGATCCTGAAGAAAGAAAAAGTCTTAACGTCTCTGGTAAAAACAACATTACTCTTCCACAGTTTTGATTCCTGGGTTGCATTTCCCAGGATAGGGCTTCAAAAGCAATTTTTTTTTTTCTTTTTATTTCTTTTCTTTTGCACAAAAACACAATAAAAGTATGCCACTTGAACCTGGACAAAATAAACAACCCTCTTACTTCTGCACCCTCGCATACCATTACAACTCAGGGTTATAACAATCAGACCTCAAACTATTAGAAATTTCTTCACCCTGTTTCCCCTTGGGGCTTCTTTTATATGAAGCCTTTGTGTTGTTGAATACAGTAGCTGAAACAGCTGAAATCACTCAGACCACAAAGAATAATATTTTCATTTTAATCTTTCAAAAGGTCAGTAAAGCTGAACAGGAGTAAATTACATTGCTAAAAATGCATTGTCTGTCAACACAGCACACCTTCACAGCTGCCTTCCTCAGTCTTTGCTGTCTGTGTTATTCAGTCCAAGAATTTTGCTGGGTGGGACATATTAGGTTTATTTTTATTTAGACCATATTTCAGAATTTGTGGGAAGCAATGCTACCTGTTTTGAAAGGGAGACTTCTCACCCCCTTCAATAACACATAAATATTTTTATCTCCAGTAATTCTAGTAAAATACTTGATTTCCACCCTGCCATACCACCAAATGACAAATAACAGTGCTAAGCTGAGGACAACGCCACCAAGTCTCCGCAACCAAAACAGAATGCCAATTGTTTCATAATCCAGTCTGCTTTTAAACACCTGAGCAGAAGCACAGAGCTTGAACTTCCAAATACGTATTTTGTAGGGAGGTGTTTTCACCCCAGCTCTCCATCACAGCAGGGGTTTGGCATGACTGTCTGTCAAAGGCTGCAGGGCAACTGATCAACCAAAAGGGTACCTCAGCCCTGCTCCCCTTTACCCTCCCATTGAGCCCCAGGATAGGTAAACTTTGCTTAGCTGGCATCAGATTGGCAGGACAATATGCCTGCCAAAAACCATCACAGCTTCCCACTAGAACAGCGACTTGCAATGACTTATCCCCAGCTGCAGGGCAAGGGGCAGCAGCAGCAGCCAGAGCACCCCCTGCCAAGTCAGGTCCTGTTAGACACAGACACCTACCCAGAGAAAACCAATGACCCCTGCTTTCTGTCCAGTCTCAAACACCCACCATAATGCAACCCAGTCTTAAGTGATTTTAAGTAATCCTGCAATATTGTTTACTGGAGATATAGCAATGTAGCTAGACTGCCTGGTAGAATATCTCATTGCCCTCCCTATGCATAGTTTCAATGAAAGAAACCTTAAAATAGAACTATTTTTTTTTTTTGTATGTATAAGAATCTCTACTGCAAACAATACTTTGTCAGCTTATATGAAGTCTGATGGCAACATGGGCTTCTGCTGTCCTGGATATTCAACATAAAGCTATTAAATGTCATCAGTACTGAAAATCAGAGAACTTCTGTTTACCAGCGGAGATCAACACTCTTTAAAGGGGATATTTCTGTTTGAAAGCACCTGCAAAGTTATTTTTTAAAGAAGGTTTGGTTTTCACAGATCTCTATCTGAAAATATATTGTTATATATGAGAATTTCTAGGCTGTCATAAACAAAAAAACATTTCCCAGGTATGCAATAACTGAATTAGACTTTTTAAAGAAAACTAAGAAATTATCTATATTGAAACCTAGAATTGTAATATTTATACACTTTTGTAAACTTGTGCAAAACAGTGGCACAAAGAGGTTTGGAAAAGGCCCTCAAAAGACCAAATCTGACAGGTGAGTTTTGTCCTCAGATTTATATGGCTGTTGCCTTATAAATCAGCCATGATAATGTGCACAGAAATGCATTTGCTAATTAGTGACTTCTTTCCCTCCCTAAGCTGCTCACTTAAAACCTGGTACATCCTTTAGACACAAGCAAATTAGGTGATTCATATTCCCACAAAGAAGTGTCTCTGCATTTGTAATGTCACAGGAGTAGATCTGGTCTCCTGCTTCTTCTGCAATATAAGAGAGTCTAAACTTCCAGTTTGAAAAGATCAGTTTTGTTTTCTGTTGTTACAGAAGTTACTTGAATAAGAAGAAACTATGGAAAAACAAAGAATTCATCTGTGAGACTTTTATTCATCAGATGCCATACTATCTGAGAAATTATTCCCTGACTATTGAATCAGTATTTTAGATTTTTCTAGACAATGCATGTGCTCATAATTGTTGGAAGCAGCACAGAGAAGCATGCAACACTCCTATGAGAATTTGAGTTGAGAAGGTGGACACGAGGGGAGAGGCATCATGAGGTCCGAGAAGATCTTAGGAGTGATTACAGCTGCATAGTGAGAATCAACCTCACCTGCAATCCTAGGAAGGAATTTGTCTCCTATCCTAGCAGGAATCACTGTAGCTGGCTTTCCAGCTCCAAAATAGTAATATCACAATAGTAATAATATCACCCTACATCATTTTACCAAAACAAAGTTCCAGTGTCCTAATCTCAGCATGGAAAAACAATACTACATGGAATTGTGCCTATTTGCCTTTTTTTTTTTAAAAAAAAATAAAAGGGTGTTTGTGAATGTATGCTGTTTTTACAGTGCAGTTCAACAGACATGTAGATTTCAAGTAAAATAAATGGATAAACTATTTAGTGATAAGAAAGGCCAAAGAGTAACTGATTAGCACCTGGGGAAGTGAAACTTTCTCATTCAAGAGTTTAATTTGAAAGGAACATTTAAAACATGGATCCTTTCTTAGCTAGAAATATTTTTATGACATTCTATATTTTCTATTACACACAAAATTTACACTGTCATTAAGGATATGTGTAGACTGTCTAGAAAAAAGTTCTTTTCTGTGCAGGAATTTATGTACAGTAAATTAATATACTTTTCAGTTGCTATGCATTACAGAGTAAAGGCTTTTAAAACAGAGAAATATTAGGGGTTTTTAATATGTTTGTTATCCGGCATTTTTAGTGCTTGAGAAATGTAACTGGAAGAATAACATTAAAAATATCACTAATCTAATGCTCATATAAATAATGTTTCATTAATTGATGTTGCCATAAATACATTAGCATCTCTGTGGCTTTTTAAGAAAAAAACCCTTGACATTTTCTAGCGCTGTTTCCTAACAAACAGCTCAGCAGTGAGCCAGCAGAGCACCAGAACAAGCAGTAACTAAAGAACAGCAACTCCTTTGTCATAAAAAACAGTAAATGAGAAAAAGCAGATAATGCGTTTTGTAATTCTCATAGCAACAAGACTCTTACAGCCAAAACAAGTAAGTTTATCAGAGGCAAAGTGAAGCCATCACTAGTGAAAGGCTTTCCCTGGAAGGCAGGTCAAGTGAGGGAAAAGCCCTGCCTTCCAGCAGTGTCAGCAAGGGCTGCATGAATGCAGCTCAATTTGTGTGTAGAGGTGGTTTGCTGCAGTGACAGCCTACAGAAAGAGTCTACTGACAGCTATCCTTTGACAGATTATGTTTGCTGTTTGAACTGAATGAGCAAATAGGCTTCAGAAAGTTTCCTTCACTGTTGCCTAAGACTATAAAGTCAAAAGAAAAATATAGGGTGTTTTTTTAAAAATATAGGGTGTTTTTTTTTGCTGAGATTTTCTATTTACCTCTAATATTTAGTTCTTATCTGCTGGGTAAACTAATAAGAATCTGGAAAGATTATTTTTTTTTCACTAGTGGTAACACATTTCAACATTTAATAATTTTAAAAGTATGATTCACAATAGTTGACTGAATTGCTTAAAATTAATATCGCTACCTACTGGTGAATTGGTACTGTTAAATTAAAAACTATGCCATGCTGGCCCTAGAAACCTGTCTCCTACTTACATGGGAGTAGATAAGGAATGATTTCATCTATCAAATGACTGTGGTGTGAAAGAAAAGAGAAATAAATTCTAAATATTGCTAAAAGTGTTCTGTCTCCATTCTCTGACAGACATGCAGGAAACTGTCTTTTTCTTACTGCAGATGTATCTGGCTTGTTCTCCTTCCTCCTGGCCTCCAACCAGAGCTGAGCCGCCCAGGTACTTGTCAGCTTTCAAAAATACACGGCCAATGCTACACCCACTCCAGCTCTGAAGTGTTTTTTAAGCCAGACAGACTGTATGAACTTGTGTGTGCATCACACCCAGGCCATCAAGAAAGGCTTATCAGTGGAGAAGCAGGGAGCACAGGATCTGATCCATGCCCTGAAAGGCACAGCTGAGCTGGCATGAAGGGCAGATGCCCCAGAGGCTGCTCAGGGACTAGAAATACCCAAGATGTTAAAATGGCAGATTTCTACTTGCCAGTGTTCACTACTGAAGTGTATTGGAAAATTTTGTGTACGCCCGTTCTAATGCTCTAGAATTATGGGGTGTGTTTTTGCTTTTAGACATTTACATCATTTTAGCTAACACATCTATCCTCACCACATGTTTACATCATTTTAGCTAACACATCTGTCCTCACCACATCAATGTATCCTGCAACACAGGCACAGTTCGTAGGAAAGAACCCTGATAACAAGATAGATACCTTAAGCTCTTGTATAATTCTGGTTCTAGGCAGTTTTGCACAATCTGCATGCAACTCTTTCATAGAGAACAACACCAGGAACTCTTTTTATCAGCTGTTTGCCTTGCAGGTGAGCTGCACAACCAGGGTGACTGCCTATGCCTTGCAGAAGTGTCTCATAACTCTAATATCGTTTTTGGATTTTTTCTTTTTTTTTTTTTTTAATGAAAAAGTTTCCATTTTATTCTTTTTTCCTATTGTGACCTTCAGAACTCTTTTTTTTATCCAATTCTTTTTTTATCTATTCCTAAATGCAGCACTTTAAAATGCAAGTCTAATACTCTATCTGTGGGAGTCTAATTCAGGGTGCCAAAAGTGTAATAAGAGCCAATATTAAAAGTTCACTTTTCATAGTTCTGATATTGTCACACAGCACTTTTTCATTTAGGTGAAATCATGAAAAACTACAGAATTCACCATTTGGTATGCAGCCTCAGTTGCCACTGATATTAGAGATGAGCCATCCTGATCTGCCAAACAATGCAATAGAAACTTTTGTCTGTTAAAAACAAACAAAAAACCAAAACCAAAACAAACAAAAAAAAAAGGAACAGCAGTATCTTTCATCTAATATCAGTGGACTTCCACTGTCTCACAGGAACCAAGCCCAAACACAAGGGATAGAAGAACACTGTTTAAAGTCTCTGAATACTTTCTATTTCAAAGCCTTGTTCGTTTTCATTTTTTCTATCTATAGTTTATTAACTGAAGAGCAAGTTAAAAACATCACATATCACATATATTGTGGTCAACAACTCCTTCCCTAATGTGAGTTTTACCCTATGACAGAGCAACATAAACCTGAACAATATCAGTTATTCAAGTATTCAGCTTGACACAAAGGAAAACCTTCACCCATGGAAGTAATTCATTTTGCTTTCCCACCCCCCAGAGGAGCAGCCTCTTCCCCAGCATCCCATAAGTCCTCCATCTCTAAACAGCAGGTGACAGCAGTGTGCCGGAGAAGTCAAGTGGCCCTTTCCCCTCAGATCTGTGCCTTTCCACAAGCCCTTGTCTTTCATATCTGCTGACAATTTAGCCCCAATAACACTGGCACCATTTTCCTCTTAAAAACAAGCAGGATTACCCATACACCTCTTTGCTTCCAAGACTGTGGATGGGGGTTTTTACACTAAGATGATGTTTCAACGCTCCACCTCATGTCAGCAGCTTTTGCCCTGCTGCACAGTGCAGCAGCTGCTCAGCATGGCGATGCTGGGTAGTACAGCCTTACTCAGACATTGATGTGAAGGATAAGGAGGTTGGGGCTGAGGCAGGACCTACACCCCTCTACATAACCAGAGGTTTAGCTCTTATTCTCTAAACCGACATACACATATATCAAAGTGGTCTTTGCACCAGCCCAGAGGGGACACAAACTTACACTGCAGTGTCACACAGCCATCACTGCCCACAGCATCCCACAGGTAGCACTGAAACACCTCAGAGTGCAGCATCCTTGCTAATTCCCAAGCTTTTGTCATTTGGGCCAGCAACGAGGGCCCCTTCTTTGTCCAGACTCACACAGGTAACATGCACAGAGCATGGGCATAGAAACTACATGTCCTAAATCAAAAGCTAAAAAAAGATGAGTGTTTTTCTAGTTTAAAGCTATACAAAAACAAGACCAGAAGAGATACCTTGCTGATTTATTGCCCTTTAATCCGGCCTACTTTTACTAAAAACAATTTTAAAAAAAATCATCTCTCTGCAAACGTGTGTTCTTTATTTAGAAGCAAACATTCAAAGGAATACTGGTTGAGCCTGACATCCAGTTGCTATGCTATTTGCTTCTCTACCAGCTACATCTTTTCTGGACCAAAAAAAAAAAAAAGCCTTTTCTAATGTATAGCATACAGGTAAAATTTTCATAAGCCGTCCTATTATCCCTTATCAATTCTCTCTTGTACCCATGTTCCTCTATAATTTTGATATCTTTGTAGCTGATGAACTGGATCAGGACTTCTCCAAAGTATTGCTGTGATTTTGAGTCGCTCCATCAGCCAATTTGCATACTTATGCAGATATGAGTGCTTTTTCTGCTTTCTTGCTCCCCTTTATGGCTTTCTCACTTTCAGATTGCAGGCAATTGCCCTGTTGTGTGCCAAGCATTCAATCTTGATAGATACCAATTTTGTATAATATACACAGAGGGCATCTGTCATGGCTTCTCCATATAAATTACATCTAAATTGTGTGTAGATAGAACATAAATCATTCATGCAAGAAGTCATAGGTGAATAACTGTGTAGTTCTTGACAATAATATTTGCTTTTTACTGAAAATTAAAAATATATGTCTATACAGTCACATACCTGCAAATGTTTACATCCAAGCCTAGAGTAAAATATTTATTTGAAAACACACTAGTGTTTGATGTAAATTTAGTGCAGTAGAACATTGATTCAGTTGTAAGTACTGTGGATTTCACTGACTGTCACAGCATAAAGATACTTTTGAGAGTAGTACATCACTAGGGGAAAGACAGAAGGCACTACTCAGGAACAAAAACATTTCTAGATATAGGTAACTGGACTACCCAGAGCAGCTGAACACAGGGGTGGCAAAAGTTGACTGTATGCTGTAGGAGACTCTGAAATATGTAACTGCAATGACACACTGTGCACAGCAATCTAGTAAGGGCTCCAGAGCAGCATAGTGCTGTTGTGGCACACCTCTCACCATCCCACAGTCCCCTGCCTGATGCCCTTCCCCTGTCCTCCTTTCTCCTGACATCTCCCATCCTGTTCAGTGCCAGCCCAACCATGTACACTGAAGGTGGATTTCATCTGTGCAGAAACTCTGTGCAAAAAGTCTGCAGAGAACCTGTCCAATTCTTTACTTCACAAGGAATAACAACATTAAGCCCATATTTCTTTGCTTTTTTTAGTTGTTTGGTTGGGTTTGGATTTTGTTTCTATTTTGTTTTGCTTGTGTTGTTAGGCATCTACTTTTTCAAGTCTGAGCCATAATTAACAGAAGCCTCTCTGGTCACCAAACATACTACCTTTAAAAACCCTACTGGTCAACTGATCTAATCAGAAATCACTATTAAACAAGAACCATCCTTTCAAATGCAGGCAGTACAAGTGAATACCTAAAAAGAAGTGACATGGCCAACATGAGTACCAAATAGCTGACACTACATTTGGCCAAAATCTCTAAAAACGCTCTCGTTACTTGAAACACTCCATCGTCTGGTTTTAACTGCTTAAACAGGTACGAAGATATCAGCTGATGGCTGCTCAAATTTGGCTTGAAGGTCCAAAAAGGTTATCATTGCAAGACAAATTAGTTCTAAAATTCTTAAGCTATAAGTTTAATTTAATACAAGCTTTCTGCTCCAATTCTTTTTCCACATTCATGTTCAAAAAAAAAAAAAGGACCATTTCAGTGCATTCTAAACAAGAAACTTATTTTGCCTTTCGTCCATCACCTTTAACAAAATAAAAACAAAACAAAACCCTAAACCTTTGTGCATAGATAGGCTTCACTAAATCATCTTATTACTGAGGAACCACACCAATATCCATTACAATTATTAGATCAGGTTCTAATGCTGAAAAAGAAGATGTGGCAACCTAGTGCTTAGACTTCTGTGATGCAGTCTAATATTATTACTGCTTGTCTTCTTACTCTCATGCCCCCTCAAATACTTCTAAAAATGCCATTTCACACATAAAGGTTTAATATTACAAAAATGGCTGTTTGATGTAAATTCTGACCCCAAATTTACGTATATTTAACTCTTCTCACTGTTTAATATGCTTCCCTAATGAGTAAAAAGGAAATTTTAATTCTAAGATACTAAACTATAAAAAGCATAGTTTGATTTTTTTCTTTTATTAACATTTTCCATTAAAGGCATGCAGAGTCTCCAGTTTTAGAAGTGCTGTGTGCCACTCCACCGAGCCTACATCCTGCAGCAGCATGCACTGTTCGTGACTCAAGCACCACTTTTTTATTTCTAAAGCCATCAAGAATTATTAAACTCTAGGAGAATAAATGTCCTTATTAGCATGAAGATTAGAACATCTTAGGTGCAGAAAAATGTCAGCTGCTTGTCAGAAGTCATTTTGAGTGTGCTCTCTTGACCCATTCCCAATTTAAAAGCCTGTTCCTGTGGAACAAGACATATAATGAATGCAGCATGAAAACAGCCAGTAAATGAGCAATACAAGAAATTTGTCTTTCTAATTGAAAGAGCATAAGCTAAAATTATAGTACATTAGCTAACTATCCAAAGTGCTAGAAAATGTCATGAGAAATAAATAACTTCATCTCGATGTCTTCCTCGGAGGTACAGAGAACACAGCGCTGCAGAATAAGCAAGAGGAGAAATCGCAGAGTGAAACTACGGTGAGCTAAGGTCACCTTAGTTCTAAGTGAGAAGGCTACATAGGATGCTAATTTGGTTTGATCTGTCTTAAGCTTTCCCGATTCACCATCTAGCTAAACCCTTAATGATTCTTTCATTCAAATGAATTTAGAAGTATCAATTTTAATTCACACAATCCTCCATGTCAGAACTCAGCCACATTGCCATTTGCACAGTCCTGAGGACACAACCACCTGGAATTTTGTAATGGAAGCTATTGGCTTTGTTTTACTTCCAGACTTCAGGAAAACATAAAAGTTAGGAAAGCAAAACATTCTATTTTAACAAAACTTTAGTAACAGCAAATCTGCAGATGAGGTTAGGATTTATATATGTATTCATTAAATTTGATAGGGTTGCATAAGTTATTGTAGCCAAGGAGGTATTGCAGTACTATAGGACCTTGTTGGGGTAATCATACTGCCATTCATTAAAAATGAGCAGCAATAAGAGCACTGAAGTATACTTTTGAGATGAAACCCAAATAAAATCTTTGGTTGCATCATATTTATTGTTTAGGCTTTTCCTTTTTTAAATAACAGAGTGTGTCTGATACTGCAAGGGAATGAACCATGCCACATGTACCTTTTGAAATGTTATAAATAAATAGGGAAAACACTATTAGAATGACTTCATTATATGATTTAGTTAGGGGAGAAGATTTTTTTTCTAGGACTGCACTAGGGTCACGATAGTTGTAGGAAGATACTGCTGTCAAGAAGACATGCTGATACAAATCATCTTTAAAGTCTTCATCTGTTCCACTGATTTCAAAACTGGGTGGCTCAGTGTTCTCTGACAAATATTACAAGGAAGCCTCCTTACTCTAGCCCTAGGGACAACCCTCCAGTCTTGTCTTTTCAGATTTTAAATAGTCTTGGATTTTATATTTTTGACATTGACTTTCTGAAATTGGTCTGAAACAACTTCCCAGTGTTTGAGCATTGCTTACACAGGATTGTGAAATCTGAAAGGTGGGTGTGTTTTTCATATGTGTTTATACCAGCACCTTATATAACTTTGTTCAATCTCAGAATAATGCTTATGTTGAACAGAGTTATTTTTATTTTTGAGTTGCCAGAAAGACTGTAAAAGCACTCATTCACACAACCGTATCACTTTAGTGCCTTACCTCTTCCCTGCATCCCATTCATCTTATGTGAGGCTGATAAACATGTCTGCTTTCATAGGATATTATCAGATACTGCCTAAAAACACCCTGGGATTCAGCCCAAACACAAAGCACCAGACCAAAAAAAGGTTCTGAAAAAATCAATTAAAAATGCCACTTTATCTTTAGCTGACATTCTGAGCAGATACAGCTGAAAAGTCACTGGAAAGAATTATGTCAAACTCTCACCTGACAGCTCTGACAAAACTGCCCAGGATGAAGCAGCTTTTTTAAACTTCTTGTGCAATAACTTCTTTCTTTGTCTAAAGGATCTACAAATGCTCAGAGGAAATGTCACAGGGTTAGACAACTTCAGAAGTTCTACCACCCTTTCTGTAACAGAGCTCCTGTTCATCCCTTTTTGGAGACCTGAATTCATTGTTACCATGAAGATGGCAGAATAGAAAGAGCCATGCTTTAATATTAAGATCTTTTTCTTTGCATTAGCTCTGCCACAAAGGCCATGTAATTTCATGAGCAATGTCTGTCTGCACGCCTGACATCGTTTTCTACTGTAACCATGTTTACTATGAACTCCCTAAGAAAAAACTGTAGGAGTAAAACAAAGAGTAACAAAATAAACGTAATTGAGGAGACTGGGCTGATGTGCAGAAATGCTCTTTCCCTTAATACTTGAAAACTGGAAAAATATTAACAAAGACAGAATCAGCAATAGAAAAGTCAGAAGCTAGAAAAGTCAGAGCTTTCTGAGAGCACTAAGACATTAGATTTATTTTTTAATTTTTCAAGAGGCCCCTCTTTCAGCTGTAATGCCAGCTCCTCAGAAAAAGTATGACTGGATACTTATGTGTACCTTCTAGACCTGCTGCTGCTATTTTAGTCTGCAAAATCAGCATTATCCCTTCTAAAATATTACTTTTTTGAGGTGGTTATTTGGGACCTCTCTTTCTGCGATTACAGCTTTATACCACTGTATCTAAAGACATTCCAAAAGCAATGCTTAAACCCTCCTCCCAGTTACTGTATAGGGTGAGTGCCAGTTTTTTAAATGGAAAAATCTGTACAAGTAGGTACTACTTCACTCTGCTGAAAATACTAAATAAAGGCCTCTATCATATTTTTTATTATTTAGTGACAGTGTTACTATTACACATCCTGATTTTTTTCCTCGTAGCAACTCCTTTGCACTCTTTGAAACGACATAGCTTGTGTAACCAGTCAAAACCAGTAAAACTGCCTCTGCTGCACTGAAGCAACATCTCATCAAACTGAAATTAGCAGCTACAAAGGGCACTGCCTGCCCTTCCCAACTATGGTAAGAGTACCTGATATTAATGTGATTGAGAGAAAAAAAACTATCATGGGTGGATGTGGCTGCACTTGAGTAGAGGGCAGTGGAATCATACCAGGTGCTCTGGTAACTCACCTCCGGCCCTCAGTGCCAATGCACCTTGTCAACCTCTCCCTCCAGGGCAAGCCCTGCTTACTTATTAGTTCCTTTACCATGCACAGCAGCATAATCCCTTCTCATCTTGACCTACTTACATATTAGGAACTTATTAATTGTTAATCTAATTATCAGTGATATCCTCTTCTTCTTTAGCAGTAAATGCAATCACTTTCTACTCCTGAGTGAATAGCTGGGAACTATTGCCCTCTCATAGGGTTTCTCCCAAGGTTTTTCCTTTTCTTCCCAGCACAGATATTAATGAAGTGATTGACTGGGACACAAGATGCAATCTGCATCCTATCTTAACAGCAGCTTCTAATGCATTCATTACATTCCCACAGGTTATCTTCCACATTCAGGAATATGAACTGTCACATCCCCATTGGCACAGCCCTGCACAGCATTGCCCCAAGCTTCATTTGGTAGAGATGATGCTTGATTTCCTTCAGTCATGTTTAAAATGAGACTCATTTCATCTTGAAGTTCAGCATATTTCTTTGCATTAGTTCACCTTAGATTAACTGGTATTTTTTCCAGGGAAACACCATTCTAGATCCCTCAAAAGGAACAACTAAATTTTATTATATTTTCCATTAACCATAAGCCTTTATTGGTACCACACTGTATATATGTATTCAGTAAGGGAAACTTAAAACTGGCAAACATTAATTGAACAAGTTTTGCATTATATTATAGAACATTAGTAAATGCAAAAAAAATCCCAAGGAAATAATAAGAAATGAATAGCTAACGATAATTACAGTACTCACACCACAGCACCATTAAGCAGAAACATATCAGAAAGAAACTGTAACATAACTATCCATTTATGAAATACACTCAGTGTTTTAATACTATAGTGCTCATATAGCAATTATCTTAGCAGTTAAGGTGAATTTCAAGTAGTGCATATCTGTTAGTTAAAAATTGTCATTGGATCAGTTATAAAGCAAACACAATTAATATAACACCTAAACTTTCTGTTGTAGAGTTGTTAGGAGAGGGACATACACATCTTTTTAGATAATACAGGTAGTTTTGAATTAATAACTGGGCCATTTCACAAAGGCTAGTACTCTGCATTTACAGAATGCATTATATTCAATCATGCTGGAACTATATAATTACAGGTGATTTTACAGTTGTTTGTTTCATTTCTCAGACAATGATGGCACTTAGAGTAATGTAATTATTCACCTAATTATATAACATGGTTTTAATAAACCATTTGGACTGTTCAGCAATGACAGTTGAGAACGTAGTTTGAACATGTGAGATATATATATATAGCTACAAAGTTATTCTACAATAAAGGATCTTTTATCTTAATTTAGGAAGTTATCTACATTTTAATCATAATGATATTTTTGCCAAAGGCTTAATAGTGTCATTGGATTAAATAAAAACCCAAAACAGATTTTTGAAAGAGTTTTTTTTGTTTTGTTGAGGTTTATTTTTGGTCCTATTTACATTTTCCCATGGTGATCCTGATTTAGGGATTGAATCATTACAGCTCAATGCCTACATCCCTGGACACGGCTCGCCGGTGGCAGAACTCTACAAAGATCTAGGAAATATTTCAACAAGCTGCAACAAAGGTCTACAAAGGTTCAGCTTGGAGATTTTTGAACTGTACTGTACAGTTATTTTCATCTAGCATCCCACAAATGCTAATTCTCAGCTCTGCTGAGACAGAAGATGTTAAACTGGGCAGAATGCCACTGCCATGTGACTGCATTGCTTCCCCTATCTGTGCTAACTTGTTTATTAGAAGCTATTTGTCCTTTAGATAGCCCCACAAAGTCTGTAGGAACAGGATCTCTGTGTTAGAAAACATGTTTTTGTTTCCACTTAGTAGGAAGAAAGGTTACTGGTCATACCAAAGGTTTTTATTCCAAACTCTAATGGATATGAGCACTCTGATCCCAATTACTGAAGCTGGCCAAATTAATTTGATTCAACTGACCAAAGCAGCCTTCAGGGGAATGCCACGATGGTTAGCAGCTGTTTTCCCTCTGATCTTTCCCTTGACTGGAGAAACTGCAATTACAACCCACCCTTTTCTCAACATACCTTTCTGAAAAATACAGGACAAGTATTATTCTTCCAATTTGTATTTGTTTTCTGACTTTAGAGATTGATTATGACATAACACCATACAGGATTTAGTACTTGAAGATCTTTCTATACCACACGGTTTGTCCTTGATATACTAAGCTCATTTTTGAGAGAAAAGCTTTCCAGATCCCTTCTGCTTGCTGACCCATCTCCCCCCCTCTTAAAAGTCAATGCACTCTATGCTAACAAGGGCTCAGAAGCTGCAGTTTTGTTCACTGCAGAGTCCTTTGGGTGGGTTAATCAAGAGTGTGAACAGAGTGCAGAGCTCATGTGATTACTTCACACATTCCATAAGTTACTAAGCATTTTTAATATAGTTAAATTGCAATATCAAATTCCTGTATATGGTCCCAGTAGACTGAAAGTAGTTTAGTGTTGTGTTCAGATTGAGGTTGACCTTGCTAGTTTGACTCTAGCATGGTATTTTCCTGTACTGCCTACTGTGAGTCTTGTTTCTTGCATTTCTTTCCTTAATGTGGAAAGTGGATCTACACATCTTTTCTGCCTGTTCTCATCACAACTTTTTATTTTGAAATTTTCACTGAGCACAAGGCAAGGAAAATCCCCCTCAGCCTGCTAAACTGCTCCTCTTCACAAAGTTTACTTTTGTACTCTTTCTATCCAATTCAGGTGTTCAGCTGGAGTCTAAAAGTTAGAGACATCCTAAACCAATGCAACACACAAAACTCTTCACTATAAATGTGCATATGAGCAGTAGGATAATTTTCAATGATCTCAGGATAGCAGTACCGAGGAGGGTTAAGGTATGAGCAACTTCCACCAGCAAAGGGCAAGAAGAGAGACCGCTAAAACACCGTTTGCACTGGAAGCTCAAAGTTTTCATCTCTGAAGCCTAAGCATCAGCAACATCCTCTGACATTAGGAAAGTAAATATTTTTCCAATAAGTGCACACCAAAATACACAGAATCAGAATGATTTATTTTTTTTTGAGTTAGCACAAATTTCCACCCTCATAGGACTGCTGAGTTTGTCAGGGTAAGCAACTGTAAGATAGCGTCAACCAATAGGTGAATTATCCTGCTTGAAAAAGTGGCAACTGCTTGGAAACATGAGATAAATTCAAATGAGACTTAATTCCTAGCAAATCTCTAAGCACTTGGACCAGCTCAAAAGAAAGTATTTGGGCCAAAAATTATCTGGAAGCAAAAAGAATACGCATTGCGAACACACCACAATTGACTTATTCTGTGAATGTCTCACTTTTTTCAAGAACGATTTAATTCCAAACCAAACTCCTATAATTTGGATGTCTGTCAAAAGCATGTAAAAAATGCCCATAAAGGGCTAAGCACATAGTGGCTTTTCATTCTGAAAACAAACAGAACTGAGACATTTACAACGTTATCTGTGAAAGGGAATTGCGAGCTGGGCAGAAGCATTTGAAACTTAGTGCAACAGCATTAAAACAGAAGGAAAAAACGGAGCTCTCACCTCTGTAGGTGATTTCACAGGGGTTTCTGAACCCAAGTAAGAAAGGAGTCCTCTTTCTGATTAAAAATATGTTCTGCATAATTATGATAAATGGGAAATAAAGTGAGATTAAATGCATTCAATCAAATTAATTATTCACAAGAGAAATAGAAAGCTTCATCCCAAAATTATGTTTTTCAGCTCCATATCAACTATTTCTGATGGCAACAAAATATTCTATGGAATAAACCAACCATTCAAACACTCATGAAAAAATACAAAAAGAGGTATCATTCACCAAACACTGCATCAGAGAATAGAGAAGAACTGGTGTCTTGGGCTACAGAATGGGAGATTTTCTGGCTGGACACATTTTCCAGCATTCTTTGGCTCCAGCTTGATGAAAACCATTGTTTCTGCTCCTACTGAGCTCCAGCTCAGGTCTGCATTAGAAAGCAGAAGATGAGCACAGCTTTCATATTCCCCAAAACATTGCTAGAGAAAGCCAGCTTACAAGCAGGAAAAGAACACACATATGTATGTACACCTGAACAGAAAAAGTATTCTGACAATTCTGATTTTGGAGGAAATCATAAGAAAATAAATTTTTGCTTCAACAACCCTTTGCAAAATGCAATAGGAATACAAAAACTAAAAGAACGAGGAGTATTTCCTGCCATTTTAGAGACAATTACTTCCATCTAGAAATGCAAGCCACAAGCATTCAGCCGAAAACTGGGCAGGCACTTCAGATCATATTCTCCCTTTTAGAACTGGGAAGAAACCTGAAAATAAAATTAAAACTAAAAGTATGGCAGACATATTTCTAAATAGCCAAAAAATATTTACAGGACTCTCCCAGGAGGGCAGTAGGAAACCTGCAGAGCAGACTTGAACATGAGTGTCCTGCATTCCAGATGACTGATTTACCTAAAGTAAAACCTTCTCTTTCATACACACACATTTTAGCCAGAAGTTTGATTATTTTTTTAAACCTGGCCTTTGAAAATTGATTTCCCAAGTAAAAGAAACGCGTTTGGAGATTTCCAAGAAAACTACACTAGAAATTAAACTGATGTAAAGCTATATATACACACACAAGCACAAGGGAGAATCATCCATAAGACCAAGACACTGAGCAGAACCTTCTGCCATGGGTATAAGCTGCACTGACAATTGTCCAAAACATCTGGTGTGTATGACAAACCACTGTCAGCTCCAAATGTGATACTGACACTTTGTGAAACAGGAACAGGTCATCAGGATTTTCAAAGCTGTCAAGGCACCAAAATGACTCACCTACCTAGTTGTTTTCCTGGGTTCATTGATGCCAGAGGAAGAGTCACTCCCAATCATCTATAACGTGAGAGAAAGCCTTAAAAAAAAGGCTTAATTTAGGGAAAATAAGAGGTTTCCTTTTTATTTGCCATGTTGGAAGGACAATTCATTGTTTCAGAGCGTAAAAGTCAGTCAGATAATGAAAAAAAGGTTACAGAAATCAAGAGATGCCTCCAGCACTGGTGGTCCAACTTGGCTTACAGCACCTGCTGCAGGATACAGCCCTGCAGTTACCTCCCTGCCTTTGGTGCAGCCCCCTCAGGTGTGGGCTCCTCATTCTTTCCAAGAGAAAGCCAATCCTGCACTAAATGCCTGCAGTGGCCCTGATCCTCCCTTCCCCTCCTTCTGTCAGCTGTACAAGCACATGCCATTGCAGCAAGTTTTTAAAGAAAGAGACTGTATCTTTTCATGCCCTAGATAGGACTGATATTTCAAATTTTTCATTAAAAATGTATTATTAATGAAAACTGCAATAAACCTATAAACACGAAATGCAGTTTGCAGTTTTAAATTCCCCATTTGTTACTTCTAGAACTAACCATTCCTGTAATATTTTTCAGAATTTATTTTGGTGCATGGTTGTGTAGTTCAAATGGTAGGTCCATCTGGCTACAAGTTTATTACTCTAGGACAACACTTTTAGTGCAAATTTTGCAGGGGAAAAGTCAAAAACACAGTGAATTACTGTTGTTCAGAAGGAACCAGCCCATCTGCTCTTCTCATGATGATAATACAATATCACTTGCATGCAGTGACATACGGACAGAGTATTAAGAAGTTTCTTAGAAAGAAACAAAGTAGTTTCTTAATCACCTACTCCTACATATATAGAGAGAGATGCACATTAAAGAGGAAATCTTAAAACTTGGACTCTGCCATAGGCAAGATGCAACTGATGACAACATAGCGATGAAGAATATTTCACATGGTCCAAGTTTGTTGTGTCTTTTAGTCTACAAAGACAGGCACCACTTCAGAAGAGATACTGGCATGGATCTTCATGGAACATCAAGATTCTCACTCTATTTCCATTTACACATGTTCTTAAAAAAGAATCTAAAAATATTCTGATAATTAAACTAATCAGTTTTAGCTATTTAGATTATAGAGCGTTTCCTGCAGACTTCATGACTTGGTATAGTTTCACATGGGAAAAAGGCTCAATTACATTTGCATGTGAGTTCAGGAAGGAGGGGAACTAGAAATGCAAGAAAAACTAATACAGGTTGGATAGGTGCTTATAAAAATAATAAAGAAAAAAATAATTGACAAGAGAAATGGAACATAAATAGTATTTGCTGTTCAACAGGGACATAACAGGTAGGTCAAAAGTTAGAATGGAATTTTCTTTGCATAACAGGACATAAAATTCAATTCACATTTCAACAATTCACATTTCTAATATATTTGAGGCATAGCAGAAAAGGTTTGATTGTTTCCAACTCAGTATGATCGAAATAAGATGACCTTGCTTCACACAGAGAAATATAAAACTTTTAGAACCTTTTTCATTGCTGAATTACTCACAGGTTTTTTTGGGGGTTTTTTTAGAGATGTTTAAGATGTCGGTTTCTCACTTTGAGAGGAAACCAAATCTTATTCTCAAGCTGAGTAACAAAAAATTTCTACTAGGGATTTCCCTTCTAGCAGAAGGATAACATTCAAAAATTTAAGACCAAGGAAATCCATGCTGCCGACATTATGAAAGGTAGATTCCAGAAACTTTTCAGTAAGTAGCAAAGTGAGAAAAAGTTTCCTTTCAAAGATGTGACTCAAATTCAAAATTTAACTAAAACGCAAAATTATTGTGGAATCAAAATTAGGTTTAACAAAAGGAAAGAGCAACCCTAACAGAAGGGCTCACACTCTTATTACAACATGATGTTTTGTGAAGCAGGATAGACGAGCACAAAGCAGCACATCTCATTGAAACAAACAGAGCCAGAGTCCACACACGCCACAGTCAGTCACAGCCTTGCTGGGAGCTTCTCTCAACCCAAGGCACTGCCTTGCTGGTCAGTACCATCAGCATAGCTGTAATGCCACAGTCACTCAGAAATCCCTAAAAAAAGGCTGTTTACTGAACAGTTTATAAGCTCCTGGCAAACAACAAGATAATAAAGAGGCAATAAAATTGCAGAAAACAGGCCACATTGAGCTATTTTAGTTTCCTTGGCAGGGTAAGTGGCCTGGCAGACACGGGACAGCAGCGTGTGATGTGACCTGAATTCAAGAGGGTTTTCTGGCACTGCCTGGGGTGACAGTGTCCTAAACAAGCTCATGAAACATGGCACAGCTCTTGGAAAAGTTGACTTGAAAAGTAGTCATCAATAGATGGCTGTCAACTTGGAAGACCTAAATTTGGTCTTGAAAAACGTTCAGCCTCAGGTCCAATAATTTCTTCATCAACTAAGGTAATAGAATCAAGGAACTATAGTAATCACAAGGGTCAAAAAACTGGGAGTAGCTGCAAGAAATTTCAAGGACAAGCCTAGACTTCAAACTGATTTTGACAAATTCAAAGGAAGGGTTCAAAACCAAAACAGATGAGTTAAATGAAGGCATGCTTATAGTACAGTGCTTAGAAAATAAAAGATCTATACACAGATATGAAAAATAATAACACTGACTGCAAGGGAAAAATTGTTGTCAACAAATTGTTGTCAACTGTGGGGAAAGAGTGCCTGCTAAAAGTCACAGATAGCTGAAGCCAGTTTTTGGCACTAGCTTATAAAGCTTTCTTGGCAAGTTCAGGGAAGGTGAAAAAGAGGGACAAGAAGCTGGAAAATACCATTTCAAGAACAGCTGAAGGAAAGCAGTTTTTCCTCCCTCTGCAAGAGAGAGGAAAAGCTGAATGTCATGTGGCCTTGCAAGACAAAAAAGAAGTCTACTAAGAAGACAAAAATCAATTGTTTTCCATTTCCACTGCAAGAATGCACTAATTAGTTCAATTTGGACCAAAGAGATTCACTTAAAACATCAAGAATGTGCCACCATGTAAGGGAATTAAAACACCACATTTCAGCTATTTGCAGAGACTTGTGTAATTCCCTTCAGACTTCTCCAAAGTCTATTTCTATCAGAAACACCAGGGCACACTTAATCACCACTACCCAGAGATGGAAGATGCATTAAGTGATCCTCCCAGCTGTCCCCTTGCAGCAATTTCTAGGAAGTGCACTGCAGACTTTGGTACCATGACTGATTTTATGTGGAAGATGCAAAGATACTGTGTTAATAGAAGTAGATTCATTAACTCATATTCCATACCTGCAGGGCTGTTTGGCTTATTCAAATGATCTGCAAAATGACATATATAGTATAAATTAATCCAGACTATGTATTAATGAAACAATTAGCAAATAGTACCATGGGTTTCACAGGGGTTTTTGAGACTGCTGCCACTACTCAAGTATAAGTATGAAGCCAGATTATTTTCTTCCAGGATGTTATGGCTCCATCTGGAAACCTCTTCTGGTGCTGGTTATTCTGCTTTGAAAATTAACAAATTAAAACCAACCAAGGAAAACCACACAAAGCCACTCTAGGGAATGCACGGAGTAAATCATAAGCTTTGAGGGGTAAAATTGTAAGCAAGACAATGGTTTTGCACCACTATGACTGATGCAAAGCTACTTATAAAACAAATTGTGTGGTCTGCAAGGTAAGAACAGATAGCAAGAGGGAAATCTGCACTAAAAATGCGATGCTGAGGAACAGGCAGTTTGCAATAGTCTGTCTGATGGTGTGGGTAAGCATGGAAGAGTACAGTATGGTTTTGTTCCCACAGCCTTTGTGGAACGTGATGATAGCCAGGAAGAACAATGGGATTCTGTTGCTTTATAAACTCTCCAGCCAAGAGCTCTGGCTTGATCGGACCCTGCTCAGCTCCAAACCTCTTGTCTAAAGTTAAACCCAAACTTGTCCCTTCCAACTCAAACCATTCCATGACTCCAGTATCCTACTTTAAAAAGCAGAATGGCACAGCAGGAAGATAACCATCATGCAAAACAGATGCTGTTGAGAACCCAACATTGACATTGAACACATTTTTGGGGCACATGGGAGGGAAGGAAGAATTACATCCAAGCCCAAGGACTTGAAGTGCACTGGGTGGGTTTCCAGAATTTTCCCCAGCATCCTGCCATTCAGAAAGAAACCAGTGTGGTAGCTCCAAAGGCACTCTTCTGTGAGAAATTGCAAAATCCACATTCCTGATGCAGACCCTTCCCTGAGGGGCCTTCACACACAACACAGTAATCCAGCTCAATCTTAGTCAGCTTGGGAAAACAAAAACCAAACCAAAACAAACAAACAAAAATAAAAGTAAAAGGATGGCACTACTCTATTATATTTACTACAATATTTGGGTAATTTTCTTGCACATTAAAAATCCTATTAAAGCACCTATTAAAACACAAATTGTGCAGTAGAATTTCTAAAAGCTGTTTTCATTTTCAATGCCAACTGCAAATCATACACTATTATTACAACTTAAAAAAGAGCATTGTTCTGCTTTGAAACTGATGAAGACAAATTTGTTTCCTTTCTGATAAGGAGCTCTGAAAGCTAGGGGGTGCCCTGGTAATGCACACAGCAAGAGACACTGATTCTAATTCAGAATGTTTCCTGCATTTGGGACCATCAGTCTACTCATACTGTTTATACACCCTCTCAATTCATTGTCTTCTAAATTTTCAAGAAGAAATCAGATTGAACTACTCAATCAATAAACGGGAAATACACGTAGAAGATTTCTTTTTTCCTGACATAATATCAGTGAAACTTCTTTTGTTAGGATGGGGAACACAATGAGAAGAAAAAAATCCAAACCACATCTCTTACACTGTACTCTTCATGCAAGTAAAATGAGCTTACAAAAAATCTTCTGTTATTCTTCATTTTAGAAAATCTTTAATTTCTTTTCTTTGACTTTTAATGTCATGTCAGTACTAGATTAGATTTACATTTACAAGCCCAGGGAACACGATCAGAAAAAAAACCCCAAACAAGTACTTGATAACCCTGTCTGCTTATTGAATGCCAGGCAAAGTGACAAACATTAAGCAGATGCTGTGCTGGAAGCTGCCTCCTAGAAAGAGGCAGTGTTATAAAGAGGGGTTCCTTTTCATGATCTGAGTCAACACAACACACACACAAATCCTGTCAATGAAAGCACTTAGTCTACCTTTCAATTTTAAAAGAAAAGTAAAAGCTCTGAGGGAGTGGTCTTTACAGGTGATATAATTTCTGCAGGGAATTGCCACCACTTTCACTTGGGGAGCTTTCAGTATCAAGGCTGTTTGGGAAAAGCTGGTTGGTAGCTCAAACTCTCTGCAAAATAGTGTTTGAAAGTGTTGATCTACTGTTACCATTTTGGTTCAACTAATTTCTGTCATTTATTGAGAATTTATGCAATAAAGTGGAACAGGCAGTTTTGCTACAGTGAAATTGTTTAAGGAAATGCCTTTTCAACTACTATCACAAAGTTGTTAACATTCCCAATATGTAGGGTTGATGTTACTTCTTACCAAAATAGCATTAAGTGAATGGAAAAGCCTTCAATTTGTAGAAATGAAGTGACTAACAATTGCTCATAAATTTCCCCTGATATATACTCAGTGCAAAAAAGTCCCCAAACAGTTTCAAATAAACTCAACATGAAAATTCCTAAGATTATTTTTTTGCATGATTGGGGGAAATGATTGTTTCTTTGACTAGCAAAGGGAAAATTGCAAAATAAACTGGAAGTTGTATAGTTTTCAGTCTGAAATCTATGTAACAAATCACTAGAGAAAAACACCTGTTTTAAAAAGCAAAATCATTACTAGTCTTCCATTAACTATGGCAGACATGGGAACAGAGTAAGTGAATCTCTTTATAATTACAGAATTTGATTGGGAAGGAAAAAAAAAATAGCCTAAACTGATAACTTTTCTTATCAAGCTTTTCACTTCTCTCAGAATTACTCAAACTCCACACTTCTCGCCTCCCCCTCACCCCCACCCTGCAATTTGTATTTTTAACATTGAAACCATTGCCATCATTTCCTACATCCTGGCACTGGAAGTATCCCACGTTTTGCAGCTGCTGCTTGAATCCCAAAGTCTCTCCTTTCTTAGCTCCCACAGGAAGTTCTCAAGCCTGGCATGCACAGGGAAGAAGTTTTCATTGCTGCTGCACGCTCAGCTGAAGGACTTCAAAGTACAAGGCTTTCATGCCAACATCCTCCACAGATACCAAATCCAACACCAGATCACGTCTTCACACAGTCCAGAAAACGGAGAAAGCTCTGTGTGCAACATCCACACATCCAGCTGAGAGGGAGATGCTCTGGAGCCATCCCTGGAGAACCTCACTCACCATGCTGAGGTCGGCCCAGGAAACATCCCTTCCTGCACTAAGGCTTATGGCAACATCCAACCACTAAGTATATTGCCCTATTCTTTTACAGCAGCCAGAGGAACTGCTGATGCAAAGGGAACTTTCAGCAGTTTTTGACAGAGTGAATCATCTAGGTATTGAACAAACTGTCCTCAAGCCAAGATTCACTGTTTTCAATGAGAGTTAAAGCCAACCAGTTTCTGACTATAAATATAATTGAGACTTTGTGAATATAAAAATCTGAAACTCAGAAAATTAAAATATTTTAATTTGCTCTCTACAGAGAATGCAAAGAATGTAATGGAAAACATTTCTGAAGGGTGCAGAAATCAAAATTATTTTCCAGGCACATAATTTGACAGAAAACCCAAACCCCTTCCTTATACTTAGTTTTTAATTTCTAGTCTTCTTACTACTAGGTAACCACAATTAATGCGGATTAGTAACAAAAGTATGCTGAGGCACACAGGGTCAGAATCCAGTCACAGAGCAGTGACATGAGCCTTAGGTGAAGCTATTTAGGGTCCTGCCAAGCCAAGTCTAGAATATTTCTGTCAACCCAGAACAAATGAGACAGTGCTCTCTGAAGAAATCCCACACTTTGCATGCATCCATACGTACAAGAAAAACAAAATTCCTTCTTTAGAAATACCTTTTTCTTTGTCAAAACTTCTAATCAACACTGTACCCTTTTTTAAAATTAAGCATTTAGATATACAGATTAAAGTGTTCATAGTTTGCTTTACTAGGCAAATTACTTGTATTATTTTATGCTTGTTAACATTCTAACTTAAAAATAACAAGACTAGGTTGTGCCTGTGAATCTATTATTGGATTCATGTCAGCAGGTGTGCTATAAACACCTTACAGAAAATATTGTGGTTTCAAAACAGTTGAAAACAAATAATTTCTCCACTGACAAAGTGTTTATTGTACTCTGGAATGGCTACAACCTAACAAAGGAGTTTGATTAAGTTACTTTTGCAGTACTGTTCATATTTTCAGAAATTTCTGGAGAAGCTGATCTAGCTCAGACATGCCTTATTACCCACACTCAGCTTTTAGAGATTTCATACTTAAATTAGTTTCATTACCCAGTTTCCAACTCACATAAATACCTTTATAACAAACAGATTCCTTACATGATTATGGTTACTGGAAAAGGAAGGGGAACGACTCTGAGGAGAGAAAATACACCTTTGTCCTCACTTCTCTGCTTTACTGCAAACCTGTATCCCTCATGTAAACTATGGAAAAGCCAGGTCTGACAGTCCAGAAAATAATGATTTTATAGAAGTATCATTTTTGCCATTGATCACTCAGGATATGATTTCAAATGTGTTTTGGTGACAGAGTACACAAACTCAGTCTTTGATAAAAACTGTGTACATGTTTTGATCTGAAGAGGTTCATTGTTTTCTTTTAGACTGGAGTTCCATGCATTGTGTCAGAAAAGGTTCTGCCACCATGCAGGTAGATCACTGCACAACCTGAAGTCTGATTCAGCCCAGAAATATACAGGCTGAGGCAGACATTTATAGCTTTTGCACCAAAGGACATAAGCACTCAAGCAATCACCTTCCCTCAACACTGGTGGTTCCTGTTGGTATCTTTATCTTTAGCTCAACAGTTGTCAGCTAGATTTCTCCCTGCATTTATTTTTTAGAAGTTCAGAATCCACTTCCAAGGCTTTTTCTCCAGGGACACAAGCAAAATTGAAACATTACTTGTACACATCTGCTGAGAGTAGCCAACAAAAAACAGGAGCTTTTTGTGTACCTCCCGATTCCTTATTGCCATTTTCTTATATTCTGTAGCAATCCCCAAAAGTTTAAAAGCAATTCAAGGTTTAAAAACAGAACCAAAAAAGAAACATTTTTAAAAAATTAACCACAACCTGTTAATTGCTTGGAGTTGTTATTCCCTGCAAAAAGAAAGTTGCATTGAGCAGAACCTGGGTGAAATCCCAACCACAGTAACCATGATCATGCAGAGAGCCATCCTGTCCAACTGCTGCTCCAGGGCCTCTGTCCTTAATGCAGGAGAACCACAACATTCCCTTGTACAGACACTTTGTTACTGAAGCACTGCCAAACAAAAACATTCTAGCCTGTGCTTCTTTGCTTTTAGGTTCTATGTCAAGGCTCTGCATGAGCCAACACCTTCCTCCTTATTCAGCTAAATGCAAGTTAGTCAAGGTATGTATTAAACTAAACCACTCCAGTGAGGAGTGAAAAAGCAAAAAATCCTGCGTTCCGAATCACACTTGAGGACCTTAATGCTGACAGTCATTTCAAGCTTACTAAAGTGTTCATAAAACTGAAACACTTGAAAGCCAGTCTGTGAGGTTCTCTTCACAGTATGTCAGGCTCTTCCTTTGAAACAAAACTGATTAAACCATGATCTCTGAAAGTCACTGCTGTCTAAAGGTAGTTGAATACAACAGATGGATGCAATGCTGAAAAATGTGTGATAAATCTTCAGCTTACATCATGGCCTGGAAGAGATCAAAGAGGAGGTTTTTTGGGCTCTTCACTGGAAAACTGAAAGCCCAGTGAATCAGATTCAGGATTTACATTCTTGATGCACATCAAGGCACTGTAGTTCAGTCAGGGAGAAAAGCCATGACACTGTTGGCCTCAATCAATATTGCTCTGTTACTTTTGGCAAACCAGCGAAGACAAGTAGGAACTTGGTGGCTGCACAACACTGGCCAGTTTGTGCACAACGCAGGAGTTCCATGACCTAACTGGGGCATTACAGACAAAGCACATCCTGGTTGTGTTAATTCCAACAGTGAACAAATCACAAGAAATCATTAATTGGCATGCACACCTAAGAAGTACATTTGATTTAATTTGTATTGCCTTAGCATTCCTGTATTGTATAGTAACCTACTAGTATGGTATGACAGAGTTAGTTCCAACTCACATGTCTGAAGATATTAAACCTCCATTTACAACACTTAGGCAAAAAGAAAGTTACGTCAACACTGAGCTTCCTGTGCACTTCAGGGACATAAAGAAAATCACTGGCCATGAAAAGCTTGAGTAAGTCTTGATTCTCTAACTTTTCAAAGTGAGACTACAGTGAATCAATCTGCTCCTGAAAAGCAGCAAACTAGAATTTATCAAACTGCCCAGAGCAATATGTTTCCATTTAACATTTAGTTGTCTAAAACCAATTTTTTATTACAAGATCTTGCCTACTCTAGCATGGAAATAGCTATCACAGGGATGATCTTCCCTGTGAAGGTGCTAGTGAGAACGTGCTGACTTGGACTAGCACAGATTTTACACACGATCTGAACCCCAAATCAATTTTTTCCATGACAAGAGCTGAATCTCAAATCCAATTTCTTACTAGGACCTTCAACATAGAAGTAGTGGTGTTTGCATATGAAGGTCAAACTTATTACTCAAACTGTCATATAAATATCTGTATCAATGTTAACAAAAAACAGTACAAAAGTTGAAGAAATTTTCTTCACCTGTATATTCTAGTTGAAACAAAAGGAACTATGCATACAAGGCTATAAATACCTGTATTTTACAGAGTTCACTGTAGAGTTTCAATAATTACAGGAGAGGAATGTAATGGGAGAAATGTCTTTCCCAAAACAGATGGCAAAGTAATGTATTCTATACAGTTAGCACATTCGAAGGCTCTCTGGGAATTAGTTCAAACAAACTTGGAAAACAAGAATGTAAGCACAGCCAGGGAGAGGAGTTCTACTAATTTGGGAAAAAGGATTCATTGGACAAGGGATCTGGGTCAGTAGTAACTTATGGAAAGACCAGAGAAATTCAAAGAAATTAAAAACCCATGGAAACCCTGGCTAACCCCTGTCCATAGTAGGAGGCAGAGGCAGGAAGGACTCAGATTTAGCAAACTGGAGCCAATAGCTTGTTCTAAATGCTTTCTTCCCTTCCTCTTTGGTGAAGAGATTTTATGAAAAGTTCAAGTAAAGGTATAAGCATTCTGATTGACATTTGAAATCCATTTTGAGGCCTCCTGCAAAACCAAGATGCAGAACAGGATTAATCTCATCATAAACATTTTTTCATACATATTTATATAGCATATGAAAAGCTGCTTCAAAGCTGCTCTGCTATATGTAGGTAAAAATGAATTTTCCTGCACAAAGACGAGAAGAAAATAATCTCATCCATCTTTGACTATGTCAACCATTTCCAGCATCATCACAATTATTCACTCACAAACAGTTTCTTCCTTTGTTTCTCTTCCTTCAGTAGTCATGGTCTGCTAGAATCTGTCTAAATAGACTGGTGTTTTCTGTATCATGATTAAGTACTTCCAAATATACCAGGTTAGCCAACTTTCAGGTTATTCAACAGCTAAAAAACCTAGAGGCAGAGCTCTCCTCAGTAATTCACCCTGAACAGACTATTTTCAGGAGAGCAAAAAGTTCTGAATAGAGAACAAGATGTCCTCAAAGAGGGAAGAGTTGATTGAAAGGAGAAGGAAGAAAGGAAGGAAGGAAGGGTTTGCATCTTAGCTTTCTTTTTACCTTTGCAATTTCAATTTGAGACATTTGGTAAGCTCTGATGAAACTTGATCTTACAGCCTTCTATTTCTAACAGTTTGTGTTTCTAGCTCAACTCTACTTGTTCTCTTCATTTTGCAGTTCCCTGCCAGTTACCACAGCAAATGCTCTTTTAACTCACAGAAGCTGCTTATGTCTCCCCACTGGCAGCACAACCTTGCTTTTCCTTCTTGTTTGGAAGCACAATCATGTCTGTACATTTCAGCCTGAGAATAAGCAACTCTGCAAGCTCAGTATCATCTTTCTCTCTCATTTCCAAATCCAGAAATGTGAAAGGCTATTTTTTTTTTAATGGAAGCTTTGCCTTGTTACCAAAAACGTCCCAGAAGAACTGTTACTGATTTTGCCTTATGCTCAAAACCCTTTTTCTTGACAAGTTTAACATGTCATTTCAATTGTGTACACAGCACATGTGATGTGTTCCCTTACTTCCAGAACCGTGTTAGAGCTGCAGCCAACCAAACATCTGTGGAGTAACTGTCTAGTTCAACAACTAGCTGGATTTTCTTTCATGAAAGAAAACTCTGAAAAATGAGCAATTCGGCTCCAGGGACACTTTTGCAAGTTTTGTGTTTCCTGAAGTAGGATGCCATGACTTGCACACAGGGTTTGTTTAACTGCCCCCCCAACCTCCTGTGACAGCAGTGGCACAATTACTGGTGTTCCTTTGTGATTTGTTCCCAAGCCTGAAGTCAAAATTAAGTTGTCACAGAGTAGTGGATTTGACTTACCAGTTCAGCTCTGGGCAGAAAAGCAGCTCTATCAAGCTTGACCTACTATTAAACATTAGTGGCCAAGAGCCAAAAAATGTGATCATCTGAAAGTTAATTGTGAGGTTTTGTCTTTCCTCCCAACAAATTGCTCAGCAGCTCTTCCCCCACAGGATCACTTAACAGGCAGGCTCAGTTCATCCAGAGCGATGAGGTTTCATTTTCCTGTGCAGGCACTGTGACTTTGGAAGATGAGAATCACCCCATTCCTGCCTAAGAGAAGCGCTAAAGGTTTGTACAGTCAGCAACCCAGGGATTACAGAAGTGTATGGTGGGTTGCTAATCCTACAGAGTAGATCACAGCCTAGAAAACAGGCAACTTTTTTTTTATTTTTATCCTTTCCCCTGGCAGGCTGAATAACTTTTCCCCCTAGATTTTCAGGAAAATAAAAGTCAAATCCAGAACCAAAGCACAGTTGATCAAGACGTGGTTTCATGTAGTAACTTCTTACCACTGGTGGAAAAGTGAACCTCCTCTGTTCCTCCCTGGCACCTGCAGACACCATTCAATTCACTTAAACTCTCTGCACTATTGCAAAGCCTGGGGACAGGAAGGTGGGTGGAAATAAAAAGTCAGAAGAAAGAGTAAGAACCAGAAGGAAGCTTCATAACCATCTGATATATATTTCTATGTTGTCATTGTGAAGTTTACTTAAAAAAAACCCAAAAAAACAGACATAGAAAGACCTGGGGAGCCTGAGGTGCCATTGCAAAAGCTAGAAGGTAAAGGCCACTGCACAGTAAACGTAGGTTGATGTGGGACATGAACACACATGCCTGGGTTTGTACCAGCAAAGTAGTTTCTTGCGAAATGAACTGTGTCTGACACTTCAAGAGCACTGGGGAGGACCTGCTAACCCTCTTTGTTTGTACTGACCACTGAAATGAAACAGTGTTTTCCTCTATCAGAAAAGCCAGCTTTTATTAAGTTACTTGAAATAAAACTCCTTGGGTCCAGGTAATACAGAACAAAATGTAAAGGCTTTATGAACAACCCTCCCCTGCCAGTTGTGTCCTCAAAAGGCAGACCCTTTCTTTCAGCCTGGCTTTCTCCCAGTGCAGGCTGCACGGACTCTCTCACGTTCCAGAGGCCCAGGCTCTGCACTGGCTCCTGTGCACCAGCCACTTCTGGTCCCCAGGATGCTGCAGGCTCCCTGCATGTGAATTCCCACTCAGCATTGCCTTCCCACACCACAGGCTGGAAGCTTGTCCTCCATGTGCACATACCCTCATTTTCAAGGAAGAATCTATGTCCATTCCCCCCATCCATAGGGTCTCAGACAGCCTCCAATGAAGTACTAACCAATGATACTGGTATTTGTCTCTTGACTAGAGAAATCAATTCTAACTCACTTTAAGATTTTCCTTAAAAGCTCCAAAGCCAAGGAAATATTTCTTCTTAATCAGTGTGAAATGGCTACTAGTGCTTCCTCTGGAAGTTTTAATAAAAGGAAAGAGATCCAGGCAGCAGCACAAAATACAGCAAGCTGCTTCCATGTGTGCAGAAGAGTGCCAAACTGGCTTGCAGAGCACTGAAGAGTCACACAAAGCAGATGACTGAATTATCCAAGGCTTATTGATACCTCAAGTTTAAAAAAAAAAAAAATAATAATAAAAAAACTCCTATACCAGTCCCCAACTCATTCAATCTTTTTGGACCCCATCTTGTTTTGCAAGTTCCAGTAACATGTGGCAGCACATTATCTTTGTTTGTGAAGAAATCTGCTCAGCAGGTCTTTCAGATCTGCTTCTTTTTCCCTGAGATGGGGAACGTTAGATTGATTTGCACTGGTACTTTGGCCAGTCCCTGTCTTCCTATTTGCTTCTTCACAGATTTTATGAAAGACGTGAACTGCATGGCTGCCAGACTTTTATGACTTCATCTGCAACATTTACCATGTGCCTTTCCCAGTTTGAGCTTGTTTACTGCAGTGTCAGTCTCCGCCAGAAAAGGTGAAGGTTATTTTATGGCTACACAGCTGATTGCCTTGCACTCTGTACTGTCAGTAATGTCCCCTCGTTTGCCACGCAGCTTTCTGAAATACACTTTCCAGGGATTCCTGATGACTTCCCATGCTGTTCGCACTTTGCCATCTGCTGCCCTGACACCACTGTCACAAGGCTTGGGTCTTTTGGTGAGATGGAGCGAGAAAGCCCTATTTTTGCATTCAATGTGTCCTTTGTTTCTGTCTGGCTTTGAAACCAGAGTTGTTTTTTTCACATTCTGGAGGCTTTCAGAGGGTGTGATACAGAAATCAGCTTCTGTGTCTAAAATGTATACTGCCCAAGTTAAAAATCCTTTGACCAGGACACCAAAAAAAAGCAGGACAAGAGTCCAGGCAAGAACAAGAGATAAATGATAAAGGAAAACATCCCAAAAAACATCTATCATCACAAAACTGACCTTCTAGTAAACACTGCTGTACAGAGTGGAAGGTACTTGTAGCAGAAGAGAGAGGGGTTACAAGAAGCCACTAGGATTAGTGATATAGAAAAAGCCAGAATCTAACTGAAGAATCTGGAAGGTTTCCATGGCTGCAAAAAAGAATTTGCAAAGCATCAAAGACCTAACCCAAAAGCTGCCTGCAGAGTCAATGCCAGCAGCTCCATGGGCTGTGCTTACTGTTACTGCCCAAGTGCAAACGATGAGGTCACACTGGTACCCTCCACTCCCTTTTTACAGCTTAATGTCTCAAGCTTGGCTGTGTTTCCCAGCTGCAGCATTGCACGGAGGACACAGCTCCTCAAAATTCCTTTGTTATAATAATTAAACTCTCTGTGACAGATCCCCCCTAATATCTTGACTGAGCTGCTTTTTCAGCAAAAACAATTTTTCAGTGCTTCGGAGAAATGAACTGCCAGTCCTAAACACATTCCCTGAAGGGCTCAAAATTCTTTTGAAAATAAATATGGCCTCCAGATTCTAACATATTAAGCCAAAATGTACTTAAATTTGTTAATTGTGCCACACAGTCTTTAAGCGCATGGGAGAATACTGGAGGTTTCCAGTAGTTACTTAAGTCTGCATCCCTACTGTCCTTTGAAAGTCATTATCAACTTATTTCTCCCCAAATTATTATCATAATCAGTTTACTTGTCACACACTGCTTAGACCAATCCAGTACATGAATGGAGAGATACTGATCATTTAGAGGATAGAATATTTTTACCTCAGAACAGTGTGCATGAATTTTTGTGCATGAACAAGAGTATTTTAGAAGTATACCAGAGAAAATGGGGTGTCATATGCTGCATTACTTCCTATGTTCATTATTTTTAGTTCCAGAGAAAAAGTATGTCTGAATCTTGTATTTCTGGTGTTAATCAAGGGAAAGGTGAAAAACACTAAGTACTTAGAACCATTCTCAGAAAGAGTTCAAATAAAATAAAAACATCAAAAAAATAACATCAAAGTGTATGAACAAAGTATTTGCTGATGTACCATCTTTCCTTCCTAAAGTATATTCTGCTTCTTCCCTCACCTGTTCATGGGTTACACATTTATTGTGCCACATTTTCATCTCAACTGTTTTATTTTATGATTGTTATAAAATATACAGCAACTTGGAGGAGCTGAGTGGTGTACGAGATCAGGTTACACCTGCTTGACAAAATACTGCCTTTGTGACTAAGATTTGTATAATTGCTCAGTAAAAATATAAGCTAATAGAAAAAAAAAAATCTTTGCTCATGACCATATGACACGAACAGCCTTTGAGAGAGGAGAATCATCTGTAGGACACTTGTGAATTCCACAAAACAATGTTTTAATTAGACTGGCTTTTTCAGCAGTACTTTAATAGCCATGAAACTACAGCCACCTCCAGCACCTTCCTGTCTCCCTGCAACAAGCCCCAGTACCTGAACCTCATAACTCTGGAGGAGAACCCTCAGCACAAACTGTGCACCTCATACCACTGCTCAGAGCTTTTTGCCTCCCAGCATTTCCCTCATTGCCATATGAAGTAGAATGTTACTGTTTAAGCTATAGATTTATTTCTTTTTTTTAATTGAGGGCTGTCAGGTGCAGGCAGAATCTTTTCTTGTGTGTATTTTGAAAATAGGTAGGAATTATCTTAACATTTAAAACTGGAAAAAAACCCTTGCAGCTCCACCACAAATTAAGTATTATTTTGCAATCAATATGGTACTATGAATATTTATAAATATTTGCAATATTTGCAATCTTTCTCCTGCCTTCTGGAAACAAACATCTAAAGATCAAGTGGGGAAGAACTATGAGTTGAGTCATCAACAAATAGCAAACAACTGTTTCCCCTGTCATGACTGAACATGAAAAGCACATTAATCTTCTCTGCAAACATTCAGAGTAGAGGTCAGACAGTAACTGTTTTCCTCCTCTCTGAAAAGCAGCCTGTTAAGTGAGACCCTTGATAGGAAATGCTTTAAAGTTTTAAGTAACCTGGCTTTATCCATGGAGCTAAGATAAGGAAGAAATCAATTTCAGAGTGAATTCAAAGCTTAACACCAGAGACGAAGCATCTTTCAAATTAACCCTCACTCACACTCTAACACTGACCATCCACCTCCTATTCCTCTTTCAAGAGGAAATACTGTCCTGAAGGGGACAGCGTTACTCTCGGATGTTCCTGACAATGCTGCAGAAGCACACAGGCAGCCCTGGACCTGCCCAAGGTGAGAGAAGAAAGAAGTGTGACCATTTGTGCTGAAAAAAAGTAAGAAAATGTGAAAACCAGCATGTTTTCTCAGCCTTTTTCCCCTCCTGAGGCTTCTGAGGGGTTCGGTCACCCCAAGGAAATGGCATAGCTGAAAAGGTGTCCCAGGCACTGTAACAGGGCTACACCAGACTGATAACATTTGCTTAGACCTTGTTACAGATTGCTGCTGCTCTAAGTTACTGAAGTACCTCTAAGTCAGTATGAGCTTTTAGAGGTGAAGGATCAAGTCAAATTCTTCCAGTCTAAGCCAGAGGAATTAACCAATCTTACATTTCAGAAGGAAATTTAGACCTTACCTTTGTTTTTGTATATGGAACACAGTTTTCACTAAAACCTATATAACTTTTGGGGCCAAAACATACTTAGGTGTTTAATGCAGAAAAATTTTACAATACTTTTGTTGATGGTATCCAGTTAAGCCTCCACATTGTTGGCTAGACTGGCCTGTCATTGTCAGCAAGAATCACAAGAATCACTTAGCATTAGCTGTCCCTACAAGAATAGAATAATTTGTAAAAGATATAAAATCCCTTTTTATTCTTCAGTTCCCTCACTCTAGGGAATGAGATTTTCACTTGGGTTATGAAGTCATTACTAGGAAAACAATAACACCTTCTCCTCTTAAAACAATTGATACATAATAACTGTAATTGTTGTGAATGTTAGAAACAAGAGTGACAGACAAATGGGATTTGCACCTGGAAATTCTCTCTTGAGTACATTAGAGCTACTCCTTTCTGCACAACAAAGGTGAAAAACAGTGCTAAAAATGTAGTTGTGGATGTATTGCATAAGTCATAATGCTGAGCATACCCTGAATCACAAGGATTCTTCTGTAAACAATTCTGGTATTAGTCACTTTTTGTTGAGTTTATCAGAGAGATGAAGACAAAAGGCTTGGCTTGTACTTGAAAACATGAATTTTGATATTTATTCCCAAATTATAAATTCCTTGTGTCTCTCTGGAAACATATTATTTAATGCATATTTCCTTTCCAGGCCTGTGAAATCAATACTGATATTTTTGACTGAAGCTTTGGTTTGCATGTGCCTATGAGTATATTTCAGTTCATTTATTAAACATGTAATTATGGTGTGATCACTGAAAGAAAAGCTCAGATAGGTAAAAGTATCAAGCTTCTCTGACACAGGAATTGTGGATAAGATGACCTAAAAAAATTTAAAAAAAATCTGGAAGTCTGAAACACCGCTTCTGGTGAGAAGAACTAGGCTTTCCCCACTGCTTTCACCTTGTGATGGACTTCGCTTTAGGATCACAGAGAACCTCTCACAATTTCAATGCATCTGTACTTCCCCTCACTATTTAGTCATTTTTGGAGAAGACAGAAACAAAAGAGTTAACTACTCATCTATTTTACCTTTTGTTCAAATCTCAAGAGAACTAGGAAAAAAAAAAACAACTAAAACCAAGGTCCATTGATAAATGCACATTATGATCATTTCAGTACATATTGTCTGAGATTAACACCTGAGGAGGTGATATTTTTATATCACGCTGCTTCCGCAGTTTGAAAATATTTCAGAACAAAACAACTTTACTTATACTAATTTGCTCTGAAGTTTTAGTGTAGAAATAAAAGAACAAGTTCTTGCAGTTGCCAACAAGTCCTTAAACTCTTGCATAAATATTTAGCTAATCCCTGGATTCATACATAAAGACAGGATAGTTTGCAGCTGTGAGTTGTGAATGCTTTCTAATAAAACCACTTGGTGTTTCCTAAGACAAAAGCCTAAATTGACTTGTTATGCTTTGCTGTAGTGCATATATAGCTGTTAAATTCATTTCGACATTTGGTGCAGTTTCACTTACAGCAGCAGCAATTTAACAGCCTGTAGTGGCAATTCTAAATAGAAAATTAAATTATACATTTGCCTCAGTTCAAGCTCTGAAAACTATGTATATATACAACAACATAAGATCACTTGAATAATGGGTTGACATGAATACGATTTTTTCACGGGTATTAAAACAGGTCAACTTCAGCAAGGTCAGAGAGGGAAGGAGACAAATATCTATATCTATACATGATAGGTATTGAACCTTATCGGTAAAGTACTGTCCAAGGGCAATCGTATGAACAAGAGTCACCAAGGAAATGGAGACCCATAGCAGACAGAATGAAAACAGTTACTGATTGATTACGTTGGAGATGAGATTGATTACCTTGGATTATAGAGAGCTGCACTGAAAACATACATAACAACAAGAGGTGCAAGGAAAATGGATTCTGAATTTTCATTCTCCTCAGCTCATCAAGCAAAGACCAGAGGAAGGAGCAAAGTCACAGAACTGGGACACACACAGCCATTCTGTAGCACCCAAGGGTCCTCCGCCCCACAGGCACAAGCTACAGCACCTGGCAACCCCCAAAAAATAATGCCTGAAGGACACAATCTCTGCATCTTCCATGGTTTCTACCACCTTCCTCTAATATTTGTATGTGTTGGAAGCAGGCTTGAGCAGTCAAAATACTACACTTGGTGACAAGAAGTTTGATTCACTATGATTATTCCCATGCAATGACAAATAAAAGCAGTGAGAATATGACTGTCCTAGCTGAGACAAGAAATACAAGAGCCTTTAAGCATGGCACAGCAGGGAGTGATACAGATAACACAGCCAGGCAGTCCTTAGGCTCTCCCTAACCCTTGCTGTGGAGAGGCCACTCCCCATTCCCAGGCAGCATGGCTCTTACTCACTTCGTTGCATCCTCAGCTATAGCCACTTTTTCAGGGCAGGGACTTCAGGGCCCACCTCCACTGAAACAGCTCTGCAGTCACCACTATTTGCACGAAATGCCACTAGTGCTCAGATAATTAAACACAGGAGACTCCACTGAAAAGCAGGAAAGGATAATATTTCAGGGGGAAACAAGATCCTTCAGGTGGCATGTAACCCACAGAAGGGGATAAAGCTCAGATTCTGCAGTTGAAGCTTTTATCCAGCTTAACAGAAATTACCAACAGTGTATCACAGGGAGGCAAAATGCTGTTATTAAACTTGTTATGATTTCTAATGCAAAAACATAAACAAAACAACCTTTTTAACAATTGATCATGCAATAAAGGCAGCAAGTATGCTCATGGTACTACTTCCCTGGCATCCTACTATGATGTTTACAATGATGTTCTTTAAGCTCTTCCAAATCGCTCTCAAAATGAGTCTAACAGATATCCTGGCAGGTTAATAGGACAGCTCTGCTTTCAGAAGCTCATGCCAAACAGGTCATCCATGGATATAAGCAGCTAGAAAGAGTGCTATTAGATTAAATTGTATATTTACGAGAAACACATTAAACATCTTGCCCTTAGTAACAGGGTTTTCTCTTTTAAAGACAATTAGTTTGTAAACTATTTATGGGAACTCAGAGACTAAAGTCAAAGAGATTGTTAGGCTGCCTGTGAGCTTCCCTTTTCCTGTGTTTTGTTCTGAGAATTTGATTAAGGACACTGACTAAAATTACAGGAATGAGACATTTCCCTTTACTGGCTACATCTCTATATTCTTTAGGAGAGAAGGCAGCATTATATTATCTCATTTGTCCTCCTCTTAAGCACAACTTAACGAACACTGGTCTGAACCTTACTCTCGAGAAAACAGATCATCTCCTATTGTTCAGGGGGGAAATCACGGGAGAAATGGCTGCTGTGCAAAAGCAGACAGATCACGCAGAAGAGCAAGAGCTCAGCAGCTGCAGGGATCCTCAGCAGAGCGCAGTGGAGCACTTGGCTTCTCCAGCAGATATGGGGAGACCAAA
Organism: Margarornis squamiger; assembly: GCA_035222235.1. Taxonomy (NCBI): domain Eukaryota; kingdom Metazoa; phylum Chordata; class Aves; order Passeriformes; family Furnariidae; genus Margarornis; species Margarornis squamiger. Next base: position 29,785,964 of record JAWWTY010000160.1, read on the forward strand.
AGGACACCACCTTCCCTAGCACTGGTTGTGAGGGAGCACTGCAGCATACCAGGGTGTTCGCGTGCAGAGGGTAAAACAACAGGACAGAAGCGTAACTTCCTTCCTCTCAAAGTCCAAATCAGACACCAGCCATGTCTGTCAAAACTCATCTAGAGTTTTGACTGAATCAAGTGCTTTTCACATCATTTTAATTGAATGACTTTCTCTTTAAACAAGTTCATTAAAAAAAAAAGACAACAGAGAAAAATCAAAATCAATATTTACCAGCCTTAAGAACCGCTGCCTAGTCTATATCAGACACCAGACAATCTTGTATGTTGCAAATATGAAGCACATGAACTACAGAAAACAAACAACCAATTGAGTACTGAAACTGACATGCTTCTCCTAAATATTTTTTTTTTTTTCCACCTCAATTCTGTTACTGCAGAAAAGCCACCAAGGTAAAGGGGGATGAGCAATTTTATGGAGCCTCATCCTACCCCAAGCTCTGTGCCAAAGTCATAACACACGCCTGCAGAAGTCCATCGATTTCTGCAGGACATGCAGCTTGCACAGTGATGCAGGACAGCAACAGAATACATGTTGGAGCTAGAAATAGGTAGCAAAGGCTCCCTCTTTGGAGACCAGAGGTTAAGAGGTTTTTCAGTCACAGGACATCTCCTCTCTTTCCAATGCATGAGACTTCACATGCTCAATGAATTTATTTTTTTTTTTCTTCAGTGACAAACATCCCTCCCCTGCAGGTGTGCTGCCAGGCAGAAGAGATGATGACAGAAAGGCTGAGAGGAGGAAAAGCCTCCCCAGTGTTGTCAAGCTTTTCACATACCATGTCAGAATTAGTGAGACTGAAAGAAAGTCCTAAGTGAGGAAAAATCTAGATACTGCCTCCAATAATAACCTATTTTCACACTTTAGACATCTCCAACACAACACTGAAGAAGAAACGAACTTAAGGTGACTCAGCTACATGCCTGTCTGCTGTTCAAAACATAACAGACTAATGCTTTGGTGTCCACAAATACAGAGAGTTGATGCTTTGATTCCAGAAGTGCTTGTCTTGCCTCCTCTTGTCCATCACAATGCACAACATCACAAATAATAGTCACTTTGCCCTCAAGAAAGAAACTTCAGGAAAAAAACACTCCAAATTTGTCACAGGTAATTAATTTAGAACAGCTAAAGGAAAGCTACTCGGAAAAGAAAGTGAATGATCTTGTTAGGAGCATCTGGAAAAGTACCTGAAGATGCTCTTGTTTGCTTGGAAGAAAATTCTCATCAGGTGCAAGTTTACTTCCCAAAAAGTCAAGCTAAAAGCTTATCGGATTGGCAACGGATTACCTTACTTACAGCCATGTAAGTAATTTAGTGACACTGTGCTGAAATAAGATAAGACTGGGAGTAATTAGATACTTATTTAACAGACAAAACAGCAAAATACTGCATGGAATACAGACTTTGCACCATCTGCTGCAGGCCCTTTAAAGGTCGCCTGGATCACCTGAAGTGCACTTGTGCCTGGTAAGCTTAATTAAGAGCTCAGTCTAGAGTTTCACAAAGAAACAAATCACTAATCCTCCAGTCAAAACCAGGCAAATACATATGTGTTTAGTTTAATGCTTTGCAAAGCTATTCTTGACCTGAGGATTTTACCTTATTATAATTGTGCAAAACTTTGTAGGGCACACTAAAAGATGCTGCTGTATTTTCTCAGTTCAGACAGTTTTGGTTTTGGTTTTTTTTCTAAATCACTTCAAGGTCTCAATATTTCTGGATATCTTTTCCCTGAATCCTGTAAAATCTGGACTGACTGACATTATACTAAAAGAAAGCATATTCCCATTCTGCATTTTCAATGCCATCTTAGCATCTCCTGCTAATTCAGTTGCCTTTGACCTCCAGCAGCTCTTCCTTCTTACACCAGGAACAGAGCACAGACTATCAAACCAAAATAATAAAATGCCTTCCTTGCATCTTGACAGCTTTGGCGTAAAGCACACAAATATTTGCCAGCTTTGGGAAGTGAAATTCTTGCATTTGAAATGGAAGTGAACCATTTTGATCTGGCCAAGCTCAGCTGTAGAGCAATAACTCTTGGACAAGGCAGGACAGGGCCAGACTCTCTCTGAGTACAGCAGAGCTCATGAGGTGCTTTGGCTCTGGACTGTGTGTTCTGCACCTGTGAAACCTCAGTGCAGCAAACCTGCTGGACCTCAGCACTTCTAAAGTAAGCATCAAAAATATGTCACTTCTCAATGACATATTTGTCTCATAATGTGCAAGGGGAAAACAAAACAAAAACACCACCAAAATGAAATCCAAACATGAAGCTGAACTTTGTGGACCCAGCAGCACAGCTCCCACTGGTGCCAACAGTGAAAGACATCCAAGACAACTGGAAAATATGTTCTGATGAATGTTTTATTTCCGCAACACAAAAGTTGTATCAGATAGTTATCATCTAATACTTCCTTCTCTTCTTTTTCAGTTTATCTTTCCTCTAGCATTGCCAAGTAGATGTTACCATAGGTTCTCCTTGTGTCACTGAAGCTTTTCTGAAGTACCTCCCTGAAATGCACCTAACTGATGGCTTGTCAATTTTCCTAGGAAGGCCCTCATATACCACATGAAATAGAAACGTGTCAGTCACTAACAGTAGGAAAAAAAAGAAAAACAGGTGGAATGAACAACACATATAGTGTATGCAGACAGCCAGAGTAACAGAGTAACTTGCCTAGACATGAAAAATCTACATTCACCTATCTCTAACAGGAGGGGAAGACACAAATAATACTCCTGCTTTGTTCAGACAGAAAAGATTTTCCCCACTTCTGTCCCTAGAGTGACAGAAGTGTTCAAGTACCCTTAAAACTTTAAATTATTTTCAAGAATCTTGTTTGAATGCATCAAACAAGTTCTCCAGTTCTCTAGCTTTTCAAAGCTGCAGCATGGCAACATTAAAACATAAACCATTAAAAACGCAAAAGTAAGTAAAAGGGATCAGTGTGATGTTTTCAATAGAGATGAATACCCTTAGCAATTTAAATATAATATCTAGCATTATTCTTTAGATGTTTCTTGACTTTAAAGCAAGCATGAAGTTACATTTGGGACTGAGCCTGATACAGCTCAAGATCTGTCATAATGACAGGAAGGGAAGCTGGTAAATTAAGAAAAGCAGTTTTCCTGTTGGAGTAGGTAAGTGTTTTGTATGTGGAAGCAATCGCCAACTCTGTTTGAGAGGGCAAAAAACTTTCCTTACCAATGCAAAGTAGACAACTGCAGAAACTGTCTGCAACAGCTGTAACATGTCACAGCATCTAGAATTAACAAATTTAAGCTACTTGGTTCAGATTTGAGTATGACATGCCAGTCTGAAAACCACTGCTTCTCTTGGAAGCCCCTCACAAGACAAGACTAATTGTGGCAATGCCACCAATGCATTGCACAGCCTTTTGTCGAGGGTGATGGACCCTTTTCCTTCAGACAGTAACACCTGCATGCTGCCATGGTTCAGCCCAGCAACACAGACACTCCTTCCTCATGAAATTTTACTTCATGGGACCATTTCAACACAGTTACGTGCCACTGTGCCTGAAGCAACACACTGGGCTTTTAGGCACCCGTGCAGGAGGCCCTGAAGAATGTTGACACGCTGCAGCAGAGCTGAGGGCAGTTATTCTGTCCCTTGTTTTTGTCTTCTCCTGCCTTCAGTGTTGTAACTTTATCCTGTTATGTCCTCAAACAGAAGGTATAGACATTGTATGCATAATATTACACGCATTGCATAGCTAATTTTTAGACAGAAAACCCTGTTATTTTATTCCTTGATGCAGTGTAAAATTGAAGCATCCTCTCCAGAAGACACTGTTCAGCACCACAGAGAGGAATTTCTTCCATGAACTACTACTTTGGGTATTGTCTTTTACATTCACTGTATTATGGGTTTACTGTGTTTTAAAAGACACTTGCAAGTGCTTTCATACACAAGGTTGTCATATACTATAATACTGCTTATGGTTGTAGGTGCTTGTTTTATTAATGGAAATATTCAGGGTAATAAAATAAATTCTAAGAAGGTTTCTTCTTTCTACAGTTCAGGAAAAGTAATTTCTCTAAGCACCAGAGAAATACACACCTTGAGGGATTTTTAAACCTGGTCCTGGTATCAGACATTTCTCTTTACAAACTGTCTTTATGTCATGCTACTCCAAAAGATGCAGAAAAGCATGACTCATATTTTGTATTACAAAGGATGCAAGCTGTAAGTAGAGAGCACAGGATGGACCAAAAGTACAAATCCTTTTGTCAAAATGAAACGCTAACTGAGGGATCTTAAGAGACAAAATTCATCTCTTGCACTAGATGTTAAGCATGAAACTTATGTGAAGGAAAGTATGCCAAAATTCTCTTGAAAAATGTTTTATTACCCAAGACATAAATATGAGGATATAACCCTCCGACCTCAGGCAACAAAACCAGGGTTTGTGCTCTGTACCACGTTACTGCCAGCAAAACACTGACACCCATGTGCTCAGGGTGCAGGAGAATGGAAGAGTGTACTTGTAGTGTCTTCTGGCCAAAAGGAGCCCTCACACAGAGCCCAGGGAATAACCATCACCTGCATATAGGACAGCTTAAATGACCTGATATCTGAACAGCTCTGACACCAAAACTCCACATTTTATGATACAGTTTTGCTTTGTGAGAAAGGGAACAGAACATACAGAGGTGTAGGTTAGCAAGTTTGCGGACCTTGATAGGTTCCCTTCCCCTTTTCAAAAAAGCTCCAGAAGTTAAAGTCATTGTCCTTAAACTGAAAATACTTATAGCTATGAAACATTTTGGAAAGAATATTTACAAACATTCCTCAAGAATATTTTTGACTGTTCCCCACCTTCTTCAGAAGCACTAAAGTCAAATGCACTGGAGTCTTCCCTAATGTTACTAATAAGCAAAGGTGGTTAAAAAATGCTTCATATACCAACAAAAAAAAAAAAACCAAAAACAGTAAAATGAACTTATTTAAGTAAAACTGAGAAATACTTACAAAAATATTTAGAAAAACCTTCACCCTACCAAGCTACATCCTTGCGACATTTTCAAATCTAGGAGTCACATCTACCAAAAGCTTTTTATGTTTTCTCAAATACCTTGAGAATAACGCATAAAGAGACTCTCTTCATTAAAAAAATACCTAAAAAGGAAGGAAAAAAAAAAACCACCACCCTAGACATAATTTTTGTCCCTTAAACAATGACATGGAGGTATTCAAAGCAAATTACAGTTCACATTAAGTTGAAACAAGTTTTTCTAGAGAAAACAACAACAAAAAAATAAAATTGCTAATTAAGGCTAACATTGAGACCTTCCTCTCTGCTCTCAAAGTCAAAGCAATATATCTGTAAAGGTGAGATAAAATTATGGCCCTGTGCACACAGGAACAGACTGGCTGTTCACGAGCTGAGGCTCCTAACAAGGCAACAGCAGTAGCACTGAGGAGTGCAGACAATGAAAGGAAGGCAGCAGCTAATTCTAAGCCCAGCCAAGCTTGAAAGAGATGCTTATCCCTCCCTCTAAGAAATTATGGAAGGGGGGGTGGTTAATAAAAGCACTTGGAATTGTTCAGGCTTCTCTCACGCTCCCTTCAGTTTTATGGACTTGTCACAGCTCATCCTTGTCACCCTTGCATGCTCAAGTTTCCACAGACAGCTATGAAAGAACAGATCAGTGCTTCTGCCAAACAGAAAACACCACTAAAATGCTGCAGGTCAAAGGAACGAAAGGCTCTCTTTGCTTGGGCTATTTTAAGGATACCGAAACGCTACTGTAGTGTAAGGTAACAGCTTCACCTATTAACTGCCAGACTGTTTAACTTACATATTCTTGCAGAAGGTTATGTAGGTTTAAAGAGAGAATAGCGCACTTAATTTTTTGAGGAAAAAAAAGAAGATTTACTTACTTTTTAACAACGTCTAGAAAAATTCTTTGTATGCACTCTTTTTCTAGAGAAAGAGGTACCATTCCAAAGGCAGGCTCACTCAACTTTGTGCTACCAATGAAAGCTGCTAATCCCAGAAGCATCAGAACTGAAGAAAAGCTTGTCTGTTCTGTTTTAGCTCCAAATGTATCTCAAAAGAAAGTAGAAACCTCATAAAAGGAAGGTATTAAAGTGCTGCCTCTACCTCCCTTTAGGAAGCAGCAAGTGCAGCTCTGTGGTGGTGGCTGAAGTGACACCAACGGCATTGAAAGAAAAGAAATCCCAACATGGTTATGAGTCCTCCAAGTAACCGCTCAGTAATGGCTGACCAGAAAGTCTGTATAGAATTTAAATTACTACAACAGAAATGCCTAAATTATGCTTTGAAACATTTATTTATGAATATGAATAGAAACAGTTGGCCTCAACACTCAATAATGATTAGCATCCTTATTACTCTCTACAGCTGCAAGGAAGTTGTAGCAAGGTGGGCATCAGCCTCTTCTCCCAAGCAACCAGAGACAGGATGAGAAGACATGGCATCAGCCTGCATCAGGGGAGGTTCAGGTTGGTCATTAGGAGGAATTTCTTCACAGAAAGCGTTGTCAAGCATTGGAATGGGCTGCCAAGGGAGATGGTGTAGTCACCATCCCTAGGGGTTTTTAAGGAAAGACTGGACATGGCACTCAGTGCCACGGTCAGGTTGACATGGTGGTGTTAGGTCAAAAGTTGAACTCCATGGTCTCAGAACTCTTTTCCAACCTAATTGGTTCTGTGATCACTCCAGAACATGGAAAGACCCTTTCTAGTGGCATAGAGCAGTGTCTGACCTGGCAGAGCACTGAGCAGTCTTCAAGCTGTACCACATATTTCTTGCTATTTTGCCTGTCTTCTCTATAGTTAGTAAGGGATAGTAGAAGGTTGAGGTAAGCCCACCTCAGGATTTGTAGCTTGCAGCTTTCTAAATGAGCATCCTCTGAAACAAAGAAGAGATTTCTAATACAGGTCTATGTAAAAATAAATCACATAATTGCAACCCTCCAAATTCACAAAGTTTCTTTTCATATATATTGCCTTCATAGGTGGTATCATATGGTATCAATACAATTTTTGCTTACAAAGAATGTCTGCAACAAATTACAGCCTTTTCCCCTCCTGTCATTAATTGCAATTAAAACATTCCTACAAAAGTTTCTGGAACAAATAAAGTAATCTATCATTTCTGCATGCTCAGAAATTCAGATTCACAAATGTTTGTTCCAGCAGGCAGTATTTAGTCAAGGAAAACAAAAAAAATTATTAAAAAAACCCAACCAACCCAAAAAAAAAAAAAACCCACAAAAAAATTCAACAAAACAAAACAAAAAAAAAAAAAAAAAGAAGGGCAATATGAGCATGTCAGTCTCCACAAAAACTCAGCTGGAATGATAAATGGAACCCATGCATTTCACACTTGGATTATTTGGGGGAAAAATTACTTGCTGGCACTTGTTTCTTTTTCAGTCCTGCTGTCCATGAAACACAGAAACCCCAGCCCTAGTCGCACAAAACTCCTGACAGCATTATGCATCAATTTATTTGCTCACAAAGCTATTATGAGCTTTTTCAGCTCCCATCATGGACCAGACAAGAAGGAGAACTGAGATGTTAACCATGAGAGGGGCCCAGCCACGGAGCAGGTATTCCAGCTTTGCCAAGGACTTGTCATTTGCACTGACAGTGATTCATTTCCCCTGTTGTCCCTCGATCAGCTGAAATGCCACTCATTAGCAAGACTGTAAGCCACTATCATTTCTCCTTAGCATCTCCCTCCCTTCCAACAGAGATCCATGTTGAAAGGAAGAACAGGAATTTGTCAGGGAAAAGAGAGAGAGTGAAGACAGAGGGTAGGAAAAGCTGGGGGTAGAGAAAGGAAAAATGCACAGGAGGAAGGCCATCAACCAGAAAAACTGAAAGGTGGGCAACTGGAGCCAGTGATCACAGCTGTGATCGAGATTTGAATAGGGGAGAATTGCTTCATTTTGATACTAATCTTTCTCCATGCTTCCCTACACATCCTTGGAAAAAAAAATTAGTTCCTCGGTGAAGTAGTTTTTTCTTAAAAGAAACTTAAAAACATGGTCTAAGGTGAAGTGACATGAGGTAAGACAATTAAACAGCAACAAAATCTGCTAAATAGTACTATTTTCATGTACTTGATCCTATACACCCCATTTCTTGACAGAAATGTGTATAAATCAATTTTGAGTTTTTAAAGACACATTAAAAAGAAGGAAACAAAGCCAGGAAATATCTTTCCCCAGCATTTATTGTTCCTAAATTTACAAAGTGATATATCAGATAAGTATTTCAGGGTACAGTTTAACCCTTACAGCTTTAAGTCCATCATGGTGGCACAACTTCAAGACCTATCTTCTCCAAGTAACCTGATGTCAAAGCAGATCATCACTGCAGCACTGTTTGGGACCCTCTTGAATCCCCTCTAGCACCTGAGGCAACTGCAGTGAGACCTCTGCTCACTAGTTTCTGAACCCCATCTGTAACACTCAACACCACAAGACATTTATGTGGCTTCTGCTGCCTCCATAAATCCCATTTTTATAGCCTATTGTCTAAGATATCAGCCCCACTAAACATCAGTTCTGTTTTATGACACAAGAGGAAAAAAGTCTGGAATGATCTGCCTAATGAAGACATCTCATGAGAAATTTTATATTATGATAAAGCACCTCTTTGTTTTAACCATGTATTATCCTCTAGGGGCTAATTCAAATTGTACTGCACAGAATTCACATGTACCCCATGACAGTTTCAGATCTGTTGCCCCCATATTATTTAATAGATTATTTTTCCCCCCATATTACAGTGCAGCAGTGCTGAGAACCACTGGCAAACGGTCAAAGACACCTTTTCCACTGAAATATCAAGGGGATGAAGTTCCAAGCAGCAGCATCCATTATCTGCACATAAGATGCTTTTCATTCTTGGCTAACACAGGTAGTGGAAGTGGTTACTTGTACCTCAGTCTAAAATGATCAAAGTAAGGAAGAAGAATTAGATGTCAAAATACTTGAAGTGTATCCCTTTGATCAGGATCAAAATCAAGGCTGAACTTTGAATATAATGTGCTAGTACATTTCAGTGGTCCTTTGAAAAGGGAAAAACTTAAATTCATGAACATGTTGCTATGAACGGGATAGAAAAGCTGACATCTTATTCTCTTCTCCTAATTGGGTAAACCCATCATGCTTAAAACTTGCAGCTCTTTCTTAAGAATCTGAATTCCTGCTTTTCAATAGGGCAGCATGACTTGTGTCATCTTCATATGCTGTGGTGGTAGGTTTGACATTTCACTCACAATTTCTGCACAGCCTTTGTCTGCACACAACCAGGTACAAAAGTATGTCTGTCTTCCATTTTTAACAATTTTCTAAAGTAGGCTTTATGATGCTCCATAATGTTACAGGTTACTGAAACATATTAAGGCAATGTTGTCCCTTCCCTTAAGAGTACATACAGAACATTGGGGGGGGAAATATAATCCAATATGAAAATTTAAAAAAAAAAAAAAAAAAACAAAAACAAACCCTAACCAACCAATCAAACAAACCCCAATCAACCCAAACAAAACAAACAAAAAACCCCTACGCAACATAAAACAAGAGCAATATTAAAGGACCAAGACAATAGGATCATATATTAACATAAGTTTGTCATGGACAAATTTACTACAATGAAAAAGTGACAAAGTAAAATGAGTAATCCTTGTTACCCCTCAGTTACCAGGTCAGTAATATTTTGAAAAATGAAGAGAACAAAATTCAAAAGGAACAAGTAGAAAGGAGAAATGTTCTAAAGGTCACCCTCCATGCAAAAAGTCTGACACAGAAAACCTTAGCAGATTAATTGCTACCCCAGGGCAGGGGCCTTGGAACTAGATGATCCTCAAGGTCCCTTCCAACCCAAGACATCCTATGATTCATTGTATGATTCCATGATTTAAATTGTTACTCAGGCCTGAAATGTAGGAATCATTATGAGCTAAATAATATAGGAAGAGGTCTGAAAGTATATAAGGGGTTTCCAGACTTTAGGACTGAAGAAACAAAAAATTCAATGTAAAACACAGATTAATGTCCAAGGTCACATCAGACTGAGCCAAATTTAGGCATCAAAGTGGCTACATGGACTCTTAATACAGTTGTAAAATTGAATAAACTAGTAGCACAGACTCATGTGAAAACAACTGGAAGTCAGCAAAGAGTAATAAATAGGACCAGGGGTGCTATTAGTCCTGTATTAGCTCTATCCCAAAGCAACTTCCAAGGGAAAATTACAAGTTCAAGCAGTCAGTGGTAACTTCATAGTAGCTCTAGTTCAAAGCCGGGATTGGGGGTTGCTATTTAAACAAAGGAATGTTCTTTGTAGTCAGTAAAGATTTTTCAGAGAATTCACTGTGAATATGCACAAATTAGCTTTAGATATTCTGAGATAGCCATGAGAGCAAAAAATAAATGAATGGACTATTAAATGAAATTATAGTATTGGCTAGAAGATAAGAGAACAGGCCAAGAACATAGGCAAGGATTATAAAAATTAAACAGTTATAGTTCAAAAACAAAGCAGTATGAAAGATCATTACAGCATGTCTGAGTCAAAAATAATGCAGACACTCAGCAATACAATGTCAGAGTTTTATTACTGTTTAGACCTTTCTGTGTTTAGGAGCTTGTTTGCTTGCTTCAGTGTTGAGAGATGAGCCCGTTTGCTGACATTTTCAAATGATGCCGATTATCTACACACGGTAGGTGCTTGCATTCTGTCATTATCTCACAGAGTTGGTTTTCGACCAGGAAGATAAAATGCAGCCAATGGCCCTACAAAAATCACTTTCACTTGGAGTGCTCCACCCCTCACTAAGATACAGTGTCCAAAGTAAGGAGAGATACTGAAACTGCTTCACTTGCCAGAAAAAGCTAGGTTTAATTTCAACTCCTGGGGCCTAAAATGATACAGACTCAAACATTACCAACACTAACTTCCACCATTTTTTTTCTCCGAAGAAAGAAAACAAGGTTTAAGAATTCCTAGTTAATCCAAGTTTTGTTAGGCTAAAATACACTGCAAACAAGCAGCTTAGTTCATAAAGAGCTTGCATATACCTTGATGAGCACTGAACAAAAAAGAAACCACACCCCAAAAAACAACTCTAATTCAATAAAGTTGTTGATTCTGGTGTCCTTTCCATTGTAAATAAAGATGAAAAGCACAATAACTCACAGGCTAAAAACCTAAGAGCCACTGAAGAGCTCCACCTCAAAGTGATAAACTTGATTCACAACTAAAATTTCTTTATGAAGTTTCCAAATTTATTCTGGAGTGGTTCTGCTTGTGAATGTTTTGAAAGGAATAAAACTTTGCAACATATTAAATTCTTCTGTCCTCCAAGAAAAAAAGACAAAAGGAAACTTAACGTAAAATGTTTTTCCATGTAGCTCGGAATTGTGTGCTTTTCCCACACATATTTAAGATATTATTAGCCATATTTAAACAACTACTGGCATGCTTGGCTTTCTAGAAGTGTGCAGTGGCCATTTGTGAAATCATTATGATGGACATCACTCAGCTTTGAAATAATGACACCAAGAGATAAGCACTCCTGTGCTGAAGAGCTGCTTTCAACAGCTTGAATTATTATACATCAGCCAAATTTAACCTCTAATATAATCCTAATTTATATAATGAAAAGTACTATATATCTCACTCATACACACAATGAGAGTGAATTTTGCATGTTCTTCTAGTAAGAACTTTCTCCCCATAATGACTGAAAGTTTTAAGCTTGTGAAAGCAGCAATTTTGTTCCCTGTTTGCCATGAATAGTTCTTTGCTAGGTGCAAAAAAGTACTTTGTTATGACAAAGACTCAGACAATAAAATCAGCAGCTAAAGAAATTATGGTGTTCTGCATTGTTACATTCCATTATTACATAAATTTAATCCACAAAGCTTCTTTAGTCATACCATTTTGCTTTACAGTGTTAGAATTGGCTTTTGATTGAGACTGAGATTTTTTTTTTCCTTCTGGTCCACAGAACTATTGATAATCCCTTTCTCATCAAGTTTTGAATACCCAGAAGGAATGCTATCAATAGTGATAGTGTTCCCAGATCAAATTAAGCCTTTCTAAAGAGAAATTATTAGCTGCAGCTACCTTTACCCTCTTCCCTCACCTTCTCTATCCTATTCCAAACACATCTTAACCTAGAACCCTCCTACTCCTTCCTCTAAACTTCAGCACAAATCCACATAGCAGGCTCAGCCAAGTCTTTCAGCACCCTGAATTTACACACACACAGAGAAACACAGAGATGAGCAGCAGGGATCAGCACTGTCAGCCTTCTGTGAATCAGGGCTCAGGGGCTGTCTGTACAGCCCTTGTTGTCCATGGCTCCCACCCTGCCCTGGTGGTGACTGGCTGAGGCACACAGAAAACATCCTGGCCTTGGTCACAGCCTGACCACCCCATGTTGGGGCAGAGAACCCTGGGGGACCAGGACATGGGGCTGCCCCTCGCACACTGGTGGCTACTGAGCTGCAGCAGCAGCAAACCCACCTCCTCAGAGAGCTTCTCCAGAAGGTTCAGTTCTTTTAAGTGACCTCACTGGAAAACTACTTAGGCATTAGCTACTGAAGAAGCAAAATATGGGAAGCAAATTTACATCAGCAGACTCGGGTGAGTGAGTTCTTTTGTTATTTGGTTGGGGGAGGTTGGTTTGGTTGGTTTGGTTTTGTTTTGAGGGTTTTGTTGTTTTTTTGTTAACTGAACCATTGTGTTCTTACATACCTGGCACAACTGAAGGACAAACCACCAAAAGGAATCCCTCTGCTAAGAATTACATAATACCCTATTTAATACCACTTAAAATCCTAGGCTTAAATAAGTGAAATGAAACAGAGACAAACAATTTACAGGAAGATATGGATCAGAACTACTTATAAGATTTTAAAGATTTGCTAAAATATGCATCATCAACAATGTCATAATGACACAGTCTAGAGCATTCTAGTAATATCACTTGTCTCCACCTTTGGATCTGTTTGGGCTTTGCATTAAAAATCATGCAATTAGATTAAAAAGATGGGATGAGGAAAAGGAAGCAGCCCAAGTAGCAGAAGTCAGGGTCAAGCTGTATGTTTACCCTTCTTTTAATTAAGTGTTTTAACTTTATTGTAAAAACATGGGTTACTTACATTTAAATATCTTTCCCTTTCTTCCAATGAAAACTGAGAAAATCAATTGAGAATACTTACATATTAATTGTAAATATGCATCCAGCTGGATCTCAGCAATGAAAACTATAGTAATCCTACTGTTTGGCCCATGAGCAAAATTTCTCGGAAATATTTGTCATCTCAACCTCACAAAGGGATTCAAATATGTAAATAAAATTATTATTATTTTTAATAGTAGCTATATAACTTTTTTCTATTCTTAAGACATTCTAAAGTGCATAAACTGTATTAAGTATCATGCCACAGTGCCTCAAGTCCTATATACGTGGTAACAACCAAATGAGATGTTAAAATTACTAATTAGTAGTTCAGAAGAGGAGATTTTTAATATGAAAGCTTGTCTGAAAATATTATTTGATATTGCTAAATGTTATATTGTGGAGAAGAGCTGGTTAATGCAGAAGCTGTGAAAAGACTATTTTAGAATATTCCACCAGCAGATCAGTGTCTTTCAATGAGAGAGAGATACGTAAACCACAGACATCCATAATTCCAAAAGATAATTTTGAAAGTAGAAGAAAAACGTTCATCTCCCCTAGGAAAAAACACAATGTAGAAAAGAGGACAGGATATTCCTTACCACACAGGCAATTTTGAAAATTCATACCATAGCCAGAGTTATTTTCCATAGATTTAAAACACAACAAGAACAGCAACTGACATTGTTTGGAGCAACTTATTCTTTGGCTGAATTCTTCCCCCTTCATGCACCAAGACAAGAACAACAACAAGGCACTGATATTTGATACACATGCTAGTTTCAGTTTTCATTTTCACAGGTTCATATTAAGAAATGTGTTTTAGTACCATAGATTTTCCAAGTGTCAAAAGTGAAAGAAAAGTATCATCGTTGTAAGTGTTGCTATAACAAAAGACCCAAATCAAAATGGTTTGACCTGGAATCACCATAATGTATTAAAACAGGAATTCTACAGATCTTTCTCACCTCAACCCTCCACCTCCACAAGGGTACAGAAGGAGCTGTCACAAAGTTCTGCTTTGTTAGCACCATTTTATTTGAGCAGAGATTCTAACAAGCCAAATTTATTTTTCCAGTTATAGTTTTCACAGAATGCTGTCTGATTCTATGCCATTTCTACTGAAGAAGCTGAAATAAGAATTTCAGGTTTTCTTAACTGAAAAATGTACCATCTTGTTGAGAAACAGAGGGAGTTAAACCTCAGCATGAGTCCAGGAATAACTAGTTCAAATCTTATTGCAAACACCATGCCGATACCCCCATGCATTCAACAAGACACTCACATGGGGAGTATCTAACAAAAGCAGCAGGTATATCAAATCAAAACACTTTTCTGGGAGTGCATTCCCAGTAGCAAAGGACAAGGCTAAGCACTGAAGTCATGTTGACTCTTGGCTCACAGAACAAACAGGGCTTTGCACTGTGTCAAAAGGAGAAATCCTCATGTTATTTGGAGACAACCTGTCCATCACCTTCAGTGTACTGTGTGCACTGGACACACATACAGCATGAACTAGAAACTTAGGAGCTTCCAGCTAAACTCACACTATGCCCCAAAACCATAGAAGTTGCCATCTCCTTTACAACACTCAGAATGAGAAAAGAAGCTTAACAGAAGTGTTATTCTTCCCCAGAACAGGAAAGTTTTGTGGAAAACAGTTCTCTCTTTAAACTCTCTCTGGGGAAGAACCACTCTGAGGACATCCTGCCCACAATGCAGATGCGAATTAAGCCAGTTTTTCGTAAAAAATATACAAGAGAGAAAGCAACTTTAATCCATCCAGCTACAGAAGTTTGGACCACCAAGCACCAGTGAGGAGTGCACAGAAGAAATTCAAGATGTCAACCTCACCCAGCTACAGAGGACAGAGTGAATAGCAAGGCTTTGATATTTTTGCACACTAAACTACACATGGTAAGTATACATTACAAAACTTAAGAAAGATGGCCATACTCAATACTCTTCCTTTCAGCAGCTACTTATTCAAGTGCTGGAATGCTTCAGGTGTTTATTGCAGGGGTGCCTGATGGAAAGCACATCAGCTGTGTCAGCTCCCATAATCACACTCACTTAATGGATCTTGCAGGATCAACTAAGCACGGCTAGGAGCAGGATTTAGGTGGTGAAATACATAGTTGAGACAAAACATCAATAAATCTGCTTTCAAATGCAGTATCTTAATTAAAACAGTTCATTGTTTGCTTTTTCCCAGGTGAAATTAATTGCTAGAGACAGTTACTGAACTACCCCGATGCTAACCCTTCATCAATGGGCACTTCTCAAAAGCAAACGAGTCAATAAGAACTAACCACACAAATTCCCAAAACATAATCAAAACCCCTAATTATTCCAGTTCAATGAAATCTTTGTCTATATATTTTTGCTGGTTTTGCCCACAGAAAGTCAAAAAATGCACAAGTGGCCAAATTTTCACAAGCTAGTTTTGTTAAAAGAGCTCACTTGAACAATTAGCCAAAAAGATAGTTTAGATAGTGGCAGGAAGACTCTTTCAAGACAGAAAGAAAGCCTAAGCCAACACTTGTCTCAATTTGTTCACATTCAGTTCATTCAGCTGTGACAACAAGCCAACACCAAACTCCTTCTGGTTGCTGCAAAAGCATAGACCATAAGTCCTACAGGAACACTTTCCTCCTTACATCTCCAGACCTTCTCCTACAACTCTTGAAATGCTAGTAAGAAATAACATTAGGTACATTAAACTCTTCTTTATTGTAAGAGCAACCAACACCATCTTCTTACCTAAGAAGTGACCTGCCTCACCCTCCT
Organism: Margarornis squamiger; assembly: GCA_035222235.1. Taxonomy (NCBI): domain Eukaryota; kingdom Metazoa; phylum Chordata; class Aves; order Passeriformes; family Furnariidae; genus Margarornis; species Margarornis squamiger. The sequence continues at coordinate 29,802,007 of JAWWTY010000160.1, forward strand.
GCCTTGTATCAGGGCTGCTAAAGCCCCTTCAGTGTTTCCATCCAAACTCCCCTTCCAGCAATTTATTTTTCTTTTCCTCAGACCTACCTCCATCCCTCACAGAGACATCCAGAGCATGGTCCAAGCAGCAGCAATAACAGCAGCTGCGAGGCAGCCCCAGCCCAATATCCCGAGGGTGTTGGCTGGTCCCGCCCACCCCCAGGTGTCCCCACTCCATCACCGGAGCTGCCACAGGTGAAACCCTCGGTTACACCAAAGCTCCTGTGCTTTTGAAGCAAGGAAGCAAACCCCAACACACCCTCAGCTATGTCTGCCCTACAGCACCCCACTGCTGGCAAACTTCCTCCCCACTTTAAGGATGTGAACTATTTTATCTTATGTCCTTCATGTTTCATAACCACAACAAAATCCTTTTCTGCTCAAGAAAAAGAATGTTATATATGTTTAAGCATGGAGTTCCGTACCAGAACCTCACTCACAAACCACATCTGGGACTGATCTCTCCCATTCATTATTGGAATGGTCCTGGTATTTATGGTGTAGAAACAACATCCTGAAGTGTAACACAAAACAACTCAAAAGAAATTACAGTAAATAAAAAATAGTCTCCTCTCATAGTACTTGAAATACAGATTTTTTGTAAGAAGGAAGCAAAAGAATAGGGAATAACTGAGTAGTGTTTTCCTTCTCTGCAGTGCTTGTTTTAACAATAGTCCACAATAAAAATTAATTGCTCAGATTAGCACCTCTTCAACATCTTTTCAAAAGCGTGTAATTAAAATAATGAGGACGGCCTACATAGGGGAGAAGGTTTTTTTCTCACAATTTGATATTAGGTATATGCTAGCAGGCTACAGATCGCAGGATTCACGGAAGGGAGCTGGCCCTGTTCAATATTCATTTGAGCATCGTGGTGCCTCAAGCAACCCAAGGGCCTCAGAGCGCCCCACCTTGGAGAGTGGCTGGGTCACTCTGGGGCTGTCCCTCTGCTGCATGTGACCCACGCCAGACCACGGACCATGGGTCTGAGCATGCCTCACCCATTTCGCTATGAGTTTGATTTTCACGTTCTTGTCACGTTAAAAAGGAAAAGAAGGCGGGGAAAGGAAGACAGAAATGCAAAGATTTCTTGTTCTGCCCTCACTTGTATTAATATATTTTATTAGCTATAAGCATCCTCAGAATATCAAAGCCTTTTAAAAGCCCAACACAGTCTGTCTTTGTCCCACCTAACAGGGACCCTTCGCTAAGACAGATTCACTAGTTGAACAGGAACTTTAATACTCTGATGAGAACTACACTTAATAGCAAGAGAGACCCTTTACCATCAGGTCCCCTTAACCATCATATCGCTGCCAGCACCAGAAACAAGCCGGACTAAACTCCAGCAGTTCCCAAAATGCTTTTTATTAATACAAGGGTGTGACAATTATTGTGGGGTTTGCGTTGTCGGTGATAACGTCAGCTGCATGATTATTTTTAATGGATAACACAAAAGACACTAAAGTAGCCAGCACAAAACATACTCTACAGACACAAAAAGACTCCAAAAACTCTACAGACAGCATATCAATCTAAGTTTTGATACAGCATTAAACAATATCTTCCCTCACCAATACTTAACTAACAACACAAAACTAACCAGAAGCACAACAACCTAAAACACCAATCTAAACCCTACCGGGACCCGTAGCACAGAGAAGAATTGCACATAAAGACAGCTGTCTTCCATTAATAAAACATGTTAAAAAGAATTAGATGCCTTAAAGGAACACCACAACCAATATAAAGTCCCAATAGATTATGAGATGTAAGGCAAGGTATAGTGTTTATGAAATAAAGATATTAGTCAGGGAAAATTAGCGAGTAAAAGTAGTTATGGGGTAAAGAAGGAAAGGTATAAGTCATAAAGTAATAGGAAGGAAAAAGAGAAAACAGAGTAAAAGACTGCTCACCGCTTCATTGTCCAAGGCGTGGGAGGAAGCAGGACAGCTCCATGGCTACCCCCACAGAGATGGTAGTTCTTTCCCCCCACCCTTTGCTTATGACCAATCTCTTTTTATACTTTTCTTTTTTTTCTTTAGGTAGTTTGAGTGGCTATAGGCAATAATAGTTCCTGGGGTGATAGACAGATGACACAGGCTTAAAAGCTGGCTCCCTGTGCTTCCATAAGATATAGGAAGAAAGGCCATGTTATCTCCCATAACACTTGGTTGATCTTATCAATCAGGCTTGAGCACTTTAAGGAAACTCCTGGAGCCTCGTCATCCTCTGACAATGGTTCTGGGGATACCCTTCCAAGGGTGTTTCCCTTAACCTGTCAAGAGCTTGTCAGGCCTATCACCCCACAGTTATCACAGCTGGAAATACCAATAAAAGTAATTCAAAGGAAGTAGACTGATGATGCCCTGAGCGGTGGAGGGCATGGGCAGTGTGAGTGTGTACAAGAGGGATGCTAGGTTCCATCTGGTTAGTAATGATGGACCATGGGACATAGGTTCGTCCTCGGCCATTGGTGAGGACCTGGAAAACATCTCTATGCCCATCTAGACTCTCTCTGCTGGCAGCTTCGGAGAAATGTTGGAGATGCCTCGGAGGCTGTTCTAAGAAATCCTGGGAGGAATTCTTGTCACTAGGGCTGTTCACCACATGAAGGCACCAACATGTGCAGAGAGAACTTGCTTTTTACTTTCAGCCATTTTAAAATATTTGTGGAGACAAGAGATGATTTTGTTTTAGTTGTAGAATGACACTTTGGTGTTTTGTTTTTTTTTTTTCACTGTACTTGTCAACACTTTTTATATGCTTTCTGAAGAAGGGATATGTGGATTCTATGTTGGGTTATGGAGTGTGCAAACACTCATCATTATTATATATTTATATATTTTATAAAAGTGTAATGCTCATTTATTTTGACAGTTTCCCCAATGCCCGATGAAAGACAAACCAAAGCAGCATGGTTCAAAGCTGCTCTTTTGGAATTTACTGATAAATTTTAAAGTAATGGCTTTATGAGTGAATATTTTTCTTTTTTCTTTTTTATTTTTCTTTTTTTTTTTTTAATTTTTGTTACTTTTATAGAGGGTGTAGGCCTGGTGTGGAAATACGAACCAAAAAAAGAGGGAATGTTGAAACACTGGCTTTTAGCTATTTTCTGATAATGTGAACGTACATTCATTTCTATAATCTGTTTTGATCTATCTATATCTTCATGCACACATCAGTATAAATATGCAAATATTTAACTATTTATCTCTTTAATTCTTCTTATCCAAAATGCAAACATTTGCATTGAGGTTTCCAAACCCTCAAATATTACAAAGTACCTTCACTGTATTATTTTCAGTGAAATTCTATTAATTTAGAACAACTGTTTCATAGATTTCATGATTGTGCCTCCAAAATTGACGACTTCTATCCCTCACAAAAAACAACTCCCTCTGGGGTCCAAAAGCTAAGGCTTCAGATTTTAAATAATTTTTGCTGATGTCTAATGCTCAGCTTTGGAAATATAACCATGGATGAACACCTATAATTTGAAGTTCTGGTCACAGGTGAAAGGTGAAAAGGTGAGAGACTTAAGCAAATCCAAGGATTAATTGAGGATTTACCGTTAATCTGAGGATCATATTAACAAAGATGCATAGGCCATATATCAAAACAGTAGGCATTTCGTGTTTACACACCACTATGGGTCAGTTCACCTTGAGGATCCTGCTTGCAATGTGGATGAAAGCATTCTTAAAATACTCTGGCACCTGTGCTTACAGGAAGAACAGAACCTTAAAAATGGAAACTCATTCTGCCGAGATGGATTTTATGACCAGTTTGGCTGTCAGGCCAAGGAATCAGTAGTGCAAATAAGGCCAGGATGCTGCTAGATGTGGGACATCAGTTTAGAGCACAGAAAGAGCTGATACACACTTGTCCCTTTACCATGAGCTGTAAAGCTGTGATAACTTGGGATAAAGAAACATCACACAAAACTCAAACCACATTTAAACTAAATTAAAATTAATATGCATTATGATAGGCCTTGATTTATGAAGATAAGAGCATTTTATTTGCTTTTAAAATAGATCACATCTGTTTGCAAGACCAAGATTCTTTGTCTCAGTAGAAATACAGTTATCACAGTTAAATCTATAAATCCTGGTCAAGATGTATTGTGTATATGTGAAAATGATCAAAAGATGTAAAAATAGTTTGTGAAAATCTAATTACTTTAAAAAATGATCCAAAAAGTGGGCAAAACATAAGGCATATTCTCTCCCTCTGCTTTTTCTTGTAAATGTGTTCATTCAGATTTCGGAACAATTTATAATTTTTTGCTATAGTACTGGATTTCAAGTTAATCACAGTATTTTTTGGTCAGTGAAATTCTTTCTTAATACTCTTAGGTTCCTCTTTAAAGTAGTCTATTTCACAGTAATATTGATGTGTGAAAAATGTTTTTATTTTGTAGTACTCTTCTTTCTCAAAAAGAACCAACAGCAAAGTTTTAAAAGTCTCTCTTTTTCATTTCCGTTACAGGGCTCGATGAATTCCCACAGATTACATATACCACTGACTATCTATGCACACTATGTAGCTTCATAATAAATAACCTGATAAACAAAGTTAGAGAGATTTACTTTCTAGAGCACTAAATCTTCATACAGTTCTGTTCCTTCACTCAGAAAACATGTCCTATTATATATGGCTTATATCTATACAGAAATCTTCAGGTAGTGTAATTTCAGCTTTCAGGGTGAAAAACTTCACTATTTCTTGAATAAATGGTAGGAGTTTAATATTGCAAACAGACATTCATACTCACTAACAACTTGAAAACCAGGCAAGTCTCTGTAGTTACAGCTGTAATGGGAAAATACATCCAGATTCACGTGATATTCATGAGCTCAAAATTTACTCATAGATCAAATCTTTGGAAATCCTATTAAGAATAACACCTTGAGATGTCATGATTAATCCATACTAGTCCTTCAGGAAATCTTTGTGTAGTCACTTTGAATGCCTCAGTAATTAATTCCTCAATGTCATTTGGCTTGACTCAGGAACATAACTTAGGCTATGCTGGAAATAATGCTGTCCTCCTCATTGTAGATTGTGGATTAAGAGGATATATGACAATTAGGGAAAATTTATGCCTTTTCATTTTATAGGTCATTATACATTTTTATTTTTATGAAAGTATTCAGATTTTGATACTTTATTGAACTGTTATATATATATATAAATAACATTTTTTAATTTTTATTTTTTTTTTTGTTATTATGGGATAACATTGAAGAATTGTCCATTATATATTTCTCAGTGTGGGGCAAAGGATGAATTTATTTAGTCCAGAGAATAACATACTACTAATCACAGACACAGAAGAGAGAGAAATCTGAGTATGGTTTCTTTTTATTAGTTAACATTTTCACTTCATGATTCCTTAACCAAAAAAACTCCCCTTTTGTACATCATATAAAGCCATTATAGCTTACATATAAAAACAGAAGTATTACTATATTAATGAATCCTGACAGTTATTTTGACTGAGTTTTGATGTCCTACTCCCATTTAGGAGGCTGTTCGAAGCCTGCTCTGGCTGGAATTAGTCAAACTGATTACAGAATGAAGAAGAGTGGTTCATGACATCCATTTCTCACCCTAATTTCTGTGGTTTCATTTTAAATTTTAAGAACTAAGGATTTGGGGGGAAAAAGAAATCAATCTAGTAGTATTTTTACCTGGGAAGGCTTTTAGGCTCATTCATAGTTTTGCTGGAAATACACTGGATCCTACAAAGAGTCATCTAATGTTGCCTGCTTTGGGTAGGTGCCTGCCCTGATTCCTCATCCCTTTACTTTCACTGATAAGCTTCTGCTCACCAGACCAGACCTGACATGTGCCCACTGTTCCAGGCTAGGACAGCTTTTTGAGACCCTATTTTAGGCTTCTCCAGGATCTTCCCAGACCTGAGAGCCATGGTGGGTGCTGGGGTCCCTCAGAGGAGGAGATATCCATGACCTCCAAGAAACTGAGGGTGCTGTGGCTCTCTAGGAGCCCCCCACCAGAGCCAAATCACCACTCTGAAACATCCCTGAGGTTCGTCTTGACTTCCCAGCCTGAGGGCAGGCCCAGGGAAAGCTGGGGAAACAAGTGTGGTGTTGAGGCTCTCTGATCACTAATTTGATGGAGTATCATACAGTGTGAAAAGAAAAAATTGGCCAAATAAAACCTGTAGTTGGAGTAGATGCGTGACTGTAAAATAGAGAAAGCATCAAATGCTACATATTAAAGTCTCTAGGGTTTTGTCAGTGATTAAAGATGGAACCTGAGACTTTATGCACATATTTGGAGAGTGATTACATCTTTTGGGGAAATCTAGACAAGATTTCTTAGATACTTACCACAAGCTTGAAATATTTGCTTGTAGTAATTTACATGCAGTATAAAATTTGTATCTAATTAAATACACATTGTAAGTCTGAGCATCTCAAAACCAAACACAGGCTTCAGTTACCCTCATTTTATGGCACTTAGATGCAAGCTGGACATTCAGAGCTACTAGACCAGGGTTAAACCTCTTAATGATATGAATCTCAGATTCAAATCCCTTAGGAGGTGAACCATTTAACCTATAAATTTTTTTTAGACTTAAAATACTACTTGTAGTATTTTAACTGATATCACACACAAAATTAAAGAATATGCACAGAAAATAGGAGGATGGAGTATAAAGTGGCAAAACCCCCCAACTACTGTTCATAGGATCCAGAGTTTTTAATAGCAACATGATTGAAATTCACAGTGCACACATAACACACATATCCATGCAATACACCAAAGTAGACATATATAATGAATATATATAAATTCACATACAGACACATAAATATATACATACTTAGTTTGAATATATGCACACACTGTATCTATACATATATATATTAAGTGTATATAAATATTCAAACTAAATACAAACATTTATCCATTTTTAAGTGAGCACTAATGTGTGCCTGTAAGGGGAGAGAAAAATACTGGGGACCCCAAGTAGCACAGATTAATAAACTGTGTTTATTTGTGATAGGAATCAGAAGAGAACAAACTGTATGGGCATTGCTGTTTACTTAAGCCAAAGCCAGTGGTGCAAGCTGGTCTGACCTAATCCTCCTGGCATGAGAGCTGCGAGGGAGAAAAATCAGCGAGCTTAGGACATTGCTAAGCAGAGTTTGAAGCTACACACAGAAGCTCAGCCCTGAGGCACTGCACACTCTGCTGTAAAAATGACCCACTGGGGCTGCCGTGCCATGCCTTGTGGTGGCAGGGCTTGTGTCCTCCTGGAGGAGGAACACAGGCCTTTTTGTGGCAGTGTAAGAGAGTTTTTAAGTGTTGATTTACTACTGGGCCTAAAGACATAAAAGAAAATATTTTGCAATGAAGAAGAAAGGGGAAAACCCCCAAAGAAACAGTTTTATTACGCGCATACTCCCAGTTTACAGGGACAGGTTTCCTAGGGCATTGCCTTTCTGAGGTGCAAACCCCAGCTTTATTACTCAAAAACTGACTGGTTCCAGATGTGGTTTAAGATGATGGTATAAGCAGATGGCTTTCCAAGAACTGTGATAGTCTGATCCATTAAACACTTCCATGCTTGGTTTACTTTTTCTTCATTTATAAACTTAGAGGAAAGCAGACACTTATGCTCATTGACAGGTTGGAAAATTAAGAACTGAAGTTCACAAGGCAGCCTTTGCTGAAAGATTTTATGCTGCAACCATTTCAGCACCTGTTCCAGTGCTTTTCTTTTTGTGAAACACTTTCAACCCTTCTAACTCAGATATCTTTTTGTGTCCTACCATAAGGAGGTACTGGCCTACATTAAGGGTCCTTAAGGAAGGATATCCATCCTTTATATAAAGGAAGCATCCTTGATGAAAGAAAAAAAAAAAGTTAATCAACATTGGTATTGTTCCTTGACAGAAGAAATCTATTGTATGCATCCCCAGCCACTGAGAGCCACACATGCAGCACAGGGTTTGACCTATATTTGAAACAGAAAAAGATAGGTGTGAGTTGACCTGCAAGGAAAGGTAACATTGGAAGGGCAACAATCTCTTCTTTAAAAACAGTAGTAGAAAAAACTGAGAGGAGCCAAATGGTGGCACACTGCTGACTTTGCACAAACAGACTATATCCATGTTTATTTGCTTTTCCTCCAGACTTTTATTACATTTTAAAATTTATCTATTTCTATTCTATTGATTCTCCATAGCAGTGAAGGCTAAATTAATTTTGTTGTGTGGGTCATTTGATGTATCAGGAGACAAATTTTCCCAGTTAGACATGGTTTAGAGGAGACAATGCAAGTCTAAATGTCTGAGGTTTGGCAGTTTACAAATCAATTATTTCTGTTAGAGAGCCAACTGCTGCACCAACTGGGAAAGAGATTATATCAGATTACTGCACTTTTAATTAGCCGATAGTGACAGGCAAGGTTTGAAGAGGAAAAGAAATCAATCAGAAACTGCCAAACTTGGTCAGCCTAGTACACAGTGCCATTATTGAATTTTAGACATTGTTCTGAAGCACAGCTTGATCTCCAGGGCTCTGCAAGGGGACCTGCCTCACACAAGTGATCCATCTTAGAGCCAAAGGTTATTCTGGAGCAAATACTTCCAAACATTTGTTATAATTAGCCTCTGACAAGATCTGTCACAAAGCAGAATCTCATTAGAGAGGAAGGAGGAACAGAGCACATTCACCCCAGTGACACGGCAGAGCATCAAATGCCTCTGCACATGGTAAATGTTTGCGTGTGTGTGTGTAAAACATGTAGTGGGGATGCACTTTCGTGCACAGAGGAATGCATTTTGGCTGACAGTTTAGAGACATTTTTTTCACCTGTTCAAAGGACTGAGCTCACTATTTGCTTTTCTATCTCATTGGCTTTATAACAAGATAATTCTAGCGACCCAGAGCATCCTGTTCTATAAAGCAAGATTTATAGCATCATGTCTTAGAACCTAATTCTCCCATGCCATTGCCTCACACAGTCATTTGCTCTGTAAACTACACATACGATGGCCTTACATCAAGATGGTCCCACACTGCACAGGCAAAGGGAAGTCAAGGTTAGCAGCTCAGCTCAATTATGGTTAAAAAAAACCCCAAACCACCAAAGGACATAGAGCAAGTTTCTACATAATTGCAGGAGTACAGAAAGCAGAGTGTCTGGCTCTCCCAGTCTGTCAATTGCACATTATATTTTAGGAAGTCTCGTTGAGCTTTGAATTGCACATTGGCACTACTTCTTCCAAAAATTCATCCAAGAAGGGACAGACCACAGCAGTACCCTTGCAAGCACCTCTGCTGACTTCACTGCTCTTCGTTTTAGATCCTGATGTGCATCTCTCTCTAGTAAATAAAGATGACACTTCTAAAGTAAATTAGTACCTTTGGTGAGGCCATACCTTGAATCCTGTCCCCGGTTCTGGGCCCCTCACTGCAAGAAAGACTTTGAGGTGCTCGAGCAAGTCCAGGGAAGGGCAACAAAGCCAGTGTAGTGTCTGGAGTACGAGTCTGATGAGGAGTGGCTGAGGGACCTGGGAGTCTTTATCCTGGAGATGAGGAGGATCAGGGGAGACCTTACTGGTCTCCACAACAACCTGAAAGGAGGTTGGAGTAAGGTGGGGATCGGTCCTTTCTCTCAAGTAGCAAGTGACAGGATGAGAGGAAATGGCCTCACGCGTCATCTGGCCTCTTCAGTGAAAGGGTTGTCAAGCATTGCAACAGGCTGCCCAGGGCAGTGGTGGAGTCACCAACCCTGGAGATATTTAAAAAATGTGTAGATGTGGCACTTAGGAACATGGTTCAGTGGTGGGCTTGGTAGCGTTAGCTTAATGGTTGGACTTCAAGGTGGTTTCCAACCTAAAAATTCTGTGACCTATATCCTCATGCAGCTATTTGGTTGGCAAGGACCTGGTAACGTCCTCTCAGTTTCTCAGGTGTCTAGATTCTGCCAGAAGAGGACATTCAGTCTCAGTCTAACAAAACATTTATTGATGTTCAATGTCAATTACGTGGTTGGCCCAAGGATTGGAGTGTTGATTCAAAATCCAATTAAATACACACTTCAGAAATATGTTGGATCAGAATGACATTGTTCAGTCCTTTGCAAGAGAAAACCATTCCCAGTTAACTATTTAAATAACTTTAGTATTTTTAGCTTAAATATATATTTTGTTCTATATATGGAGAAAACAGCTCCTTATTCAGTTGCTTATTCTGGTATATTAACACACTGTGGCTTTAATGTTCCGTTTGGTAAACTTGGAGTCCATTTCCACTCATTGATCTGTGGTTATATATGTGCTTCTCTTTTACTCTGTTTAACTGAAAGATTTCTACCATGCAAATACAAAAAAGGCATATTATATGATAACTAAAAACACTGCATGTCACTTCTGTGGATTTTGTGAACTTCTGTGCTTGATGTTTGGCACCCTGTAGCTCCACATGGGGGTTCTGTTTTGTCTAGTCTTTCTTTGGCTTTCATTGATTAGGTGGGTGCAGAAGCAGAACTTCTTTGTCACTTCACTGGAAGCTGTCTGGATGGCTGCAAAGTATATCATAAATCAATTCTGCTCGGGGGACGGCTTGCAACTAAGTCAATAACAGAGCAGGAAAGCACACATGCTATCAGAGGAGCCAGGAAAAAAAGAAGGAAAAATCCCAGAACTCAGCTTAAAAAAAACAAAAAACAAACAACTGAGCTGCAGCCAACTTTTGTCAAATATATGGTACAGGGCCACATTCTATGCCTTCTTCCACAACATCTTTTTAATGCCCTGCTAGTTAACACACCACCATGATGGGGATACATACTAAAGAAAGGATCTCCTGTGAGCAGCTGGAAAACAGAGGGTGTTAGCTCACCTTTCAAAGATAATTTTCTAATTTTACCCTCGTGCAGACTATCCCCAAACTAGTAGGATTTATAATGCTTTGAAGTTTGTTTTTTTTTTTTGTTTCTCTATCCTTATTGTCGCTTATATTTCACTTAATAGTTCTGTACTGACATCTGCCAAAATTATTCCTGCAATACTAGCTTACGTATGAGAGCTGGAATAAAATTTCATTTATACAAAACCTACTTAGGCAATACCACAATGAATCCTATTATTGTTGTTTCTGGCACTTCCACCTGTCTGTCACACCTGGTATTCTTCTACCCAGAGTACCCTAATCACGGCAAACCATCCTGACACCCATTAGCCTGACCACATCTAATGATGGGGAGGAAAAAAGAAGAAATTCGTATAAATAGATAAAAATTTGTTAAAGTCATTGTCAACAATCATCTGTCTTTACTAAAACAAGTAAGTAACATTAAGCAAAATATAGTATACTTCAGATAAAGTCTTGATTTAAACACCAATAATTTTCCTCCAGTTTAGACACTGAGTACTGAAATCATTAGTGTAATTTGCCAATCTGTGTGAAACCACTGGCGGAAGTCCTCTGGGTTCAACACAGATTTACATTTTCTTTCAGTTTGTTTTCATGATGAATATTAATACTCTGTGTCTCCCAGTTTCAAGTTGCTTATTTTTTGATTTTGTTCTCTAATAGAAAGGTTGGTTTTCAAAGGAAGCTTAGTGCTTTTTCTCTGGTCCCTTTGTTCAAAAGTTTAAGGGTTTTAGGCAATTCCTTTGAGAGTCATTAGACTTAACTAAGACAAATATGAAAGTTAATTAAAAGTTTAGTTCATTGACAGATAAAATAAAACTTTACACTTATTCACTGGAAAATAATGAGCAGGATTAGCTACCAGCTAATAAGTAAAGACTACGACAAAAGTACAATTTAACTTTTCATCACTGCAGTCAGAAATTCTACATTTCTGGTTTTGTTTTGATCTTTGCTTATTAGCTGTTATCTCTCCATAGTCATTTCCACACCTCCCTACTTGATTACCAAGTCCAAACATACTTCTGAGAGTGGCTAAAAACAACAGGACTTCATATCATTAATGACGGTGTTCCTTAGCAGCAAAAATGGAGATGAGGGCTGTGAAGGTGTAACCTTCCCCTATTGCAGCAGCCAAACAAAGAGAATTTGCTTTTCACTCTGCAGAGAGTTCTTCCCATCTTCCAGAATGGCCTGGGGGAAATTTAATTTCTTGCCTAAAAACCAGGCCACTTTGCAGATTAATTTTTTTGTTTGTTTGCTTTTTGATTTTGGGGTGTTGTTCTTTTGCCTGGGCAATTCTACCTTTAAGAACAGACTCTGGCATTTGATAAGTGCTCCAAGATGTTCTGACCAGCAAGTTATACCAAGTGATCTTTTCAGCTGAGTTCTAGGACAAACAAGAAAGGGAGAGACAGGGACTGCTGCTTTTCTCCCTCTGTAACTCCAGCATCACTTTTCTGAGAGCAGGAGTTCAGTTTCTTATTAAAACCGTGGGGACTGTTTTACTTTCCCCTGCACTGTACACCTCAGCAATAGATTCTCCTTTCTGTCTCAGTGGGGGTCTACCCAGCAGTATCAGTATTTTTCCAAACTCTCTTTTCTTTCTCATCCTATTGCTAATGTGTGATAAAGAGAGCATGAATTTTGAATGCCACAATTATCATTCAACAGATAGGTTTAAATGCTCTAAATGCTACTTAAATTCACAGAGGAAAACTTCTTTTCATGTTGGTGGGAAAAAAAAGGCACCATTGAAATAAAGCAGAATTGTTTTTCATAGAACTATGTCTCTTGAATTGCTATTGTGATTTGAATCTCACTACTTCTGTTATTACAAATCAAGATAAAATCCCTTCAAGCTAAAGGTCTCTTTTTTAATTGTTTTGCCTAAAAATGGGTGTCCCATATATTGTCCTACATCTGATGCTGATCAATGGAGAGAGTCATACAGAAATACACAGACATCCAGTATGGACTAAAACACTCCCTGACTTTGCTTTAAATATGTAGCTCAAACCATAGTCTGGATCATCAAGAGATTTTACTACAAAAACTACAGAATTTAATTAATTTCTACAAATCCATAATTCTTTCTGATTTTATAATGGTTTAGGATTACATCATCCCAGAGCTAGTTTTCCTCATCACTCTGCCTCTGAATACATTCTGTGACATGAAGAATACTTTGAATAGTGGCTTTGAATGGACTCACAGGTTTTGCAAGTGATGAGGAAGCGCTGAACATTTATCACATCGCGTGAAGCCAGGACAACTTATGGAACCTTATGACTACTGTTATACAGTGACAATTCTTGCAGAGCTTGCAGATGTTTACCAAAAAAAGTAGAATTTAGTTGTCATTTCATATAGCAAAAAACCTTTCTGAAACCTTTGCTTATATAGTTAGAGTCCTGGAAGAAAGCAACGCCTTAACCCCAAGAGAGACACAATTCTCTGCTGCATTTCTGCAAGATGACTGAGATACCCAGAGACCACCAGGCACCCAGCCACTGGCTCGAGAGCTCTTTTGATGCAGAGAGAAGGTGCATCCCAACCAATTAGCAACCTAAATGTGTTCTCGGGACAGTGTTTTTTCTGCACAATGATTTGCAAAAAAAATGATGTTCACACTTAGGGACAGTAATGTTGCAGTGGGGGGAAAAACACCTTCTATCATAACAAGCAAGAGAGAGAAGCTTCAAGCCAATTAGAGAAAATGAACCACAGTGAGTCAACATTCAATAGCTCATGATTTAGAAAAGTATTCACCTTGAAACAGTCAATATGTGCATTACACATGGATATTTAACCGAATACCTCACCCATAGTTTAATTAACTCTGCAAACAATTAGCAGTGCTTCAGTACAAAGGCTGAAAATTCTCTGTACAGCTAAAGTGAAAATGCTGTCATTCTCCAGAAGTGAACTCTGTCATATGGCTGGCTCCACAGACTGTGAAGAGATCCTTACAGATGTCCAGGGAATCCTGCTCTTATGACACCTACTTATCGATCTGTGAAAATTTTCCAGAGGAATGAAAGTATAACAAGCTGTAATAAAAACCAATGCTCAGTGGCTGCTGAAGCGCAGAAGCTTTAGTTGCATGCTGACCAACAATTACAGTATCCCACTCTTTTCCTGGAAGGCAAATGAAGTCCAAATTAAAGATATGAGTCTTCTGTGCATCCCACTAGATAACAGGTCTGTGGCTGTCTCTGCAAAAAGTGAAACGTTTCTTTCACTATTCTCTGAAATTACAATATCGATTTCTATTGTCTAATTCTCTTTTGGAAGCTAGTAGCTGTATTTTGTTACCTTTCCAGTCCCTGTGCTGGATTTCCCAAGTAGGGGAGGAGGCTGTGCAAGGTAAAAGCTTCCCAAAAGCAGGTGGAACTCCACAAGCAGATCACAGAACTCCTTCAGGGCTCCGTTGCTGGAGAGAGCTCAGGAAAGAGCACAACTGCTTTGCCTTATTCCTTCAAGTCCATCCACCTGCACATGGTGCTGTTCCCTGTGCTTGAAGGCAAGGAGCTGATCTTCCTTCAGGAGCCACACACTATCCAGGAGTGGCCCCAAGTAACTCTCCAGAAAGCTGCTGCATGCTTTTGGATTGATGTCGCCAAGAAAAACTGTTCTGAAAACACTCCTAATGCCTAAATATGGGTCCACAATGATGGGAGACAAATACTCAGGAACAAAACATTGGAAAAGTGGTATGGAGCAGTGGAATACTACTCAGAAAATGTTAGGGGAAAGAAGAGTGGGAAAGCCATAGAAAGATTGGTCAAATGGCAACATGTTTGTACTTTTATTGTAGTACAAAAGGCTCCAAGTGCAGCATGTTTCCAGTCAGATCAGCAGGTCTTAGGCAAACATTGAAACATTACCTTTCACCAGCAGTTTTCAATTTTTATTTTCATTTGAGTGTTCTTAATTATTTTCCTGGGAACGTACATACAGTAAATATAGTCCACTGTCAGCTTTAGTGAGCTTTGTGGTCCATAGTCAATTTAGTCTTCAGAATCTTTGTGCTGAGGGTAAAAACCTCTGCTCTTGCACCCTTTTGAAAAATTGATTCAGTAAAGCTTGTCACTTTAAGGGACGAACTGGCTGCCACAAGCGTAAGGATGCTTTTTGATTTCATTACTTCTCTTTCTATTTAAATCTGTGGTCAGACTGGGTGAGCAGAATTCATAAAATACATATTGGGGTTGGGAAGGCTGTAATAAGAGCATCCCAGTGGACAATGATGACTGTCCTACAAGGTAAATGCTGCATATCAGGAGGTTCAAATACTACTGGTGAAAAGCACAGAAAAGGAAAAGTTAGAAAGTGTAAATAAAAAACAACCTTGGTATTTATTTTCATAGCAACTGATCTATAGGAAAAGCAATAGACCCTTGACCATGATGAAACAGAAAGCCTAGCTCAGTCTTCTTAACCTTTGCCAATTGTTTTATACAAGTTAACCACATCTGTCTGTCTCCTGTGGGCCTATGAAGACACATCAAGTGCCGACAAAGATACTGTGCAGGACAAGAAAAAAAGGAGAAGATTTCCAAAATCAGTCACTGGGACGTGGAGTATCTTCTTAGCTCTCCTTGGCCCTTGAATGAATCTTTTTAAAAAGAATGATATTTTCTACTGGAAATCACTTTCCTGTCATAACCCACAGAAATGTACTTATGGACCTGCTTGAAAGCACCTGTTGTAGCTGAATTACAAGGTCCTTAAAAATGACCTTTGAATTCATCTTAGTAAAGCAGACAAAGAGGGGTGCTGACCCAAGAGCATCTTGAGCCACTGGGCACCTATGCTGTCCTGCCACCGCTGCTGAATTTCCCTCTCCTGCCTTTTACTTCTGAAAACAAAAGTGTGTCATTTGTGTCGTTGTTTATCACAATAAAGTCAAAATGTTCAAAATCTGAGAATAAAGTGAAAACAACAAGCTACTTAGTGCTATAAAAAGAACAGATAAGGTATTTTCCTTTCTCTAAGAAACTTAAGCCTTCTTTCAGAAGAAAAGAATGAAAAGCCAAGAGATATACCACACCCCGTGTTGAGAATATGACCTTGGCATAGTTGCAGAAAGTTACACATCCTGAATGGTACTGAATTACTCGTCTTCTTCCTGAATGGTTGTGAACCTGTTGGGAGCCTGAACTTTACTAAGTTTCTGGCTGCATTTTAGTATGCATTTAGATAAAGATCAAATTATCTTTGAAAATAAGTCTCTCCCGCTAAAACTCTGAAGTATATGAACTTATTATTTACATCCTTTTTATGAGCAGAAAAGGTCTGTGTTTATTTAATGCTACAGTTCATTAACTGACTTTCATTTCTTTATAACAGCCAATTGAATTTTGTTAGTGACTGTGTTTCGTCTGGTTTCACTTATGGTGATCAGTATAACGATATGTGAACTGAGGAAGCCATGGATGAAAACTGCCCTTCTTGGTATATCAGTATCAGAAGATACTCAGTGACTCAGGTGACTCAGTTTGCACTCTGAGCCCACCAGAAAAATATTTTAAAAATATTAAGTCTTCATGACACTTCTCAGCTAATTATTTCTTTCAGTTCCTGTGGCTGAGTGCTGTAAATTGTGAGCCCATTTGCTCAGTTACCTCAAACCTTTTGGCATATGATGTATTTCTGACAATTCACTGTTATTCATACCAAAAGAGATTTTAAGTAACTGGGGAAGGAACATAACAAACTTATCACAGTGCTGACCCTTCTGCTAACAAACAGAAACCTCCCACTTCTGTCATATTACTGGCAGAAATTTAAAGGGTTTGTACAGCTCTGTGGTACTCCTCTGTACACTGAAGGTCCTAGCAGATACTGCATGGTTGAGAAGCTCATCACAATGAATTAGTTACAAATTCTCAGAAGAGTCTAATGATCCTGAACTTTTAATAAGAGTGGTATGGAGATAGGATAGGTCACAGATGTTGATATCCAGCCCAAAGCATAGCCCAAAGGTCATTCTCTTTGCCAGGCTAAGTTTTCTGAACACATTCTCACATATACTCTATACACCTCTGCACCAGTGAATCACAAATGCACAACCCTGAGGTGGCTCTTTTGTTTATCAGTTTGTTGCTTTCTTTGTACAGACTTTTCAGGCTATGATACAGCAGCTGGATTAGCTGGTCTCCATAAGAGAGCCCTATCTTTCAAAAAATTAGTATTTTTTCCCTTTCTCCATTTCCAAAGGTACAGAAAGAACATTGGAATTGTTGTTACCAAGAGCAATCAAGCATTTAGGATTGTCTCAGAGGTGAGGGGGCCATTTGAGTAAGTTACATATCTTTCTGAGGATCTGTGCTCATGCTTTATGGGGTTGTTCATAATAGATTCTGGGTGTTCCAGAAGGAGGACTTGGAGTTATTTCAAAGGGCACCATCATTGCCATCTTAACAGGACATTCCTCAGGCAAGAATGAGAAACATCATGTGTGGTGATATGTTTGAGAAAGGAGAAGAGAAAGGAGGAAAAAAAAAGGAAGGAAAGACTGAGGGGACTGGGAGAGAGGGAGATTTGAATGCACCAAACAGCTTCATACAGAAAACCTGTTATTTACTGAGTTTAAGAAGTAGAATGTTCAAATTCAGAGTTTGATAGTCATTATTTTTTTAGTTTGGGTCACTTCACTATTACTTGTTACTGGTGTGATTTGCCATGATGTCTCAAAGTGGTGATGAGGACAAAGAGCCAGTGCATCTCAGGAAAAACACTTTAGCAGAATAGCCCTGGCCACCTGCTCAACCACCAACTGTTCACACTTTTTTTTCCCCCCTTTTTTAAGCAAATGTGCCAATGGATATCAAAACATATTTATCAGAACAGTAAAGTAATATGCTCTAACAAGGTGTCAGTTTAAATAGAAAATGTGGTGGAAAGATATATTAAAAAGGTTTGAAACACTCCTCTCGGTTCTGTCCTTGAAGGGTAACATAATCCCTCCAGTATTATTTTCTAGTTCAGCAGCTTCCTGCGCCTTCCTGGGTTTTATAGCTATAGACACTCATAGCAAAGGCTCCCTCTTCCTGCCACCTTGAGATTTTGCTCTCAGTCTTCCTCTTTCCTCTCCTTTCTCACATCCCCCAACACCTTCTTCATGCTGAGCACACTCCCCAGGTAGAAGCTGTTCCCTTCCCTCCACAACAGCCACCCCAAACGCACTGACCAGGCTGTTTCCCTTCCATGTGGGAGCCCATCTCAGAAGCCATCTTATAGGTCAGACAGTCCCTGTACAGAGTCTGGAACAAACCAGCCTAAACACACATGCTTTTTGTCACTCTCTTATAAAGGGAGGCAGTTTCATTTGTGCAGACTTAGAGATTGTAGATATCTGAAATGGAATTTGCTGTTCTGTGGAAATAATTTCTTTCCTGTTACTTTTACCATTTAAATTCAGGATGAAAATCAGAAAATGTAACTTCTAACCTGACAGAAATTTGAGTTTTTACCTTCTTAAAATAATTCAGAATATTCTGCAGCATATTTTCTGCATGGAATAAATCAGCACATTGGGTATTTTTAACATATTGATTTTTTTATTAAAATACAGAGTATTTTAAAGGTTTAAGCATCCTGACTGTTTTGAAAGTGTCTTTCATTTTGGTTTAATCAATTTCTGCTACAGCTATCCTTATAAGAGCTTCAATAATTTAAATTTTGTTCAAGAGAAGCACAAAACAGAAGATAGATTCAACAAGATAGATTCCAATTTTTTGTTATGCTGAAAGCAAAAACATTATAATAAACTTTGCAACCAGCAGTTATGAGGAAGTTGCTGAATTTATATGGTAGGCTAAGAATTTCAGAAATGATAGCTGTGTTTAGTTATGTGTTTTCTCAGAATGAGTAATCAGCATTTCTAAAAACTAGTCCTTAAATAGGACAGCTGAAATCACTGTCTGCTCCTTCTTTTCTTTTCTCTTCCCACCCTGCCCCCCACTATTTTCAGCACTTTTTTTTCATTCTCAAGGTGAAATACTTCCTTTTATTGAAGATGTCTTTAGACACTCAATGCTTGTAGAAGATAAAACTAAACAAAAGCTGCATGTTTAATACAGTGCCATAGAGTGCAACATTCCTATTTTGATATCTTATCAAAAACTTACAGGGTGGAAAAAACAGTCTCACAAATTTTCAGCAGGGAAATGTAACTTCTCCTTGCAAATACTTCAAATAAAATCAGCATGTGGCAGAATCATGTAAACTTCTTTGATTTCCAAGTGTTTGAGGAGGGTCCCCCACACTGCATTTGCTGGCAAAGGCCACCAGTAATCCCCAAACTGTCTCATGCTGGAACAGGGCAAAGCTTTAGGAGATGGTGCAGGCTGAAGCTCAGCAATTTTCTAGTTTTAAATTCTCAGTATAGAAAACCGAGCCTGAGGCTATCCATGCTGTACTCCAGCTAATACCAGAGCAGTGATGGCTCCAATTTTTTTTCTTCTTTTTTTTTTGAAGGTGTGCTTGCAGAGAGTCTCCAAGTGTGTTAAAAATCTCTCCTTTATGGGTAAAAGGGCAGCGTATCTATCTACACAATTCACCTTAAACATTTCATACCTATGGAAACAGCCACACACAGGGCATGGTCTGCAATAGTACCAATATCCGGAGTTTTAAATGGAGCCTGTGAGAAGTTGCTGAAGCACAGTATCTTTCTTTTGGTGATGGTTTTTTCTCATATTGATACAAATGAAAATGCCCTTGCAGCCATATGTCATTACCCCCATTGCTTCCTCCAGCCTATCAAGTTGCTCATGTGGATGTTTCCTAATCTGCTATGGAGTTTAGAGTTTACTGTAATTGAGTCAAAGTGAATTGGATTAACAAAGATCTATTTATTAAATTCCTAAGTAAACCTGGTTTATTTTGAACCTGGCAGCCAAAGCACAGAGCAAGAGTACAGACAGTACAATATCTAGACAAGAGGAAAAAACCATCAAGCTGCTAAAGATGAAGGACCATAACCTCTCCATTTAGGACAGAGAAAGATATGACTGTCAGAGATGGGTGCTGTCAGATCTCTCAAAATGATTCTTTCCCTTCTCCTTCCAGAAAATTATGTATGTGCTTGCAGGCAAATAACTGTTATTCTCCCCTCCCTCACACCCAGCTTTTTTTGTGACACAGGTATGCTTTCTTGCACATAAAGCATAGCTTCACTCTACGTAATAAAGAGGAGACCAAGAGGAAGAAAGAGAGGAGATGGTCCAGCAAATCTCAGGGCTCCTTGCAGAAACTCAGTACTGGCAATCCCTGAATTCTTTCTCAATGCCAGCCATGATGATTTGCTTGAATAGAAGTAGTAAAACAGTACACCAAACTTGGGAACAATTCTGCATAAACTACAGCAACAGGCCAGCTGCTGCTTTTACATGAAAAATTGTCTAATTATTTACTTGGAATTGCACAAATTCCAGCATGGTTCCCTTTTTCTTTTTTTCCCTGGCACTCATCTGTCACACTATCTGTCATATAAAACTGCTCAGAATTAAAATCCATATCCCTTTAGCATCTGAGCAAAGTGTCACTGGCCAGGGCTCTTGTTCTGATGGATGATACCAGTGACAGCTGCCTGAAAACAGTTCAGTTGCTCACAGGTACCTTGAAGGCGTTTGTAGCAATAGGTATTGCCCGAAAAGAACCAATATATGTATTTCTGTTTGTCAGCTTTGTACCTGTACATTTTATTCTTTAATACAAACCTTCTAAATCCAATTTCTCCAGAGTTAGTTATTCAGACATTACCAGTATGATTAATAAAAATAGAACTGGAATTGACAATGGCTAGATTAAAACACCAAGCCCAACCATCAAAAGCTATAAATTGGTATAAGTCTATTGACAGAAGTATGCCAAGGGTTTGGTCACTCTTGTTTTTAACACCATTACTTCATTATCATGTATCTGCTGACAGAACATTCACCTCCTAAACCTTACTACTGAAATAAGCATAGACTTTTTTTTTTACACTGTGAGCTGATTTTGAATGGGCCATTTTCTATTTTCTTCTTTTCTTTTTGGCTAGCCAACAGAGTGTACTTGGTTTGTGGTGAGGCTGATTTGTCCTTAATTTTTAAACCAGAACCAGCCTGTAGGAAGCTTAAATAGACCTATGAGACTTTCTTCCAAGTAGGTCCCATATCTGAGGATGCCCCATGAGAAATAAGTGGATTTGGAAACACCTTCCAGTTTCCCACTGAATTTGTATTTTTCATTTAACTT